>OX244283.1:4732500-5202500 GCA_945867215.1 Epinotia demarniana
AAGGCGTTGTATGAAGGAACTGATTGAAGGATTTGGTGCCCGAACCAGATTGTTCCGATAGCTCAGTTGGTAGTAGCGACGGGCCATGAATGCCTGTGGTCGCCGGTTCGAATCCGGCTCGGAGCATTAAATTTTTCAGTTTTTCCTTTCATTTAAAATTTATTATTTTCGTTAGCAGCGTTACTGCTTAAAAACAAAAATTAATAATTTAGTATGGGGTAGCGCGTCGTTACTGACGATTTCTCAATATAATTTGAGACGTTGGTGCCGTTAAGAAACCTAAGTCTTCTGGTAGATGTCGCTACACGCCTCCCTAAGGCGTTGTATGAAGGAACTGATTGAAGGATTTGGTGCCCGAACCAGATTGTTCCGATAGCTCAGTTGGTAGTAGCGACGGGCCATGAATGCCTGTGGTCGCCGGTTCGAATCCGGCTCGGAGCATTAAATTTTTCAATTTTTCCTTTCATTTAAAATTTATTATTTTCGTTAGCAGCGTTACTGCTTAAAAACAAAAATTAATGATTTAGTATGGGGTAGCGCGTCGTTACTGACGATTTCTCAATATAATTTGAGACGTTGGTGCCGTTAAGAAGCCTAAGTCTTCTGGTAGATGTCGCTACACGCCTCCCTAAGGCGTTGTATGAAGGAACTGATTGAAGGATTTGGTGCCCGATCCAGATTGTTCCGATAGCTCAGTTGGTAGTAGCGACGGGCCATGAATGCCTGTGGTCGCCGGTTCGAATCCGGCTCGGAGCATTAAATAAATTTTTCAATTTTTCCTTTCATTTAAAATTTAATCTTGACAGTATTTAGATGACTTATTCCATTGACCTCCTGTACGGTCTCGAACCGCACAAAGCGACAAACGCGTACTCATCATTTTCATAATTCATACATAGCGTAAACCGCGGTCCCCGCCAGTGCATAATCGACCGCCGCGGAGTGCATTCTAATCAGTTTTATAATAAATCAGTATTTCGGTAATCATTGCAGTTTCAATTTATCAAGGTGTATAAAGCTACCCCGTACACCTCCTATGAATAATGCCTGTTCTTTGTATTTGAAAACGATTGTCTACGATATCTCACAACCTTCATTTTGTTGAACAAATACATTGGAAAATAATTATGCTGTTTCATGCATGACAGACGACAATAAGAAATCGGACAACATACATGAAAGCGAACGTACACGGAAAGCACACGAAAAGAGAAATACATATACACAGAATTATTAGTAGAACCGAAGAGTAGAAGAGAGAAGAAACCGGAAGATCACTCAGAAGTAACTCCTGAATCTGATTTAATTAACGCACGTGGCATTTAAGAAATTGACCCACAATATTCACGTCATGCTCATTTATGAAATGGATGACCTTTTTAGTGCGATAGCTCAGCATTAGAATAAAGGGATGAAAAGAGACGAATACACCGGTAGAGCCGCCTTGAGGTTCAGTGATGTTTGTAGATATGCAGCAGAAGTCGGAGTCCATAATACCGTACCTTGTTTTTACAATATACCTAAATAAAGAAACACTTAAAATTGCTATGCGCGTTCTCCCACCGTGAAACTAAAAATAACTAAGTTGTTAAATTGTTAACACATCTTCGTATTTTATTAATATTAACCTACCGCCATTTTCACGTGCGTTTTGGCGCAATGATACAAACATTAACGGATATGTTTTTGTTTATGAATAAAAGTGCAAGGAATGGAAATATCTCGACTTTTATATCGGAGAGGATCTGATTAAACTTGTTTTTTATACCTTTATTTGTTTTCATTGAACTCATCTGCTACGATTCAAACATTGCAACGATAAAACATTAGCGAAGCAGTTCTTTACGCTCATAATTATCGACCCGTAACCACAAGAAAAATGCACGTTGGAAGAGAAACCCTAATAGTAGGAAGACTGAATGAAGATAATTGAGATGTGCTCGTTTCTTGTTATAGGAACGGACGGCGACGCGCCCAAGCGCAAGAAAAAGAAAAAGAAATCGGATGATAGCGCGACGCCAGAGCGCATTGAGCACAGGGTCAACCTTACCTCCATACTGCAGTACTCCAACGCCAGTCCGTTCCGCGACAAGACCGCCCGCGGCTTCTCCTGCCTCTACTGCTGCGAATACTTCCAGCACATCGACCAACTCAGAGCGCACACCGCACAACAATCAGAGAAAGACAAACTCAACTCGATGATCGACTACAAACTCAGCTACAACCCTATCAAAGTAGACATCACTAATCTACAGTGCACCGTCTGCCATCAGCCGATGAGAGATCTCAACGAACTGAAAGACCACTTAGTCTTTGTACACAGTAAGACTATCTATAAAAACATTAAAGACATCATCCTTCCTTTCCGCCTTGAGGACGGCCACAATTTCACGTGCGTTATATGCTCCGTTGTTCACATTTCTTTCAAAAATCTTTATCATCACATGAGCAGTCATTATAGGAACTACTGCTGCAATAAGTGTGGCATCGGTTACATCACTATAGCGGCGCTAAGGAAGCATAAGAAAACCCACGAACAGGGGAACTTTCCCTGCGATTACTGTGATAAAACCTACACCTCCTTCACAAAGAAGAGAAACCACGAGAAAGGTGTCCACACCGGCGGCTGGTTAAGGAACAAGTGTCCCCACTGTCCAGAAATCTTTGTTAGTTACTACGACCGAAGCGAGCATCTAGTACAAGTCCACAACGAAACTCCGGTCAAGTATCCTTGCAACGCGTGCAATAAAGTATACAAAAAGAAGTTTGAACTCAACCGACACATTAAGCACCACCACTTACAACAAAAGAGCTTCTTATGCGACAAGTGCAACGCTAAATTCTTCTCGAAGCGTGGTCTGGTCGATCACATGTCCAGACATTCTGGGGGGGAAGTGTACACCTGCGAAATATGCTCGAAGACCTTCGCCAGGGCGAGGACTTTGAAGGAACACTTGAGAATACACGAGGACGATAAGAGATTCCAGTGTGAGGTTTGCAAGAAAACGTTTGTGCAGAAATGCAGCCTGAAAAGCCACATGCGTTTGCACCAAGACCACTTGGACATTTTCAAAGAGTTCGATGATGTTAAGCACCTGATAGACGATAGAGAGCTGACCTTGAAAGAAATAGCCGCAGAAAATAAAAAGAAGGCGGAAGAGGAAAAGAGAAAACAGAAGTTTTGCGTAGAGATTACCGTGCATAAAAATATGGCGTAGAGTTGGGTCGAGGACTAGGTACGTTTCCTAAGTACTGGTTGACGTATTGATAAATCTGCACTCGATTTGCAAACGATTTTAAATAAACAGGGTCATCCTATTGCTTTGAGCTCATTTATATAATGATTTGATCGAATTATCGAATATCTTGTAAAACTTGGCCTCTACATTGTCTCAGAATATATTCCCATTACTGTCTACAAATAATATTTGTACAGCACCATTGTTGTAAGTGCTCCCCGCTCGACCTACAGCATCAGACATGTGATCTCATTGTTAAACAAACGAACTACTTTGAAATTAGTTTGTGACGTCAAGAATATAGCTTTATATGAGATTTTTGAAGTAGGCAGTTGTTTGCTATCAAGCTATCAAGGCATATTTCTTTATATACTACTATCTATATTACTTATCATATTATTTTTAAGAGCTCTGTCTAGGTAGGTGCAAGTCCACAAAAATCAATTGATTGATATTTGGCCGTCAGTGGAAGCAATAGCTCTATTTCTATCCGCTATGTAAAACAAATCGCATTAAATGGTTTAATATACAAACTAACATTAGGTTAGGAAGATCAGCTCGCCACAAAGTGCTTTAAATTGAAAATTATAGGTAATATTTTTAAGTTTTACCATATACAAGCATTGTGTGTTTATTTAAGTGAATATATTATATGAAATACTATGGTTTATATTTTTATTTAAAAATCTTCTTAGTCACGTACATTAAAAACACCTGTTCATTAAAAATATGAACTGAAAAAGGTCTCTTGCCGTTTTAAATGTTTAACTGATCGACGTGCGAAATGCAAACTACTTGAGCATTAGTTGACCTGGTGGGGGAAAGTTTGCGCATCCTACACTTACGATCAAAAATAGGACGCTGCTTTTATGGAATTAAATTTCTTTGTGTAATACAATACAATACAAATATTCTTTATGGCTCACCAGACATAGTAGACAATAGAGAAATAGTGGTAAAATAAACATGCGGTCTTATCGCTAAAAAGCGATGTCTTCCAGACAACCTTTGGGTTTGTGTAATAATGTGTATGCAATTTTGAACTATTTACTTACTACTCGCTTTGGAATGTAATAAGAAGAAAAAAAGAAACATTACTATTGTCTTTCCTGTCTTTCTAACTACGTTACAGTTTTTCTTTTCGTAATTAAACGCAACAAACAATTCGCAAATTCAACTGACCGCATTACCTCAATAAAAAACTGTGACAGGAAAGTCAATGAATCAATTACAGCAAACTAACCGCTTACTATCAGATGGGCGGTACGCTTGTTTGCCACCGACGTGGTATGTAAATTAAAATCACTTTATCATTGGCCGAAAGCGGGACGCAAACGTCGAACGATCTGCCAATCAGGCGCTCGACACGCTACCCCCCGCTGTCGCACCTCACCGCCCCCTCCCGCGGACAGCTATAAGTGGCCTCCCAAGGCCATTTGCTCAAGTTGTTTGCCGTCCAACAAATCCGTAGAAACGTCCGGTTTGACGCACTCGCACATACATTTAAGAGGCCGCAGTAAGCTCGGCCGAATTTCACCTTCCCATACAAACGTAGTTACGCTCTCATTTTAAAACTACGTGTTGGATTGTCACGAAACTTTGCATATACAATGACATGAGGTATATCTATGTCTGTAATTAGTTTATATGGTTCCAATATATAAAACAAAGTAAATACAGGAGAAACTAGTTTTGTATGAAAAACTTAATTTCGTTGTATCTTTTTTATTATGGTATCTGAAGCTACGTAAACTAATTTCAGACGTAGATATACCTCATTTCATTGAACATGCAAAGTTTCGTTACAATCCAACACGTAGTTTTAAAATGAGAGCGTAACTACGTTTGTATGGAGAATCGAGCTTACTGCGGACTCTTAAGCGTGCACCGGCGGATTTAGCGTGCATCTGTCACGTATGCCGCGGTTTGCAATGAAGCGCAGGTCTAAAAAGGTCTGAAGACACTAGTTGAGATACTGCTTAGCTAGTATATTTAATGTGTTATCTGAATCTGAATACATGAAAGATCTTTAAAGGAGGAAATGAGGGTGTTAGTGACTGACAAAACAAATCAGGTTACCGAGTTGCGCTGTAGGGTCTACTTGACCACCAGACATTGATATCTGAAACTTCTAAAAGGCTTTTTTAACTATATTGGGAAAGCTAAATGATTTTTTTGAAAAAAGACGTTGAAAAGATTTTGTAATCGTTTTGACCGTGAGAAATGACTGATGATGATGAGGGAAAGAAAGGAAGAAAAACTTTACGTAGGGAGGATTCAAAGTAGAAAGCACTGTTTTGCATTGCACACGAGATGTACAAAAGTATTTGTTTGAGTCTACCGCGTGGTCCGTGCTTAGGCGCGCTGCATATGGCAAGAAGAGTCGCGTAGCAATGTATAAATTACGAGATACGCGTTCTGAAATATCATTTAAATCTATCAATCAGTACAATTACGGAATTTTTTGACAATATTAGCAAAGTGAGGTTGTTATCGCTAATTTCTTTTCATTACAATCATAAATATATTTTTTTATTCAATAATTTAACTCCTGTCTTAGTAAAATGGTGTAGTGCAAATATTTAAATAATCTGTTACAACAAATAATCGGATGAAATGTGCCATGTTTAAAAAATAAGGAGACTGACCGCGTGTGAACAACTGTTTTTCTTTTATAGGCGACACCGGAGCGACAAAAAGACGGAAAAAGGCATTAAAGGAGGAAAATGTGGGTGCTCCTAAAACGGTGTTCCGGGAAAAACACATGCCCGAGATGCAGAAACAGTGGCACAACCTGACGACCTTGCTCAAGTACTCTAACGCGACGCCCTTTAAGGACAGGAACGATGCGGGCTACATTTGCGCGTACTGTTTCAAAACCTACCCCGACCCTGAGGTCTTGCGGCACCACACACAAAACGACCACGTAAAAGAGAAGCCAACCTATAAAGCAGGCTCCGGGATGAGCAGCTTCGTCGCTTTCCTCGACATTGTCGACCTGAAATGCACTCTCTGCAATATCTCCGTCGAAAACTTAAAGGAACTACCCGAACACCTAGTCAAAGTCCACGACAAAAAATACTTCCTCGGCGTCACCGATTACTTCCAACCGTTCAAACTGACTAACGAGCAGCAGATCAAATGCTGTCTGTGCAGCGAAGCATACCACAACATGAAGTTGCTCATGCAGCACATGAACGTTCACTACAGGAATTTCATCTGCACGACCTGTGGGGCCGGGTTTGTTAACAGCTTCAGACTTAACAGGCATGAGACCACGCATGGGAAGAAAAAGTCCAGCTTCCCTTGTCGGCATTGTGGCCTGGTTTTTGCAGCAGAGTCCAAGAAGAAAGCCCATGTCAATACTGAACATAAAGGCATTGCTGGGGACAGCGTGTGTCAGATATGCAAGGCGCGCTTTAAGAATTACTACCAGAAAACTAGACATATGATGCAGGTCCACAATGTCGAGGGTATAAAGTGTGATATGTGTGATAAAAAGTTCAATTTAAAATCAAATCTCATGCTACACATGAGGAGTGTACATCTAAAGGAAAGACCTTTCGAATGTTCAGTATGCAGCATGGGATTTTTCATTAAAAGGCATATGTTAGGGCATTATATGGCGACACATACAAATGAGAGGAAGTTTAAATGTGACGTATGTGGAAAAGCATATGCTACTCAGAACAGCAGACGGAAACATATGAAAAAGAATCACGGTATTTCTAAAAGTACGGTGCTGGCTCAAAATCAGGTTATGCCAAAATAAAGTGAGTGTGAGTGTAATAAAATCGTGTACTTCATCTTTAACAGTGCTTGAACCTAAATGGCCATGGATCTTCATATTTAGGAACTGATTTATAAATTTCTGCAAATGTATATATATTTTTAATTGTTTGATGTTGTTATGCGTAATTGTTAGAATTACGAATTTTCCAACCCATTCGGACAGGCGTAATGATTACAAAATATTTCTCGCTGTATACTTTTAACGCTTCATTTGAAATCAATGTTTCTCTTATACCTACATTTATGTTAGTGCAGCTCAACAGAAAGACTGATTGTTATTTTTATTTTACGTTAACACATACTTTAATTGATTACTTTAATTGTTGTAACTTCCTCTTCTTTAAGACTACAGGCAATTAAAATAATTACATATGAATTCCAGATAAATGTGTTTTACTCACCACAAAATTCTTCCCAATATCAAATCAAATCTTAGATGTCAACGTCAAGTGCTATAAGCATCGAAATGTTGTTAAGTGAGACTTTAAATTCGTAATTTTGTTTGTAGGTATCGCCAGCCGAGCGATTATAAATAAGAACGTGAGTGACGACAGAGACACAACCAAAGTCAGGTTAGAAGCCAGTCCGGAAACGAATAAGAACGATACGTATAATTCTAAGGACATTCATAAACATTTGAAGAATGTAAGAAATATACTGCTCTATTCTAACGCCACTCCCATACGTCGACACACTGGCTTAGGATACGGCTGTGCCTTCTGCGACGCCCAGCACAAGCTGCCCAAAGACCTGAAGCAACACACATTAGAACACCACAACGATAATTCACAAATTAGTAAATTCATGAAAAGGGAACCACTTTGTTCATTCGCGCCTAAACTGGACTTAACCTCCCTACTCTGTACACTGTGTGACACAGAAATAACTGAACTAGAACAATTACTTGTTCATTTGAAAGACGAACACGACATAGAAGTTTACACAGACGTCAACAATCATATAATACCGTTAAAATTTAACAGTGACGTCTTGAAATGTGCCATTTGTGATAAAGAGTTTGCGTACTTTAAAAAGCTGCAGGAACACATAAGCATACATTACAGGAACTTCTTATGCAACATTTGCAGTGCGCCGTTCATGTGTAAATCTTTCCTGCAAAGGCACAAATCCAGACACAAACAAGGAGAGTTCCAGTGCAGCATGTGCGAAAGAGTTTTCGACACTAAAGTGAAGAAGAACGATCACGAAAAATTCGTCCATTTGGGTGACTATCGGAGAAGTAAATGCCCGCATTGCTCGCAGAAATTCGTTAACCACGATAAGCGAATGCAGCACATGGCTAATGTTCACGGGGAAAAACCGTTAGAACTGAAATGTACATTGTGCTCGCGTACGTTCAGTAGCCGACGCAATCTCACGAAACACACGAAGCGGGACCACCTCAAGGAGCGGACACATCTTTGTCCCGTGTGCAACAAAAGTTTCTTTGTCAAAAGGGAATTGACGCATCATATGCTGAAGCATACGGGGGAAAAAACATACACTTGCGACATATGCCGTAAAGCGTACGGAAGGAAAAACACATTACGGGAGCACATGAGAATACACATAGACGACAGGAGGTTCAAATGCAAGACGTGTGGCAAGGCGTTCATTCAAAAGTGTAGCTTGAGAGGTCACATGGTGACGAAACACGGACAACCGCTTTAGTTTAACTGATGAAATTTACATTGACTTTATACTTATCACATTGTGATATTAAGATAAGTACTTTCCTTAAAGAATATGTAAGTGATATGTAGCCCTTTGATCCTAGTAAATATTCAAGCCATAATTGCAAAAAAAAATCACAGGTAGTGCTAGGACAGAATAAGTTATAGTATCTACTAGCCACGCGAGCACGCACTAAAACAAACTAACTACTACTACTAACCTATAATTTAATAGGTTGAGCTGCCGGCAACAACCTATAATTTAATAGGTTGAGCTGCCGGCAACACTGGCTCTAAGACTCCGCCGGACCGCCGCTTCCGAAAGAGATGGCTATATTTAGGCACGTTTTGCGTACGTAAACAGGGAATTTGTTAACAGAGAACCTTCTGTACGTAGTACTATTACTTGTTCTGTGACAGTACCAGGAAGTAGAACTAGTGCGAATGAAGAACACAATACATACGTGACACTTTTATTTAAATGCTCAAATTTTCGAAAACTTCTTCTGTTCTTAGATAATGTTAAACGCGCGCTAGTAATAATATAGAGAGATGACACAAATGTGAACAAGAATCTCGGTCAGCTTTACGAGAAGTCCGATAGCGACAGTGCCTGTATTATTTTAAAAGTTCTGTCGTACGGAAGTAATGTCTGGTGGACAATGACACTTCTCTTGAATAACAGTCGATTCCAATGTGTCTTGTGTATGGTGTTTGTGCAAAATTTCATCTTAACATTCAAAATTAACTTACATTTAATAACAAATAAAATTTAATCTTTCTTTGAATGTTTGTTTTATTTTAAACAAAATCGAGGCCCCTTAAATTATAAAATTTCATTAAAAATAATCTAACTAAATTAATATAGGTAACTGGCTACTAAATAGCTACGTGAAAGGCTATATTGACATAAAGAATTTTCTCTTTGTAGGTGTCGCACGAAGAACTAGGATTATCACAATCGATGCAACTAATCAAAATACGGGTGCGATGAAGCTGACAAGCTCTCCGAACGTCTTAAGATTGTCCGGTATCGATCCCGGTGAGACGAAGAAGAACCTGCATAATCTAGGTCAGATTTTACTCAATTCTAATGCGAGTCCAATAAAAGCTTACGATCTGCGAGGCTACATGTGCGCTCTCTGCCCAAAGCAGTTTCCTGATCCGCACAAACTAAAAAAACACTTTTTAGAAGACCACAACGACGATAGACTAATAAGGCGCATGTCGGCAGCGACAGGCTCTCAGTTCAACAACCATGTGGTCAAACTAGACATTACGCTTCTGAACTGCGCTCTGTGCGACACTGACTTTGACTCACTACAAGACTTAATGCTCCACTTGATGAATGTGCACGGTAAAAAACTGTATATGGATGTCCGAGATCAGTTGCTGCCTTTCAAGTTCGAAACGCCAGAGTTGCGTTGTGCTATCTGCACTGCGACGTATGGCAGCTTTAAATTGCTCCAGCAACACATGAATGGGCATTTCAGAAACTATATATGCAATATCTGCGACACTGGCTTCGTTATCGAGCGATTGCTAATGAATCACATCCGTCGGCATGGTGACGAGAAGGTGGAATGTTCGATATGTGGGAAAAACTTTATTAATACGCAGAGGATGCGTGAGCACATGAAACACGTGCACATGGGCTTAGACAAACGGAATAAATGCCAATTTTGTAACGAAAGGTTTAGAGACTACTGGAAGAAGGTCGACCACATGGTCAAGGAACATGGAGTTCCCTCGGTGCTCCTGAAATGTGGGGCGTGTGAGCGTACGTTTGCTAACCAAAGATCGCTGGCGCGACATACGAAGAAAGATCATCTCATGGAGAGGAACCACTCATGCCCGTATTGTGACATGAAGTTTTTCAGCGTAAGCGGTCTGAAGAAACATTTACCGAAACATACGGGTATAAAACTGTTTAAATGTGAAGTTTGTTCCAAAGAGTATGGTAGAAAGACCACTCTAACCGAACACATGCGTATACACACAGAAGATAAAAGATTTGCCTGTGTTCACTGTGGGCTAGCTTTCACACAGAAGTGTAGCTTAAAAGTACATTTACGATCCAAGCATAATGAGAGCCTTTAATTTTTTACGGACATACCTTGTTAACTGATCTAAGTTGAGTTTATGAATAAAATATTTGAAACTAATTACTACTTATATTTCATAGCAGTCCTTGAATATCCCTTGATACGTATTAAAGTAAAAAATAAACGTAGCACTGACACGCATTTTTGTTTGTAGGTTACCAACGTCGGTTGGTTAAAATAACAGGGAATCCCGAAGCATCGCAAAACGCTAACAAGAACGGGAAATTTATTAAGGAGTCAAAGCAACACCAGGAAAACTTGAAAAATATACTTCTCTTCTCAAATGCAAACATAATTAGGTGTAAAGACAACAAGGGCTATGGTTGCAATTTTTGTCACCGAAAATTCCCAAAGCCCAGTGATTTAAAATCTCATTTTCTTCAAGAACATTCAGATATTTATAAGTTACGTTTACCCAAGCTTTATGAATATTCCCTTAAACTTGATATAACTAACTTAAAATGTACAATATGTCAGCACAACTTTAGCAAACTAGACGAATTTACTCATCATCTACGAAATGAACATAACAAAGACATGTTCATCCGTGTTAAGAGTCAAATCATTCCATTTAAATTTGACTCTGACGCATTTCGCTGCGCGATATGTGATACCGAGTTCAGTAACTTTAAAATTCTGTTAGAACATATGCACGTACATCTGAGGAACTTTATCTGTGAGATCTGCAGCGCGGGTTTTGTCACTAAAAGGCTTTTTGTGAACCATAGGAGGAGGCACGGCGACGGTAATTTCAAATGCAGACATTGCGACAAATGGTTTGGTGGAGATCAAAAAAGACGTGATCACGAACAACGAATACATCTGGGTTTAAACAAGAGGAACAAATGTAAATTTTGCGAAGAAAAATTCGCTGATTATTGGTCTAAAATTGACCATATGGTCAAAGAGCATAACGCACCGAGGATTGTTTTAAAATGTCTAGCATGCGATCGTACCTTCGAGAGACAGAGAGCTTTGACGCGCCACATTAAAAAGGACCACTTGATGGAACGAAGACACGTATGCACTATTTGCGATAAGCAGTTTTATTTGAAGAATCGGTTGGAAGACCACATGTTGGTCCATACGGGGACCAAGGACTTTCAGTGCCACGTGTGCACGCGGTGGTACACAACTAAGAAGTCATTGAGGGAACATTTAAGATGCCACGCCGATGACAGGCAGTTCTCTTGCGTGACCTGTGGACAGGCGTTCGTTCAGAAGTGTAATTTAGAGAGCCACGTCAAGTCAAAGCATGGTGTAGAGTCAATAATAAGGCGTGCTCCGATAAACTAGCAAAAATTTTAATACCTCGAATTCCTTAGAGTTTGTTAGTTACTGGTTTAAATTACATTATTATTCGTAATTCTGTGACAAGTACCTTTCTTTTCAGACGTTCCACATCAGACATCAGTCATAAAAATTGACCCTCTCGCCAAGTCAGCTAGTAAAAGGAAACTACCTATTATCGTGTCAACCAAGTCTCTTCTTCAGAAACCTTCGACTTCCGTGACCACAGAACAGAATACGACTAAAAAGCTTCCAATACAAATGTCAAAAGCATCAAATCAAATGATTTCGGCGACAGAAATGACTAAACACCAGGACAATTTAGACATACTGCTACGTCATTCTAACGCGACACCTACTCGTGGCAACCGCGGCGTCGGCTATGCGTGCTACTACTGCCCGTTGGACTTTCTCAACCCATCGGATCTTAAAGTACATACCCTAGAATCCCATAAAGATTTTAAGGGAGATCCTCTTAAACGACCACCAAAGCTCAACAGCTATTCAGTGAAGCTCGACATCACAAATTTAACATGCAAGCTGTGTTCTAAAAATTATGCTCAATTGACTGATTTAATGGACCACTTGCGAGTCGATCACAATAAGCCCATTCACACCGATGTTAAAAATTACTTGCTGCCTTTTCGATTCGACAATGACCCGCTGAAATGCGTGTTGTGCGACACAGAATTCACAGCTTTCAGAATGGCGGTGGAACATATGAACGTGCATTATAGGAATCACATTTGCGACGTTTGTGACGCAGGCTTCGTTAACCGAGCTAGCATGCGGACACACAAAAGCAATCACCAGAACGGAGATTGTGAGTGCCCCCAATGCCACCAAGTCTTCAAAACCGTAGCGAAACTGAGGTACCACATTAACTATACCCACTTGGGCCAAACCAAGAGAAACAAGTGTGGTTACTGTGGCGAAAAATTCTCGTGTGTAGTCATGAAGAACAATCATCTAGTAAAAGCGCACGGGGTTTCTCCTACTGTAGCCAAGTGCAAAGCGTGTGACAAAACCTTTGGAAGCCACCAGAGCCTTCGAATCCATCACAAGATATACCACTTGCAGATAAAGAACTTCAAGTGTACTGTTTGTGACATGGTGTTTGCTGGGAGCAACTATTTGAAGACCCACATGTTAAAACATACGGGAGTTCGCGATTACAAATGTGATGTTTGCAAGAAGTCGTACGGTCGCAAGTACACGTTGACCCAGCATATGCGGATACACACTGACGACCGCTGTCATAAGTGCAAACACTGCTCAATGTCTTTTATCCAGAAATGTAGTTTGAAATCGCATTTGCTCTCGAAACATGGAGTAGAAATGGGGAAATAAACTATGTATTCTTAGGTTAGGTTTCTACAATTCTACAAAGTCTACAATTATGAAATTAAAGACTCGCGTTAGCAGTCACTTAGGAGAGAAGAGAAACAAATATGGTTACTGCGGCGAGAAATTCTCGTCCTTTATCATGAAAAATAATCAAAAGTCTATTTTTTATTCCGTAGACTAAAATTACAACCACATAAGTCAAACGTAGAAATAATGTGACCAGCTATATACAAACAGTGCTGATCTTTAATATCGGTTTGTGAATAACCGATAAAATCTTGAATTAATTTGAGATACAAAATAAACAATAAATAAAATCTACTCACAAAATAATGCGAAATAAACAATAAATAAAATTTACTCACTACTAATGTACTCAAACATTTAAAATGACATTGACGTATCGCCGACCTGACGCGACGCCATTTTGGTTTACGTATTTGGCATTCGTTATTTTACTCGTACAGTGATCGGATGTTTTCAGTGCGTGTTCTCTCGTTTTTAGCACGTCACGGATTATCCATTCATTGTGTTACAGACGCTTCATCAACAAATATAAGTACCTCCCAATCGTTTATTTTCGGTTAGTACCGGTTGTAGCACATCACTATTTATAAGACGTAAAAAACTAGCAATACATGAAATGTAATTTAAGTCTACGGAATAAAAAAATAGACTATAGTAAAAGCGCACGGAGTTGCTCCTACCATAGCCAAGTGTAAAGCCTGTGACAAAACTTTCGGAAACCAACAGAGCCTCCGAGAACATCACAACTATCACAAAGTTAGGTGCAACAACGTTAAGTGCAAGTTTTGTGAACGGTGACCCATACTGGCGCTTGGGACTACCAATGCGTCAACTACCAAAATAAAGCGACTACCAACTACCAAAATAAAGCGTACTGTCAGAAGCGCACGTGGTCTTTTCATATGCGATCGCACATTGACGACAGAAGATACAAGTGCGAACACTGCTCGAAATCGTTTGTTCAAAAATATGCTTTAAAATCTCAGTTGGTGTGGAAACACATGGAATAGGATTGGGAAATGGCGCAAATATGTTTTACTAAATTACTGAATACCTTCACTATAGTGCTGGATGCGGGTGGCGCAGGACTAGTCATTGTGGCACTCTCTGGGAGGCTATGTCCAGCAGTGAACGTCTTTTGGTTGATATGGAAAGATATTACAGCCAAGTTACACCACCTGCTACCTAGACTATATTTGGGGCACGGCATTGCCCACGACAAGACACGCCTAATAGAGGAGTTATCTCCCTTTTCTCGAAGCGTTTCATCGTATACATGTTAGGTTATACGAATTCCAAGTTACATAGGCTAATTATGTCGCAATGGAAGGTCGACATATATGTGCCTTTTATGCAATAATTAATAATATGTTAATTAGGTTTACTGCATTCCGAGAAGTAATTTGACTAAAAGCATTTTTTTCGAATTTCCGAAAACTACTTAACACTGAATGAATTTATGATTTTTCATGATATAATACTAACCAAACTACCAAACCTATGCCTTACCAAACTTATTTAGAGATATTCTAATCAATCATCAGTCCGATTTTTTTAAAATTACGTTTAAATAAATTATGAATATTATGATGCTATGGGACATGAGACAAATTACTCTTCAGAATGTTGGGGTGTTCCCGTCAATTACATTCAATCTATTAGAATTTTCTTTTTTTATCTATTTGTAAATGTTATAATCCCACCACTTATCAATGAAGTGTAATTTCTCTCTGGGAGGAAGCCCCAGGTTGGGCCACTAGTTTAATAGTTAAGTTTTTTTTTGTTAAGTGATTATGAAAAAACACTGAAACGACATTATTCAAACCATCTCTTTTTTATAAGTACCAAATAAATTTTACGCATGTAAGTTCCATGCCTGACACGGCAGACTAGAAGGATTTTGTATAAACCATTTGTTTCATACATACATTGCATTGCTGCGCCTACCACATACTTTGAAAGTTGTCATACATACCCTAATTTGCTGACATTAATGCCAGGTCAAACTATTGTTATTATGTTATAACATGTTTTTGTAATGCATCATTTTCTATACCTGTACGTCTAGCACAACTTGCTGACAAGCCGCATGTCGCGCGACTGAGCGTCCCCTGTCATACTCGCACCGTGCAAATTAGAACGAGGACGGTAGATCCTTCTCGACTCGCGTCGCGGCGCGGCGTCAGTTGTGCTAGCCCCCCGGTCTAGAATACTGGTTCCCACTGTCATGATTGTGGAATGAGAACTCTTCATATGAGTAATTCCAATAAAAGAGCATTCCTATTAAAATTGTGTTTTAATATCGTCGATAAGATGGAATCTCAGGGTTAACTATATCCCCAAAAGTTCTAAGACAGGTCTCGGCAGAGGTCGGGCAACGTAGCGCAACGTTGCCAACGTCGGCCGACATATCGATTGAGACGAGACTTCATACTTTCACTTGTCGCGTTATATGTGGAGCGATGACCGACAAAGTCGCACCACTTTATCCGACATTACGTATAATTAGGCTTAATTACATTTTAGAGACGTTCTATATTTTCTTGGTTTCGACACGATTCCATCTCATAATGATGACCTTGATCATTAGTTAGCAAAATTAGTATGCATTTTTTACGATATAAATCAGGAACATTCTTAAAGTGAACATTTTATTATGATGCCTCTAGAAACAAAAGACACCTTCGTCCAATCAATGAATGAGAGTGGTATTAGCTGCTTTTCTTGAAATTTGACCTAAATCTCCACCTTAAACATTGTTAGGCGGGGTCAATATTTGTTTTGGGAATTTTCGGTAATATTTTCTTTTCAAACTGTTAGATATGGGTTTGTATTAAATGGAGACGGCAAGTAAACCTACGAATACCGAGGAAAGCGTTATAATCTCATCTTAAGGAGGTAGTCAGTGGTCACAGAAAAAACGAGGAACAAAGACGATTATTAAATAGTATGAGCTTTCTGATTGGCAATGCTTGCAGATTACCAAAGGTTCGCGAGGTCGTGAGTTTTACGCAATAATTCACCAACTTGTTGTATAAACTTATATCACATATAACTACATTTTTTAATTATTTATGTCCGATACTGGAAATTCTCGAATAAAATAAGCTTATTAAAGATAAGGTATTAAAAAAAACTGATTGGACCAATTCTTACTTGTTGTAAGCAACTAGAATTTATTATAATACCAAGTAAAATCTACGTGAATCTTAACAGTTGACGGACGGCAAAAAATCATGTTATCTGGGTAAAGTTGTCCTGAAAGAAAAAAAACAATAATTCCTGATTTTCTTTATAGGTGAAGAGACGGAAAATGCCGTCAAATATGAGTGCTCTACGAAAAAAGAAGACGCCGCAAACAAGAGATCTACTGTAAATCGGGAGTCGTCCACAGTTAATGAAAAAGATAACGCCAAAAATTCAAAAGGTCCATCAGAATTAGAAATGCATCGGAATAATATAAGAGTTATCTTAGATAGTTCGAACGCGACTCCCATTCGGGCTCATGGCGGCATCGGCTACCAGTGCTGTTTCTGTCCGGAGCAGTTCCCGAACCCCGCTGACCTCAAAGACCACACCATTCAGGGCCACGACAGTAAAACAAAGCGCTCGTTCATGAGGGGAAAAATTATGGCTGAATATTTTGTGAAGCTTGACATTACAGCGTTGCGTTGCGAAATGTGTAGTAGCAACGTCGATACGTTAGATTTGCTCGTTAGTCATTTAATCGAAAAGCATGGCAAGAAAATGTACACAGAGGTCAACAGCCACATCTTACCTTTCAAGTTCAGCGACGAAACGCTCCATTGCATTTTCTGCCCCAACGACTTCAACACTTTCAAGGTCCTCCAGGAACACATGAATATCCATTTCAGAAATTACATTTGCGAGACGTGCGACAGCGGTTTCGTTACCCGCAACATGCGCAGGAACCACAAGAAAACCCACGAGACCGGATCTTTTATATGCAGCTTTTGTCCTAAAGTTTATGACACTGCACTAAAACGAAGGGCGCACGAAAAACAAGTCCACAGGCTCCCAAAGATAAATCTATGCGCGTATTGCAACGAGAGATTTAGAGATTTTAGACAGAAAGTGAAACATTTAAAAGACGCACACGGCATACAAAGGGAATCGCCTAACTGTAAAGCTTGCGAAAGAACTTTCGAGACTATGGCAGCTCTGCGGCTTCACATCAAAAGAGATCATTTAATTCAAAGACCACATAAATGTTCTGAATGCGACATGTCATTTTACGCGAAGGCTCAGTTGAAGAATCACTTTGTTATTCATTCTGGTACGAGGGAGTTTTCGTGCGATGTGTGCTTTAAGTCTTTTGGACGGAAGAAGACTCTGTGGGATCACATGAGGATTCATAACGACGACCGACGGTACAAATGCAAGCACTGCGATATGGCATTCGTTCAAAAGAGCAGTTTGAGGAGCCACATGCGCTCTAACCACTCTGAATTAAACCTAAATTAGAATCTTTGCATTAAGTGAAAATATATTCGATACTCTTAAGATTTTACGTGTTTTATTTAGCGTATAAAACGTGGCTTCCTTTGAATAGTCGTACCTTATTTATTCTAATTACTTGAAGAGTTAATGCGATGCTACCGAGTCCACATCCAGTGAATTTTTTGCATTTCTTTACAGAACGACGAGAAAGATGCCTCAACAAAAAAGATGAAAATAATCAAAACATGGAGACAAAATCGGTGAAGGTAAACTTAGAAATCGAAGATAAAAAGCTGACCAAAATTCATAAAGCAAATGAACATAAGATCGTCACTGCACCAAAACTCGGCAACATCTCGGATAATAGAATTAAAACAGCAAAACAGCTTCAAACACGACAAAATAAGACTAGAGAAATAAGACAACAGAAAGAAAATTTACATGTTATACTGCGATGTTCCGACGCGACGCTAATGCGCAATCACGGCAACCTTGGCTATACCTGCTACTTCTGCGACACGTCCTTTCGTGAAGCAGCCAGCCTTAAACAACACACTAATGACAACCACAATTATAATGACAAACCATTTATAAAAGGCAACAATGCCAACTATTTCGTGAAGGTAGATATAACAGCGCTGCACTGTAAGATTTGCGGCCAATCCTTAGATCAGCTTGAGCAACTGTCAGATCACCTTGTGGAAGTACACGGAGAACGACTACACACACTCACCAAAAGTCTTATAGTCCCTTTTAAGTTCGAAACGGAACAACTGAAATGCGCTGTTTGCAACCAAGACTTCAACAACTTTCATACGTTACTAGATCATATGAGGAAGCACTATCGGAACTTTATTTGCGATATCTGTGATGAAGGCTACTTAAACTACAACAGTATGAGGATACACCGCCTCGGACATAATGTAGGAGAATACGCATGCAGCGAATGCAACAAACTCTTCAGCAGCAGCGTTAAACTAAAGAATCACACTAGAGTAGTCCATCTTGGCATTAAACGAAACAAATGCGATTACTGTAACGAAAAATTCGCTGAGCTCAGTTGGAAGTTGGATCACTTGGAGAAAGTGCACGGGATCAAAAAGCCGGAATTTAAATGCTCCGTGTGTAATAAGAAGTTTTCGTGTGCGAAGAGCTTGAGGAACCATCACCGGGGATATCATCTGATGGAGAAAGAGCAGAGCTGCTCTGAATGTGGTATGAGGTTCTTCCAAAAGAACACTTTGAAGCATCACATGACTACTCACACGGGGCTGCGAGAATTCCAATGCGCGGTTTGTTCGAAGGCTTTTAGCCGGCGATCTACGTTGAGGGAGCATATGAGGATTCACTTGAACGATCGTCGTTTCAAATGCGAGCACTGCAGTATGGCGTTTGTTCAGAAGTGCAGCTGGAAAGGACATATGCGTTCGAAGCACGGGGAAGATGTCGTATGATGATTACACGTAGATATGGGTGTCCAAACTAAATACTATCTGTTCAAGGCGAGAAGGTGACAGGACACCTCATCATCATCATCATATTTTATACATTGAAAAACCTTCACTCCCTGACCTAATAATAGATATCCGGATTTCTTGATGTAAAACGTCTTTGATATTATTTCAATAGAAGAGGTTTTTGATGTTACAATATTGCATTTATAAAATATATTAATTTCTTAAATATATCGTTTTATTATTTTAATTGTGTGCGGATATCACTCATTTTATCGGCCCAGTATTTTTTTGATTAAATGAATATAAACATGTTAGGTTCTACGGAAGGCAATTCGGGACGACACAATTTCGTTATTAGTAATCCTCTAGGCCTAGGTGAAGTAGCGATGTTGCCAAGGAGACGGTTAAATAAGAGCAACAGAATAAACCAAAGCTTGTCTTTACAGATGATTCCGAGGAGGGGAGCTTGTTAGTAAAACTCGAGCCCAACTCTGAGACGGAAGAGGACACATCGGAAAACCAGGACTCCCTGGAAGATATTGTCATAGTACACACCGAAGGCAATTATAAAGACACTACAAGGCGAATCACAAGATCGTTAAAAACAACACAAAATAATGTGATCTGTTATGAACCAGAAAACGACAACAATCGTTCAATCATTCTTAAAAGAACAACTGAAGTGGATAGACATCTCCAAAATTTAGAAACGATTATGAAGTGTTCTAATGCCACCCCATTAAGGATGCAAGGAAAATGGTATGTTTGTTGTTTCTGTCCTGAACGGTTCGAAAAAACAGCAGCCTTGAAAAAGCACACGCTAGGAAAACACCCGGACTTCAAACATGCAAAGATCGGGCGGAACATTTCAGAACTGCTTATAAGAATAGATATAACCGGCCTGCAGTGCCAGCTTTGCAAGATTTCGATAGACACACTAGAGAAATTAACCGAGCATTTGATGGAAGAACACTCACAACGGATAATCACTCGGATGAAAAACTATATGATCCCTTTCAAATTCGATAAGGAAAAACAGATGTTGTGCGCTATGTGCGATCACGAGTTTCATAATTTTAAGATGTTGGCCCAGCACATGCATGTTCATTACCCGAATTTTGTGTGTGATTCATGTGGCAGCGGATTTGTTAATCAAAGGAGCTACCAACACCACGCCAGCCGGCATGCCAATGGGGAACATAAGTGTGAGACATGTCAGCGGGTATTCGATAATGAGGTCAAATTAAAAGCACACGAGAAAATTGTGCACCAGGGATTCAACAAACGTAACAAATGCGAGCATTGCGAGGAACGCTTTGTCGGTTACACTGCGAAATACGATCACATGGTCAAAAATCACGGCATGCCGCACACCAAAGTCAAGTGCCCAGCGTGCGAAAAAACCTTTAAAAACCACAAATATCTCGCCTTGCACAAGCGGACGTTCCATATGATGGAGAAGAGGCACAAATGCCCAGAATGCGATAAAATGTTTTTCTCTACCCACGAAGTGAAGCAGCATATGCTGACCCACACGGGACAGCGTGACTTCCAATGTTTTGTTTGTAGCAAATCATACGGCAGGAAGAGTACGTTAAGGGAGCACATGAGAATCCACGCTGATGATCGTAGATTCAAGTGTGAACACTGCAGTGTAGCTTTCGTTCAGAAATGTAGTTGGAGGGGACACATGCGGTCGAAGCACGGGGAAGAAGTTTGATAATCAATTTACTTGTTCGTTTAAAACACATTTCATAAATACGGTCCTTAAATGTGAAATAAATGAAAATAAGCCGATATTTGTCTTTCAATATACAAAGAAAGGTGGCGAAGCTATGTGCTCTCTTTATAAAATAAAATCTATCTTTACAGATAAAGCCGAGGAAAGAAGTTTTACAATAAAAGTCGAAGCCGAGGTGGCCACCGAAGAGGAAAGACAGGTAAAGAATGATCGCTCCCCTGGCAAGCAAAAGGGATTAGCTGAGAAGAACCACCAACCAAACCAAACAACAACCAGACCAAACCAAAGTACAACTCCATCTAAAGTGCCTGCAGCAAAAATCATGGCCAAAAAACTTAATGAGTTCGAATTGCACATCCAGAATCTCCAGACTATTATGAGGTGTTCCAACGCTACACCGTTACGACTCCACGGCAAGTGGTACACTTGCTGCTGCTGCCCGGAACGGTTCGATGACGCCGCAGCTTTGAAACGGCACACAGCAGATAAACACCCAACCGGACAGGACGCATACTTTGGCCGAGACATAGTTCAACTAATCATAAGAGTGGACATCACAGATTTGCAATGCAAGCTTTGTGAGATCAGAATCGACGGTATGCAGAATTTAATGGAACATTTAAAGAAAGATCATTCAGAAACGATACATTCGTTTGAGAAAAACTATATGGTACCTTTCAAATTCGATGCTGACAAAACAGGGTTGAAATGCGTGATGTGCGAACACGAATTTCACAATTTCAAAACCATGGTACACCATATGAACATGCACATCCCTAACTTCGTGTGTAACACTTGCGGCAACGGCTACGTGAATCAGAGGAGCTTGCAGAACCACGTAAGACAGCATGCGAACGGAGAGCACAAGTGCGAGACCTGTCAGCGAATATTCAACAATAACTTGAAGTTGAGAGAACACGAAAAAATCGTACATCAAGGCTTGAAACGAAATAAGTGTGACTTCTGCGAAGAACGCTTTAACGGAATTATAGCCAAGAACACACACATGACCAATGTTCACGGTAAACCAGCCACTGAAGTGAAGTGTCCAGCATGTGATAAATCTTTCAAAAACGGTAAGTATCTCGCCATCCACAAACGAACGTTCCATATGATGGAGAAGAGGCACAAATGTCCCGAGTGCGAGAAAATGTTTTTTTCCACGCCTGAGGTCAAAAACCACATGTTGACGCACACAGGACAGAAGGACTTCCACTGCGTTATATGCAATAAGTCTTACGGTAGAAAGAATACGTTAAGGGAGCACATGAGAATCCACGCTGATGATCGCAGGTTCAAGTGTGTGCACTGCGAAATGACGTTTGTACAGAAATGTGCCTGGAAAGGACACGTGAGAGCCAAGCATGGGGAAGAAGTGTGATTCGCATCAAATGTTTGATTTTGTATTTGTTTAAACATTAAATAAAAATACGCACGTTCTATGTATTGGTAAATTATTATTCATGTTACTTACCCTGCTAGTTATACCTAGGTGGTAGGCTAGGTTTAAAGCGGATCGAATAAATAGATTGCAACCGGGATAATGCTATAAGATGAAGGTTATTACCAGTTCTGTGTTAAAGTTTACGGTTTTGAAGGCGTCTCGATTATTTCAGCGACTGTAATGACTAAAACAGTGATATACAGTTTTTGCAATACTTACTTTTTCCCATCAGCAAAAAGTAACCTTTTTTAGGATACTTTTTGCATAGGTACCTACTTTAATCCCAATAAGTATCTACTGCATGACGAACGTTCACGATTGAAGACACTATAGCATCTACGGACGTAGTTAACCGACTTGAAGTAACAGATTTGGAATTCTAATACCAATTTCTATTTCCATAGGTGTGGGATGGAAACTCCGGAGATCCCTTATCAAAATTGGGCCCCGCGAAACTAAGGATAACAAAGCTTCCAAACTGAAAACGATCGTGATAAGTCCAAAGACGGAGAAGCCTCGAAAGAAAAGGTGCAAGATAATCGAAATCAAGCCAACACCCGCCGCCGTTTCATTCAAGAAACTGAATGAGGCCCACAAGCACCAAGCTAATCTTAAGGAGATTCTCCTGTACTCGAATGCGACGCCTATCCGTTGCCGGGGAAGCGTGGGTTACGCTTGCTGCTTCTGTAGCGACCAATACCGCGATCCAGCTGAGCTAAAACAGCACACTATAACTTCCCATGACGTAACGACGAAAGCGAACTACATGAAAGGCGAATCTATCGTTGGATTTATTGTAAAACTCGACATAACCTCACTCAGATGCAACATCTGCTCAACAACTATAAGAGAGCTGGGACAGTTGATGGAACATCTAAAAACCGCCCACGAGCGACCTATACTCACAGATTTGAAGAATCACTTAGTCCCGTTCAGGTTTGAGTCGCACATGCATATTTGCGTCGAGTGTTCGACGGAATTCAGCAATTTCAAAGTGTTGTTGGCTCATATGAACGAACATTACAGGAATTGTATCTGTGAGGTATGTGGATCTGGGTTTGTTACTAAGCGTATATTGCAGGCGCACAGTTACAGGCATATTACTGGTGATTTTAGTTGCCGCTATTGCCCTAAGGTATTCGATGCAAAGTTGAGAATGCAGGAGCACGAACGAAATGTTCACATTCTAATGAACAAGAGGAACAAATGTGGGTATTGTGGGGAGAAATTCACGGATTACACGAAAAAGAACGACCATGAAGTGAAAGTTCATGGTGTGAAGCCGATAGTGCTTCAATGTCAAGCTTGCACGAAGACGTTTGATAATCAAAGATCACTTACTGTCCATACTAAGACATTCCATTTGATGCAGCGACGGAGTCCGAAGTCGTCGAATCCATTGAAATTTTAGTGAGACTTATAAGTCTAAATATACAGCTTACAGCGTTAAATGTCTAAACTCGTTGCCAGCTGTATTGCCTGGTCATCTTATTGCTCGAGCCTCAGTTCAGAGTCAAAGTTTAGAAATAGGTAGGCCAGTAAGGTCTCCAGAGCTGCCGAGGATGCGCGAGAGCCCTACATTTTCGTTTTAAAATAAATAAATGGTCGCAATCGTGCTTGAGACTCCTCTGAAGTTGCAGGTATATTCCAAAAAAATGGAACCATCTATATTTTTTCAATTACCATTTTTTCGATTCTTGACACTCCGAATCGTTAATACTGTAGGGGTCTATACATGTCATGATTTCCAGCAAATATTCCATTCCGGATCGTCACATTTTCGTATGCCGTGTTTTTTACAAGCTTTTATTTAGTTTCACCTGTCCCGTTGTCTGTCTGTCTGTAATCAAATCTTGCATGTTAAATTTGGAGACCGAAGGAGGCCATGGGAATTTAGTACTTAACCGACGTTACCCCGTTGAGTTTGGGCTCGTTAGAATTGTCTCAATGAGTAGCTTATGATGGTATACAGTCGGCAATAAAAGTTTGTATCAAAAATTAAATTTTTGTCAGAAACTTTTCATAGGTACCTATAATCGGACGGACCCCGGAGAACTGATTTTTAGATTTTTAGTCAGTTTTGGCAAATATTATTGGTAGAAAAACGTGTTTGATGTTTAAAACCAACGATTACACTACAGCCGCCTTTAAAATCTTTAAATTGAATGTTGGCTGTCTCTTTCCATCTTATAGTCGTGTCTTCTGTCGCTAGGCGTTTAGTACCTAACTATGAGGATTATAGAGAACTTACTGCAGTAGGAGACGCTGCAAGGGCTGACATCGGCAGGTCTGCTTGCAACTCCGTGTGATTCGGCCCGTGTGGATACGTATCGGAAGCACGGCGGCCAGCCAAATCAAGGTCACCTCCTTGTAGATTATCTGTGACCTTGCTTGGCAGTCCTGCCGATTTCGCTCGTGTAGCGTCTCCTAATGTGCCGAAACGGAGGCAAGAATGAAAGAAGGTGCAAGGTATACCAGAAAGAAGATTATTTCTAAGTGAGCCAGTGCAACAGTAAAACCAAACGGCTTACTATGAGTATTGCAGTTGGGTTTATCATCTTTTGCCTCCACGTGTTTATCAGACGATTCAAGCAGCGTTTTGTGATTAGCAGTGATCGTAACTTTTGTAGCATTTTTGGTGCAGCGTAGTGTTGTTAACAGAATTGGTGTAAAGAATTTTCAATCTTATTGCTTAATTGGCGTTAATAACGTTAATATTAACCTTAATTAACCATTTGGATTGATATTGTCTGTATCAATTCCGTTAACAACACTACGCTGCACCAAAAATGCTACAAAAGTTACGATCACTGGTGATTAGGTAGTAACGCACTTTTTTGTGTGTAGCGCTATGCGTGAATTTCATTTTATTTATTTACTAGCTTCTGCCCGCGACTCCGTCCGCGTGGAACTCGTTTATATCGCAGCTCCATACAAACTTTTACAAACTTAAACATTTCAATGGGGGGGGGGGGGGGGGGGGGGTAAAAGTTTGTATGGAGCTGGGGTGAACCCCTTAGGGGATGATTTCGGGGATAAAAACTATCCTATATCACTTTCTATCCCTTCAACTATCTCCACATAAAAAATCACGGTAATTCGTCGCTCCGTTTTGCCGTGAAAGACGGACAAACAAATAAACACACACATACACTTTCCCATGTATAATATTAGTATGGATTTGGGTCACAAAAAAAGTTATTTAGTATTAGCATACAGGTTCAGATAACAAGTGTGCAAGAAAGAAAGAAAATTTACTCAGGCAAAGTAGGCGCTAATGAGGTAAGATGTATAACGAGGGTAAGCTACAATTAAATATGTCTATGGACGGACTCTCGATGACGGTTTCGTTGTGTAAGCGACACATTAATATTCCTCTTACAGGATTAAAAAATAAGGTGTTGTTTCTATAAATTTGAAGCTGAAATATTTTGGAGCGCGAAATCTGTATCGAGTTATGAAGTTGAGAAGAGATAGAAGGGTGGGACTGTCAATTTGGGAATGTATATTTAATTCTATAAAGTAAAATTAGTTCGCTGCCCTCCCTGCACTTGCGAACGATGAAAAATTCAAATGCTTGAGCCTGCTGGTGCATGATCTAAGACTGCGACCAAGCCAAACCCTGTAGCTAAGGAATTGAGAAACTGTTTTTGTACTTTTTCGATTCTTTTGATGTGAGTATTATAGTAAGGTGCCCATATTACAGATCCATACTCTAAAATTAGATATATGGTTTGAATTAAAGCATAGACTAATTAATGAAGGTCCACTGTACAGGTGATGACTCTCGACTAGACTTCTCTAGGTAGGGTTGTTGTGTTGAACATCCAAAATTATAACCATTTTAGTTCGACTTCGATGATACTTTATCCAGGTCCAACCAGGTCAGTTGACGATTGTATGTATACATATCTAGGTACCTATTTAGATGAATCCATACTAATAATTATAATTGCGAATGTAAGTCTGAATGTGGGTCAGAGTTACCTTTTCACGCTTAAACCGCCATTGAGATGAAATTTGGTATGGAGAAAGTTTTAATCCCTGGGAGGGCCTTAAACTATCTTCGTGCAAAATTTAATCGAAATCGGTTGTGCCGTTGAAGCGTGATTGAGTAACAAACATCTAAACTTTCGCAATCAAAATAATAATATTAGTACGATTTGACACGGGTCGAATGCGGTATTTATTAACCTTTATTTCTGTGGTTTCGACACGGCACGGGTTGCACCGGTCATGGTCGCAGAATGAATGCCGTCCCAATGTGGAGGGTAGACCCGAAAAAATAATAGGTATAGAGGTATAGGAGAGTGGTATTTTTTCGGGTCCTTCGACATTTTTATCGACTTTTGGAGGATTACGTGAAATATTATGCACCCATATCTCCGTTGACAAGTTGCTGGGATGACAGCAGGACGACGGACGACAGTCAACTGCGACCATGAACATGAACCCTTGTCGAATAAAGTTGAACAAAATATGTATAAATAGGTGTTCAAAGCGCAAGAGTATAAAGTGCTCGTAGCCCATCTAATTAAGAATATTTGGTAAGAATAAAAAAAACACCATTTTGGTGCGTTTATTGAGCTACACTGTGATTGGTGTTTATATGAATAAATAACTTTCTACTTAGACATGATCCGGATGGTGTTTCAACATATGGTAGTTCAAACTGGCTTTCTGCACAAACGAGGCATCACACAATTGACACACTTTCTTCTTCTCACCTGTATGTATCATCTCGTGTATTCTACACGTCTTCTTTCGCGGAAATGTCTTCTTACAAAACCTGCACTCGTACAGTTTGTCTACTTTGTGGCTGATCATATGTTTCTTCAATTGCGTGTAACCAAAACATTCAAATTTACAAACAGGACACATCACATTCTTCTCCTTTAAATGTACCATCCGTTGGTGCCGTTCTATTCTAGATTGTGCCATTGCTTTTAAACCGCACACACCGCATGTCGGCATCAGTTCAATATGCTGCTCTTCTAAATGCTCCCTGAGTTTCACTTTCACCACCATTTTCTGACAAAAAGAGCATTTCACTTGGTTATGTTTAGTCTTGTAATGGTTTAACAATTTCTTTTTGTTCGGTAAAACTAGCTCGCATGATTTACACGGATAACTTTCGTTTGTATGCGGCTGGGTTTTGTGGAGTTGGAGAAGCTGTAGGTCGGAGAAGATTTCGCCGCATATCGGACAGGATATTTGGGTTATGTGGGCCGCAGGAATGTGGGCCATCGCCGGGGCCCGTTCTCCAGACTCAAAGTGACAAAGGCCGCAGGTGTATTTGAGTTGTTCTCCATGGACAACCTTGATAAAACGCTGGTATTTCGATTGCTTCGACCCTGCAACCAAAGAGAGAAACGGGACCAAGCTTAATCATTTTGCTTAGCATTCACTTCGACCAGTTGGACCACCAACTTACATTTTTATATTGGAACAAACGTTTTTTATGGGAATGGCCTGTGAGCCCCAAGCAGGCCAGACCGTTCATGTTTGTCTGACCAGCTAGTCGTGTCATAAGAACAAGTAAAGGCGGCAGAAAGAACGGAAGCTGCTAATATTAATTGTAAGGCGGCGTAGGGGTAACCAGGGATGCCGCGGCTGCTACTTTTTTTGACATCCGCCCGCGGATGCCGAGGGGGATGCGGATATTTGGGGGCACGCATCCGCGGATGCGGATTTTGGGGTCACTCACTAGAAAACGTAAAAAACTAAACTTAAGTCCATTTTATGATGTCACGCAATCATCAAACTCGTTGAGACTAAATTACTATAATAGCGAACAAATAAAAGGCGCGTCTGGTCTTGGTCACAGAAACGAAATGAAGTCTGTTTTTTTATGCGGATCTTCCGCGGATGCGAATGTCTGCAACATCACTGGGCATAATAGGCACTTATAGCTAATAGTTTATTTCATTGGTAACATTGATACTTACCACATAAAAAACAATTTGAAATCGTGCTTTTGTCACGAATTGCCTACCAGACTTTAGTATGGTGATTTCCTAATTAGAAATACCAATGCCTCGACTCAATTTGCAATTGATCAAACAATTAATGATGTAAGTATCCTTTTATTTTCATGTATCGGATTTCATCACCAAATTAAATTGAAACATTACCCTACTTGCCTTTTGGACTTTTTTGACATTAAAATAAAACTACCTACTTAGATACGTAGTAGGTACTTAGGGTACATCATTATATTTCAATCCAAATTGTATTGATTGTGGTTACTTAGTAAATATTTTAAGTGTATCAATGTTATTAATTAACTAGTTACATTGGCTAAATCACATTTCATAACAAGTAAATAACTCGTATTGGTCGGGAATTGGTCGTGTTAAAGTTAATCTAATTGGTAACGTGAACCGGTTTTGAATGCCTAAAACTACATGTAGCCAAACAAGAAGAATATTTGCAATTGGTAGTGTCTCATAATAAAGTTACCTTAACGGTAATCTTAACCAGTTCGAGTACCTACCGATTTTTACCGGTTGTAAAAGTGTTGGGGTTACCCATAAATAGTCTGGTTAATTAAGAAACCGGGTTAGGCTAGATCAATACGAATAATCTGTAGCAATAATAAGCTAAAATTAGAGCATAGATAGTCGTTTCGTTTAGCTTTCACTTGATATACGTAACACGTTTAAATTATATGGCAAGTTTCGGGTAAAATTCTAATTTTTGAAAAAGCCCTTACGGCAGTGAAGATATCGTATTTACTGATGATCTCTTTAGAAACTCTCTTTACAGCTTACAGTACACCTACGCGGTGCACATAACATGATAACAACAAACTAAAACTTGGCGCTTGTTTCTGGAAAACAGTAACTTCGATAATTTTTAATCTTGTAGCGAAGTCACTTTTCGTTGTTGGTTTTTGTCTTGAAATATTTAATTGGAATGTGATCTCTGACTTATAATAAATCTCTAAATTAAAAAAAAAGAATCAGCCAGTATCTAACTAAGCATAACTTCCTGCCTCGCACAGCTAATCTGTGGAATGGATTGTCACCTGCGGTATTTCCGGACCGATACGACCTTCAAGAAAAGAGCGTACACCCATCTTAAAGGCCGGCAACGCACTCACAACACCTCTGGTGTTGCAGGTGTCCATGGGCGGCGGTAATCGCTTACCATCAGGTGATCCGTCTGCTCGTTTGCCTCCTATCACATAAAAAAAAGCATTTTGTGTTACGAATGATTCAGCTTCCCATGAACGGAAATACGTGAAACTTTTTTTACAAGTACTTAGTTACAATATTATTTTAGCTACCGTGTAGAATCGTTTTTATCCGACTGTGACGATTTATTAATTTTCCGAAACATTTGACCTCATTAACTATCTTTAACCTTAACTATCCAACAGTAATAATTTCGACCCGGTGTTGTGATAGACCTTCAAAATTTTACGCATATTAAATTCTAAAGCATAAAAATGGAAACTTATATGTTCTAAATTCGTATTGAGGCGTAATTTCAATAAATGTATCAATAAAATTTCAACAAAATAACGTCAAACGTCAAAAGTCTGACCGTCTTTCTTTTTTTAATGGCATGAAATGGAAATGGCGCTGTCCTCGAGTTCAGCCATGAAGTCTATTTGAGTTTCTGCAAGATTACATTTGTCCCGATACTGCATGGCCTATCACAAGACGGCGCGCGAGCTCTCTCGATTTTTCTCGCACTATACGTCACTTTCTAGGTTGTCTAATAAGCTTGCGCGCCGTCTTGTGAATCTTGTGATAGCCATGCTGGTTTGTCAGTATTTATATTTATCAGCAATGAATAGTATGTATGTATTAAATTAGTACAGAACGGGCCTTTTATAAACATTAATTATCAAGGGCGTCAGTATTAAGGCGGTATTATAACTTTGTATTCGCGCCTTCAAGATGACATTCAGCCAATATAGAGAAACACAAATTGGCAGGAAAATACTGTTATCATGAAGCGCAACACACATTTCATTAAGTTGACAATAGCGGGAACATACACAAGATTTGGCAGAATGTGATCTGAAACATTGTAATAAGTATGAAAAAAATAAACATCGGAGTGACTCAAGATCATTTCGGTCATCACGTTTTTATTTATTTAATATATTGTTTTAAAATATGTACCTACAGAAGAAGATCAATAAACATTTAATGCTGCAACTAAATAATTAAACATGATCCGGATGGTGTTTCAACATATGGTAGTTCAAACTGGCTTTCTGCACAAACGAGGCATCACACAATTGACACACTTTCTTCTTCTCGCCTGTATGTATCATCTCGTGTATTCTACACGTCGTCTTTCGCGGAAACGTCTTTTTACAAAACCTGCACTCGTATATTTTGTCTACTTTGTGACTGATCATATGTCTCTTCAATTGCGTGTAACCGAAACATTCAAATTTACAAACGGGACACATCACATTCTTCTCTTTTAAGTGTACCATTCGTTGGTGCTTTTCTATTTTAGATTGTGTCATTGCTTTTAAACCGCACACGCCACATGTCGGCATCAGTTCACTATGCTGCTCCAATAAATGCTCCCTGAGGTTCACCACCATTTTCTGACAAGAAGAGCATTTCACTTGTTTATGTTTAGTCTTGCAATGGTTTAACAATTTCTTTTTGTTCGGTAAAACTAGCTCGCATGAGTTACATGGATAACTTTTTGTATGCGGCTGGGTTTTGTGGAGTTGTAGAAGCTGTAGGTCAGAGAAGACTTCGCCGCATATCTGACAGGATATTTGGGCTATGTGGGCCGCAGGGATGTGGGCCATCGCCGGGGCCCGTTCTCCAGACTCAAAGTCACAAAGGCCGCAGGTGTATTTCAGTTGTTCTCCATGGACAACCTTGATAAAACGCTGGTATTTCGATTGCTCCGACCCTGCAACCAAAGAGAGAAACGGGACCAAGCTTAATTATTCTGCTTAGCATTCACTTGGACCAGTTGGACCACCAACTTACATTTTTATATTGGAAGGAAAGTTTTTTATGGGAGTGGCCTGTGAGTCCCAAGCAGGCCAGACCGTTCATGTTAGTCGTGTCACAAGAACTATGAAAGGCGGCAAATATTAAAAACCGCATGCTGCTAATATGAATTGTAAGGCGGCGTAACCAGGGATGCCGCGGCTGCTATTTTTTTGACATCCACGGATATTTGGGGCACAGATCCGCGGAAGCGGATTTGAGGTCACTTACTAAAAACGTACAAAACAACGTCAATTTTGTGATGTCACACAATCATCAAACTCGTTGAGAGTAAATTGCTATAATAGCGAACAAATAAAAGGCGCGTCTGGTCTGGGTCACAGAAACGAGATTAAGTTTGTTTTTCTAATGCCGAAAATATCTAAGACGCCCACGGTAAGCCCTCTTTCTTGTCGTAAATTGCACTACATCCGCATCCGTAAAAACTCCGCATCGCTTTTTGGGGTTGCTTACCCTACCGGTAATCTTAACCAGTTCGAGTACCGATTTTTACCGGTTGTAAAAGTTACCTGTTGGGGTTATCTATAAATACACGTAGTCTGGTTAATTAAGAAACCGGGTTACGCTAGATGAATGAATAATATCTAGCAATAATAACCTAAAATTATAGCATAGATAGTCGTTTAGCTTTCACTTGATATAAGTAACACACGTAAATTACAATACATGGCAAGGTTCCGGTAAAATTCTAATTTTTGAAAGCGTCAGTGAAGATAACTAATTTACCGACTCTCTTTACAGCTTACAGTATGCGGTGCACATTAGTCCAAGCATTTTATTTTCATAAGTATGGAAAAATTGAAATTTGGAAATAATTCATAAAAGCAGCTTTTTTGCGTGTAACTGGCATACTATCATTTTAGTCATTACGTAGACTCAAAATCCACCAAAATATTAGTCATCACAAAAATCGATATTTAACCAATTCCTGAAAGAAGAGGTAAAATATTAATATATATTTAAATTTTTGTTTTGGTTAATTTACAGGAGCTCTTCAAGAATAATAAATAAATCACACAAAAAACATAATGTATGTGTCATTTATTTTTATATATTTACTTCCCGATGGAAATTTTGTAAGATTCTTGGATAAGGCATCTTAGAATAACTTTGAAAATTAAACAAAAAAAACCTGTTATAAATTAATGTTTGAAAATAACGCAATTTTCCTGGGGTACCTACTAACATAATTACGATAATTTTTAATTTGTAGCGAAAAGCCGCTTATGTTGTTGGTTTTTGCCTTGAAATATTTACTTAATTGGAATGCAATGCTGAAATATATACTAGGTCCTTCACATTTGTGTTGTACAACTTGTACATACTTCCGTCTATCTTTTCTAGTTTTGTCGCAGTCTGAAAATCCATAATTTTTTCGAGTTCTTTCGTAAGGCGACGCTACACGAGCGAAATCGCCAGGACTGCCAAGCAAGGTCACAGAAAGTCTAGTATGGAGTGACCTTGAATTGGCCGCCGTGCTTCTGATGGTGGGTACACACCAAGCCAACGAACGGCTATGTAACAAATAGCTGTCACGTAAATGCTTCGCGTTCGTTGGTGTCGGCCCGTGTAGCGTCTCCTACACCTAGCATCGGATCGGCGCACAACGAGCGGTTGAGTGGCCGCGTCCGAAACTGGGGAAATTGAGGAAATTTTGGTGAGACGGTAAAACGGTAAAAAAAAACTCAAGTTTGGTACGTGAATATATTGTAAGCACTGTAATTGTCACGACTTCTAAATTATATACGAAATAATTAAACATGATCCGGATGGTGTTTCAACATATGGTAGTTCAAACTGGCTTTCTGCACAAACGAGGCATCACACAATTGACACGCTTTCTTCTTCTCTCCTGTATGTATCATCTCGTGTATTCTACACGTCGACTGTCGCGGAAACGTCTTCTTACAAAACCTGCACTCGTACAGTTTGTCTGCTTTGTGGCTGATCATATGCATCTTCAATTGCCAGTAACCAAAACATTCAAATTTACAAACAGAACACATCACATTCTTCTCCTTTAAATGTACCATTCGTTGGTGCTTTTCTATTTTAGATTGTGTCATTGCTTTTAAACCGCACACACCGCATGTCGGCATCAGTTCATTATGCTGCTCCTCTAAATGCTCCCTGAGTTTCACTTTCACCACCATTTTCTGACAAAAAGAGCATTTCACTTGTTTATGTTTAGTCTTGTAATGGTTTAACAATTTCTTTTTGCTCGGTAAAACTAGCTCGCATGATTTACACGGATAACTTTCGTTTGTATGCGGCTGGGTTTTGTGGAGTTGTAGGAGCTGTAGGTCGGAGAAGACTTCGCCGCATATCTGACAGGATATTTGGGTTATGTGGGCCGCAGGGATGTGGGCCATCGCCGGGGCTCGTTCTCCAGACTCAAAGTCACAAAGGCCGCAGGTGTATTTGAGTTGTTCTCCATGGACAACCTTGATAAAATGCTGGTATTTCGATTGCTTCGACCCTGCAACCAAAGAGAGAAACGGGACCAAGCTTAATTATTTTGCATTCACTTGGACCAGTTGGACCACTAACTTAAATTTTTATGTTGGAACGAACGTTTTTTAAGGAGTGGCATGGGAGTCCCAAGCAGGCCAGACCGTTCATGTTAGTGTGACCAGCTAGAAGTGTCACAAGATCAAGTAAAGGCGGCAGAAAAAACACATGCTGCTAATATTAATTGTAAGGCGGCGTAACCAGGGGCTGCTACTTTTTTGACATTCGCGGATGCGGATATTTGGGGGCACATCCGCGGATGCGGATTTTGGGGTCACTCACTAGAAAACGTATAAAACTAAACTTAAGTCCATTTTATGATGTCACGCAATCATCAAACTCGTTGAGACTAAATTACAATAATAGCGAACAAATAAAAGGCGCGTCTGGTCTTGGTCACAGAAACGAGATGAAGTTTGTTTTTTTAAGCGGTAAGCCTTCTTTCTTGTCGTGAATTGCACTACATCCGCATCCTTAAACACTCCGCATCGATTTTGGCGGATGCGTATGCGGATGCTGATGCGGATGTCTGCAACATCACTGGGCGTAATAGGCACTTATAGCTAATAGTTTATTTCATAGGTAAGTAACGTTGATAATTAAGAATAAGAATAAGACCTTTTACCACATAAAATCAATTTGAAATCGTGCTTTCGTCACGAATTGCCGACCAGATTTAGTTTAGTGGGTATGGTGATCTCCTGGTAGCCCAAGCATTTTATTTTCATTAGTATGGAAAAAATGGAAATTTGAAAATAATTCATAACAGCAGCTTTTTTGTGTGTAACTGATATATTATCATTTTAGTAATTACGTAGACTCAAAATCCACCAAAATATTAGACATCAAAAAATCGATATTTAACCAATTCCTGAAAAAGGAGGAAAAATATTAATCGATATTTTAAATTTTGTTTTGGTTAATTTACAGCTCTTCAAGAATACTAAATACCTAAATCGCACAAAAAACATAATGGATTTCATTTATTGTTAACCGACTTCAAAAAAACGGAGGAGGTTCTCAATTCGGCTGTATTTTTTTTTATATTTACGTCCCGATGGAAATTTTGGTGGATTCTAGGATAAGGCATCTTAGAATAACATTTGAAAATTAAACAAACAAAAAAACGCTGTTATAAATTAATGTTTGAAAAAAAACGTAATTTTCCTGGGGTATGATTATAAATACCAATGCCTCGACTCATTTTGCAATTGATCAATCCAAACAATTAATGATGTAAGTATCCTATTAGTTTCTTGTATAGGATTTCTTCACCAAATTAAAATGAAACATTACCCTACTTGCCTTTTGGACTTTTTGACATTAAAATAAAACTAACTAGGTACTTACATCATTATATTTCGATCCAATTTTTATTGAGTGTGGTCACTAAGTAAATATCATATTTTCATAAATGTTATCAATTAACTACATTGGGTAAATCACATTTTTTAAATAACAAGTTAATATACGTATGAATACTTGGTAGGTACTTAGTTAACTTTTGTGTTGTACATAGATACTTCCATCTATCTTTTCTAGTTTTGTCGTAGTCTGAAAATCCATGAATTTTTCGAGTTCTTTCGTAAGGCGACGCTACACGAGGGAAATCGCCAGGACTGCCAAGCAAGGTCACAGAAAGTCTAGTATGGAGTGGCCTAGAATTGCCTGGCTGCCGTGCTTCTGACACGTATCCACGCGGCTGCCTGCATGCAGTCCTGCCGATGCCGGCCCGTGTAGCGTCTCCTACACCTAGCATCGGATCGGCGCACACCGAGCGCTTGAGTGGCCGCGTCCGAAACTGAGGAAATTGAGGAAATTTTGGCGAAACGGTAAAACGGTAAAAAAAACTCAGGTTTGGTACGTGAATATATTGTAAGCACTGTAATTGTCACGACTTATAAATGATATACGAGATAATTAAACATGATCCGGATGGTGTTTCAACATATGGTAGTTCAAACTGGCTTTCTGCACAAACGAGGCATCACACAATTGACACGTTTTCTTCTTCTCGCCTGTATGTATCATCTCGTGTATTCTACACGTCGACTGTCGCGGAAACGTCTTCTTACAAAATCTGCACTCGTACAGTTTGTCTACTTTGTGACTGATCATATGTCTCTTCAATTGCGTGTAACCGAAACATTCAAATTTACAAACGGGACAAGTCTCATTTTTCTCCTTCAAATGCACTATTCGTTGGTGCTTTTCTATTTTATATTGTGTCATTGCTTTAAACCCACACACACCGCATGTCGGCAAATGTTCTTTATGATGGTCCCGTTGATGCTTCCTAAGATCCACCACCATTTCCTGGCAAAAAGAGCACTTCACTTGCCTATGTTTAAACCGGTAATGGTTTAACAATGTCTTATTACTCTTAAAAATTAGCTCGCATAATTTACACGGATAACTGTCGTTTGCATGCGGCTGGGTTTTGTGGAGTTGTAGAAGCTGTAGGTCGGAGAAGACTTCGCCGCATATCGGACAGGATATTTGGGTTATGTGGGCCGCAGGGATGTGGGCCATCGCCGGGGCCCGTTCTCCAGACTCAAAGTCACAAAGGCCGCAGGTGTATTTCAGTTGTTCTCCATGGACAACCTTGATAAAACGCTGGTATTTCGATTGCTTCGACCCTGCAACCAAAGAGAGAAACGAAAGCAAGCTTAATAATTTTGCTTAGCATTCGCTTGGATCACTAACTTACGGTTCTCATGACAGTGGTCTGTGACTACCAAACCCGTCAGAACATTTATGTTAAAGTCTGACCAGTCTGAGCAGACTGAAGTCGTGTCACAAGAAAAAGACGGCAAATTTGAATAATCGCATGCTGGTAACATGAATCATAATGGGCGTAATAGGAAGGACGAGGTACAGAAAGACCTTCGCGCTTTGCACGCAGAAGACTGGGAGGTGATCGCACAGAACAGGGCGCACCGGCACCAACTACTTATCGGAGCCCAAGATCCACTTCGGGTCGCTGAGCTAGCAGAGTAGGTAAGTTCAATGATTATGATTATGATGGTACCTACTCTCGTTCGATTATCAACTCAAGGGGCAATCTTTGAAACACGAGATTGCTGTACGGTATCTGGGCATCTTACATGAGCCAACATTTTTATGAATAACAAGATTTATAATTTCATATCTAGAGCATCAAAATCAGTAGGTTTCTTGTTTCGTTGTTCCAAGGAAACGTTCGTTGTTAAACAGGCTATAACATTTAAGATTGTTAGGAGTACCTTGGAATATGCATCCCAGGTCTGGAATCGTTACAAATGTTATGTTAAGCGATTGGAAAATATCCTGAAGAAGTTTATAAAGTTATATATATGTGTATATATAACTTTATACAGCTTCTTATTTTATTTTTCATATATTTTAACTTTCATATAGCTTCAAAGTAGGTATTCAGTACGACTCAAATAAGTTTTTGGATCTGTGTAGGAGATTCCATCTTCTCCCACTCCAGACCCGTCACCCGTCGTAATAGCTGATATTACCTACTTGGTGTTTTTATTCCGTAATTTACAATAGTTAAAAAAATAATGCCTAACCGACTATAGCCGCGTCCAAACGTGGTTGACTGCATACATGACATAAGCTATGAAGATTGAGCGGGATAGACTTCCGTCTATCTCGTATGCCCCGCGTATGTTGTCCGCCGCGCTCGGCCGTTTAGACGCGGCTATTAGACGGTCAGAGGCGTTTATTCAAGATATATCTTTTCACCTAGATACCTAGGTTTGCAATTGTTGATTGTGGATTTGTTTTTACTATTTTCTCGCAGTCGAAGTGAAAAGTAGAGAGTATAACTCTGGTCTAAAAGCACTTCGTTCGGGAAATAACCACCTTGTGGTAATATGGCTTACTTTAGACCCTTTGTCATACAATCTACTACTAGTGGCTCTGTGAGCTGTAGACCTCGCGGGTTTGTTTCAAAACGGAATTTGGTAATTTTATACCTTTTGGCCATTATCAAAAAAACGTCGAAATGTTGAGGTAATTAAATAAACACCTTTTTGAACGCGATTAAGTCCGGTTTTGTTATAATAATGTATAATAACCGTGGCCATTTGAAAAAAAAATTGAAAATTTATGTGACAAAAAGGAATAATTGTACCTACCTAAAAATTATTGAACCTGCTTACAAAATTTCATGAAAATCGGTGGAGAATTGCAGCCTGTATGCGAGGACTGCGGGACATTCGGACATCCAAACATACGAAAGATGGATTTTGGGCCAAGCTGGAACGGACCGGACCGGCTTCGGTCTCTACTGGTTTGTTCCGCCAATCTGCTTAGTCTCTTTTCCTCTTTAACTCGTAGAAAAAGAAGTTTCATAGCTCTGATTCTGGTTAAACGATCAAAATTAAAGGGTTCCAGAATTAAGTCTGTCAGTCTTTGAACTCGTGAAAGTGCAACATACACACACACACACACACACACACACACACACACACACACACACACACACACACACACACACACACACACACACACACACACACACACACACACACACACACACACACACACACATTGCTAATTAATACACCCAATGCGTGTATTTCTATGAGGCTTGTATTGTTTTACTTTGAAGTTAATTGTTGGGTACATTTTATGTGAGGGCACTCATATAAAATGTACACAGGATTTATCTATTTTTATTTTCATTATTATTACTAACATAAGGAAGAGCGGGGCGTTCCAACACAGGCTCTGTAGCCTAAAGGAAGGCCCCAGAAACTGTTTACTTTATAATTAATTTTGTTAATGATAATAAAATATTTTGATTTTTTCTTTTGATTTTGAGTGTGAAAATTGTACTGAATTGCGATTCTCTAGTTATTAAAGTTTTTAATGTGTCGCAGTGTGGGGGTCAGGTAGATATAGAAATCGAGATTTGTGAAGGTTAGTGAGTGCGAGTAAAAAAGGACAATTGTATCATGGCACTCGGGGTTAATTGTAACGTTACAATTGACCCCGTGCTACAATTGACCCAAAGTTTGTACACGACTGCTAAAATAAGACAATTGAAACTAATTATTTTTGAAACAAGTTAAATCTCAAGTAAGTATTTTATGTTATACCTATGATTCATCCCGATGATTCATACAATACTTCGAGATGTATATACATTATAATACACGCAATGCCATCCGTTTCAGTGGTATTATTTAAAATTTATTTGTGGTGAAGGATGGGGTTGATTGTACCAGGGGTCAATTGTAACTGTATGGGATTATTAATTGTTAAGTAATTCGTTATTTTGTTGCATTGAGATGTTGTTATTGCTTGTAAGGTGTGTGCTATGAGCACCCCTAAGTATTTATTTTATAATAAGTCATAATATGTTTCAAAAACTTGGAAAATATTATATTACGTTTTGTTCAACTGCAATGCTACCTTTGTCTAGTGTAAATATGAGTCTCTATAATTTAGACTGATGTAACGTAACAGACTGATTCGTTTTAAGAAATTATCAATAATTACTGATTGATTAAAACATTATTTTGGGTTTTATTGACCTCTGATTATCTGGTACAATTGACCCATACTAGGGGTCAATTGTAACACAAGGACTTCATGGACAAAAACTCAATTTACACCATTCTGGTGCGATTAAATGAAAATATATTTCTAGATTCTGATAGCCAATGAGACGAGAATGTTATATCCTAAGCGATTTTTACGTCGTAGCTTTATATTCTGAGTTATAGGTCATTATTTCTAAAGTGGTACCATTGCCCCCGGTCTCCCCTACTAATTACAATTTTTTTGCCGTTGAAATTTCAACCTCTGATTTTATGCACTTACTACGTACTAATTGCAACTACTTTTTCCTAAAGTTAGTACGACTGGGCTCTAAGGCATCGAAATGGGAGTTCAAGATACAGTGGATGGAACATAAAATTTGTACCAAGTTAGTAGTCAACGCTGACCCCTTTCTTGTAATTTTTTACGTTTTCAACCCATATCTCCGCCATTTTTCAAAATTTCGAAAAACTGACTCGACCAAAAAATTCTGTATACTTACCGAACCTACTTACAAAATTTCATGAGGATCGGTTGAGAAATGTGAGCTCTAGGCGAGAACAGCTGGAAATCCAAACATCCGGACATGAGGAAAAATGATTTTTCGTCCAAGCTGAAGCACAGACGCTTCGCTCGCTCGGTCGATAAAATGTGGTCAAATTGAGAAAAAAGCACGCAAGAGGTTAAATAATCACGAAGTGTAAATAATCACGAACATAGTGGCCGTTTGTTTACCTAAATAAATTTAAAAAAAAAGTTATAAGTGTCCAATGTTTTAAGAAGGGGTATGTTCTGTCTCTTTTCCGCAAAACGCAACTTCATATGAAACTACTTATAGTAGTAGTAGCGGCTAGTATTGAGGAGTTTCCATCCCTAATTCAAAAAAATAATAGTGATTTGGAATTTATACAGTGTTGGGCGTGCAACTACGGTTTAAAATTAATGCGAAGAAATCGCAAGCAATTGTTATTGGCAGTTCTTACTACATAAGTATGCTCTCGGAAATGGTGATTCCAGACGTGCTTTTTGATGTGACTGTCATTATTTTTACCTCTAACGTCAGGAATCTGGGTATCACCATAGATCAGACACGCTCTTGGTCTCCCTGTTGCTGAGGTAAGTCAAAAGATGCTTGCCTCCGTCCACTCCCTAAGGCGTTTGCAGAATTTTCTCCCTTTCCACACTAAGATGACCCTTGCCCAATCTCTTTTACTTCCTCTTTTAGACTATGATGACATTGCATTTTTAGATCTCAAAGAGGAACTGCTTGGAAAACTTGAGCGATTACAATGTCTGTGTATGATAATATATTTGGCCTGCGCAAATACGACAACATCTCTGAATCTCGTTCTCAGCTCGGCTGGTTACCGATCCGTCGGCGCAGGGACGTGCACATCCTCTCCTTGCTTTTTAACGTACTCTTCAATCCTGCTTCTCCACATTATTTGTCTGAACGATTTAATTAATTCTAAGTATTTCACAGTGCGCGCTGTGAAGTTGTGGAATGGCTTGCCGTTGTCCTTTAGACAGTCGCAGTCTGTGGCATCACAAAAAGAAAAGTTGAAAAAGTTGTGGGTCTCCAACGACTTGTGATTTAATAGGATACTGTTTGTATATTGTGTAAATATGTTTACGTCACACCTGGCCATAATGCGAATTTTACTGCACGCTGCGCGTATGGGAAAACTTGCATTGTGGCCAGACGTAGACGCGCGAATTACCGCCCGTGTTGAGTACAATATTTTACGTAAAGCCCCAGAGCGCATATTTATGGCCCACACACCTTCGGTTCGGGCCACAAACACCTGCGATCTGGGGCATTCACGAATTCACCGCCCTAGTTACGTAATGTACTATTATTTCACAGTATAATTACATAGATATTAATTATACATATAATTATATTAATACATATAATATATATGTATACAATTATATATTACATACGTATGTACACGTGTTTGTTTGTCTATCTTGTTGTTCCTGATCTCGACTCAATTGCTCAAAGGTTAACTGGAAGAGATCCCTTACGGGGATAAGTTGGCCTTTGTACCGATTAAACTTTTTTTTGTCTGTATTTTTACCTGTGTCTTGTGTACAATAAAGTATTTACATACATACTTATCAGGGGGTCTGACGCCCGCGCGGGTTCGTTCCTGGTGCAAAGGTTGTCCATCGCTATTCAACGTGGTAACGCGGCCAGTGTGATGGGTACCTTTGCGCCAGGGACAACTCGTGGGGGACTTTTTGACTAGGCTTAAGCTAGTAGCTTAAGTTATTATTACTTTGCTTGTTACTAACATCTAAAATATATGTATGTCTATTCCTTATTGTTTACAAATTCACACAGAGTATAAAAACATACTTATTGTCATTTACTATGACGCTCACAGATTGAGACGTCACTAATTACGAGCGTTTTCTCTCTCTAACAACCAATATTAAAAGGTTCGTAATTCTTTGTGATATCTGAATTGGATTTTCGTCACTAGGCATATTTCTTTGCCTTCTTTCTTTTGGAGTAATAATAATTTTCGAGTCTACACCCGTATTGTGTAATTTGTGTATACTAGCTTGTAGGTAAGTTGTCCTATAGGACAACTTACCTACAAGCTTAACTAAAGGTTACACAGGCAGGGTGCGTGCTAGCGGCTCTGTGCGCTGTACAGTACAACTCGCGAGTATATTTGTTTTCCAAAACAAAACTTGGGAAAAGAATCGAAGAAAAACTGTATTTAAACTAGTCAAACCTGCTCACCAAACACGAGAATCGGTTGAGAAATGCCAGGTCGCAGAAGAAGACAGCTGGACAGCCGGACATAGGAAAGAATGTTGGCCCAAGCCGAAACGGAGAACACCGTTCGCTTCGCTCGCTCGTTCAATTAACAAAGTATGAATTAACCACCTAAATAACTGATCCAACTATCAAAAACTCGTGCAGATGTAGAGGCAATGGTCGCGGGTACAGCTATTTAACCCTTTAACCGCTTTTACTTTCGTTTCAGAATGTGACGTACACGCCAGCATGTTGACAGCTAAAGAGCGAATATGAAGCTTATCTGACAGTAAGAAAATTGTTTTGACAGTGTGCGCCATAACCACTTTAAAGGTTGTTTGCGTGGTGGGCACGACAGCACTCGACCACTTTAGTGGCTCTCGGCGTTCAAAGGATACTAGTAAGAAATTAATTACTGAAAACTCCGCTAGATGTCCCTGTACCGCTTGGGTAAATTCCTGAATCGCGCTGTTAAGGCGCCGTAGGTTCATGGTCTTCTCTCCCTCTCACTGAGCATAAGCGTGAGCGAGATGGAAGTGCGTGCTCGGAAGCGCGGAAATCATGTTTATTAATTTTAATTTTTTGGCCGTTTAAATGAATAAAAAAGTAAACACTGAGTTCTCTGATCTCTCAAACATGATATTGCCGATTTTAAGAAGCCATTTTAATATTTTTAGCTTTTGTGGATAATTTGTAACAAATATTTTAAGTGTATTTTAGACCCTTTTAGACTTATGTTCGTGATTTTTTTCTATCGAGCGAAAATTGCTTAATCATGTTTCGGAACACTGATTTCCCTGCAGAAAAGCCTCAAGTTTACTATTCGTATTTTTTTGAAACCATATTATTATAAACAGACGCATTATATTGTTTCAAAAACTCTGTTCGCTTAACTTCGCTGAACCTACGGCGCCTTAAGAATTTTTTTTATTTGCCCCACCCTACGGGTATATTTTTAAGTTGTTGAATATATCTTACAGGATAAGTTTGCTTATTTAAATTTTTCGGCGCAGGCCGTTTCGTCTTTTGACCGACATCATAAAAGGAGGAGGTTCTCTGATCTTCTGTATTTAAAGATTTTTATTGAACAAACATTAAAATAAAAAGCATATTTATTAGCAGCTGCTATGGTATTAAACTGTCGCAGCTACTGTCTCACGCTTTATCGTGTATTTACGCCGAATTCTTTCATATTCGCCTATCTTTTCGCCTCAGTATTCACTGTGAAACTTTCCAGTAATGTACCTTATACTTACATACCTACATTTACAGTTAGATTTTCAGAATTTTTGAATCAAATAAAACCCATTTATTACTGTTTGGTACATTATTTTAATTAGTCTAAATAAAATCAGAAGCATAATATAAGCGCCATCTATAGAACTGAAATTGGACTAAAATTGAGCTCGCTAGATGGCGCAAATCGACAACTAACATCAGCGACCTCTGTCAAACTGGAATATGGGCTATCATTATATAATTCAAGCATTGACAATGTTTCTTTTTCATTGAATTTGGGACTCATATCATCATAATCATAATATCAGGGGGCCTAGACAAGGTTACAATCGACAAGCGCTAACGCCAATAGAAACCTAATAAAATGTATGGGAATGACAGATGGTAACGAAAAGTGTTTGGTCGGCATCTGTCATTCTCATACATTTTATTCTTTTCTATTGGCGTTAGCGTTTATCGATTGTAACCTTGTCTACGGCCCCAGTTGTAGAAGAGATCTGAAATTGCGTTAGTTTTTTAACACGTTCGAAGGCACCTAGGGGAGGTAAGCCTAAAACAGGTAGCCCGCCTAAAACGGGTAAGCTTGTTAGTGTGCGTATTACGACTATTAGTGAGAATGTACGAGTGCGGTGCGGTGGCGTGATTGTCGCCCAATCACAGGCAGTCGGCTCCCCGCTGTGGCGCAAGCGCTTGCAAGGTAAGACGAAAAACATTTTTTTTTGCTGTTTTTACTAAAAAAAATTGAAGTTTGGTAACTCTGAATACTCAAATACTGTATGGAATATGTTAACTTAAGTTTTGTGTTGTGTATTTGCAAGGAATCTGCTTCAAAATTTCGAAAACTCGTTCTTGGTCTTGCGTTTTGTTTTGAGGTTATGGCGGTTGAAAATAAAAATATGCTTCTGGGCAAAACGGGTAGGGGTAAAACGGGTATCTACCCGATTTGCCCTAGTATTCTCGTGTAAGTGGTTTGAGTGGTGGAGATGAAGTTTTAATTTTTTTTTTATTCTAGATGGTTAATAAATATAAAAGAAAAACGTCTAATGCATCATGGGACGAGGAAGTCATGAAACTTGCTATGGAAGAAGCTAGTAAAACCTCAGTGAATAGTGCCGCTAAGAAGTAGGGTATAAACTTATCCACGTTGCAAAGACACATTAAAAAAGGATGCCCGAAGAAGAAACTTGGGAGGTACACAACTATATTCACGGACAGTCAGGAACTTGAACTTCTCGAATATGTGTTTCAAATGGATGGTTTGTTTTTTGGACTTACCAAGAAAGAATTCTTAGAGCTCGTGTGCCAATATGCAGAAACCAACAACGTCCCACACCCATTCAAAAATGGAACGGCAGGTGAAGATTGGTACAGTGGGTTTAAAACACGACATCCTGATTTAGCTCTACGTCGTCCAGAACCAACCTCTTTAGCACGCGCTAGAGGTTTTAACAAGCCACAAGTACAAAGATTCTTCGACTTGCTAGAGGGAGAGATCGATAAACATAAAATCGACGCCACGCGCATTTACAACGTCGACGAAACTGGAGTTCAGACGAATAGCAACAAGCCGCCTAGAATTCTCAGTAGATCAGGAAAAAAACAGGTTGGTGTGATATCTAGTGTAGAGCGTGGTAAACTCACAACAGTGGTTTGCTGTTGCAACGTAGCAGGTGCGTTTATACCCCCATTTTTAATTTTTGGGCGAAAGCGAATGGTGCCTAGACTTCTAGATGGCGCTCCACCTGGATCAGTCGCAAGCTGCACAGACAACGGCTGGATAAACGGGCCAACATTCTTAGACTGGCTTCGACATTTTGTGGCTATGACTAGGCCAACTGGTGACAAAAAAATAATTTTGATAATGGACAATCACGTGTCACATAAATATCTGGAAGTCCTGGAGTATGCTTCAAAGAACAATGTGATTTTTGTGTCTCTACCGCCACACACAACGCACCGTTTACAGCCCTTGGATACGTGTGTCTACGGACCATTTAAAAATTATTTCGAACAAGCTGTTTCGCTGTTTCAGCGAACCCATGTCGGGCGCATTATTTCACAGTATGACGTGGCTAGGTTGTTTGGTGAAGCCTACATGAAAGCGGCTAGTGCCCATAACGCAATCAAAGGGTTTTCTTCCACTGGCATTTGGCCAACCAACCGGCATATATTTGACGACAGTGATTATATGCCATCTTCTTTGACAGACAGGCCAGAACCAGTAACTGGGAATGAGGAGTTAACAACTATTCAACCCAATGAATCGGATATTGAAATACCTAACGCCAATGCTGCAGAAACACCGTCTGTTTTAAACGAAGCACTAGACAGTACAGCAGCAGTGGCTATAGGACAAACTGAAGAAACGGCACCAGAGATGCAATCTGACACTTCTTCACCACAAGTGGCTGAGACAGAACTGAGGTTGCAAGTTACTGAAGTCAACAGACCTTTGACTCCAGAAATTACCAGAGTAAATGACCGTATACAGCCATCACCACCAATAAAACGGCATAAGACTCCATTAGACATCAGGCCACTCCCTCAAATGACACCGAATGTATCTATACGAAAACGTAAAGCCCAAAAGGCTGAAATTCTAACAAGTACACCAGTAAAAGAGGAACAAAGAGAAAGAGAAAATAAGAAGAAGAAACCTACTAACACTAAGCTCAAGGCAGTGAAGAAAAATTTAATTGAACCCAGCACTAATGAAAATAAATGTGGCAAAAAGAAGAAACAATCGAAGGAAGTAAAAGCTTCTTGTAGTAACACTAACAAGAGAGAGGTAAGATCCAAACGTGGTCCAAAAAACAGTCAAAATGATGAAGCTGAATACTCTTGCTTAGTCTGTGCTGAGTTATATACTCATCCACCTGTAGAAGATTGGATCAGGTGTGATGATTGTAATATGTGGGCTCATGAAGCGTGCACTTCTTATTCTGGCAGAGGCAATTATTACTGTGACGCCTGTCAAGAATAATTCAGTTTTTTTGTTAGTATTTTGTTCCAAAGATGATTCATAGTTTTAAGAAATATTAAAAAAAAATGTGAGACTGATTAAACATTCAAGAGGCTTCAAGTTAACAAATATAAGTGATATTATGTTACAAAGAAGTTGTAGAACTTTAAAAATATGTTATTTTTGTAGATTGATCTCATTATTTACCCTTTACCCGTTTTGCCCAGACGCGTTACCCGATTTAGGCCCCCCATAAGGGCAAAACGGGTATTTGGAAGGGTGTTCTATATTATGTTTTTCTAAGATTATTGAAGAGAATGATTATGTTCGTTTTTATTTTTTAAAACTATATTAGATGGACGTTCCTTGTAATAAAAATGTTTGGTACATTTACGTTTTTAAGTATGTTTTAATTCACATCTCTCTTAGCTTACCCGTTTTAGGCGTACCTCCCCTACCCGGCGCATTTCATGCATCGAGAAAGAAGATTTGAAAATTATTTTCAACAGCTGAGAAATGATGAACGATTCTTCCATTATTTTCGAATGTCAATAGCCAGCTTTGACAATTTATTATCAAGATTGGAGCAGACCTTAGCCACGTACCTACGAAAACCAAATTAAAATAACACCTACTTATGTGTTAATTTTCATATCAAAAAGCTTTCTTCTACCACCATTATTTAAACTAAAATTATCAATTCTACGATCACAGTTAATTTCAAGTCACTAATGATTTGTTGCTTTTTAAAAACTAAAACAATTATCTAAAGGTATCATCAAAAACACAACTGCCTGCGCCCGCGCGCGTCTCGTATACGACAGACCAGAGGCCCTACCGCGAAACGGAAACGAATTTCGTTCGTGTATCTCCCTCTCTGTTGCACTTGCTAGTTTGAGCGACAGAGAGGGAGATACTCGAACAAAGTTCGTTTTCACTTCGCGATAGCCCCTCAGTTTGTCCGTGTGAACGAAACAACGTAAAAACAAGCGCCACTGAGCATCGCATTCGATAAAATTGTTTCGAGAATCTCGCATCCCCGGTGACAAGACCCTACGGCTACGGTAGGTACCTATACGGTAAAAAGTATTTCTCGAATACGAGATATTCCCGCATAGACGCCGTGTGAAGTTGCCATACAAATTTTGTTGTCACTACGATATTCGACGAAATCTCGTATACGGTATACGAGAAAAAATGCGCCGTGTGAACGTAGCATAGTGTATTACCTGGATTAACATACGAGTACATAATATTTATTATTCCGGGAATCATCGTCTAAGGCGGCGAAAGTTTGTAAGGAGCTACGTTATGAAAGAGTTCCATCGCGCGGACGAGGCCGCGGGCAGACGCTAGTAATGAATATATGGCTATCAACATTCCTAACAACATTGTCAAATGTGGCGTTGGTATCCGAAAGTGAAATAATTTCCCATTGTTACTGCTGTCTATGCACTATTATATTTTCCTTAACTAAACACACTCCGGGTGGTGTTTCATCATGTGGTAGTTCAAGCTCGCTTTCTGCACAAACCCCGCGCCGCACGCCGCACACACTTTATCCTTCTTCCCCGTATGTATCTTCTCGTGCATGTGCAGGGTAGACTTCCGAGCAAATGTCTTCTTACAAAATTTACAAGCGTACAACTTCTCCGCTTTGTGACTGATCATATGCCTGTTCAAATAACAGTTATTGAAGAACATCATGTTACAAACGCCGCATGCGACGTTCTTCTCCTTCAAATGCACAATCTTTTGATGGCGGGCAACCCCGGCAGTTGTTGCATCCCTATACCCACAAACTCCGCAAGTTGGGAAGTCATTTTCATGGAATTTTCTCAAATGCTTTCTCTTGAGCTGTACCGTTACAAGCTCTGGACAAAAAGCGCATTTGACGCTTTTGTGGACGTACCTGATGTGCACTTTTAATGAGGTTCTGCTAGAGAACAGCTTTTTGCAAGCTCGGCAATTGAATTTTGAGTTAGTGTGTGTTTTAGATTCTAATAGCTTTTCATCCCCGATCTCCTCACGTATTGAGCTATTTAGGTCTCGGTCGGGGCTGGGGTCTGCAACCAAAAAGAGAATAGAATAGGAAGACCAATCAACAATAAATTTGGATAATTGTACTTAACAATTGACCTGTAAATCCCTAGTCAGTGGATGGTAAATCCGGTGTTTCAAATAACCGGGTCCGATAACCGGGCCAGACACGCTAATCGTAATAAATTTGGTCCAAAAAAGATTTGAAAAACCGTTGCAGTGTTTTGCACAATAGTACATTACGTAACAAGGGCGGTGAATTCGTGAATCCCCCAGATCGCAGGTGTTTGTGGCCCGAACCGAAGGTGAGGGCCATAAATATGCGCTCTGGGGCTTTACGAATTACCGCCCGTGTTGAGTACAAAATTTTACGTCTTCATCTGGCCACAATGCGAGTTTTCCCGTACGCTTAACGTGCTGTAAAACTTGCAATATGGCCAGGTGTGACGTAAAAATATTATACCTACAATATTTTTGCAATGGACTTAAAAAATGCTATAATGTAAAACTAAGTACTTGTGATCAAGAATACTCAGGACAGGCTGTAGGTAGATGATGCCACAGTGAGGGACGGAAAGGCTCCTATGCAGCTAAATTAACCCTTTTCTAGACAATGTATCTTGTAAGATACAATTAACTTCAAAAAATTACTATTCTTAAGTTTTTGTAGTAAACCTGAACGCTTCCATAATATCATTTTCTCTACATATTTCTGAACGTATAAACGGCCATTTACAATAAGTTGGCAACACTACCGAGACGTCATCGCAGTGAGAATAACCGGTTTCGACATGATCACGCGCAAGAAGGTAAGAAAACCTGTTTTTTACGTTGTTTGGGCACTTTTTTTTAACAAAATGTGACTGTTTTTATACGCCTAATAATATTTTTGTTTGGGAGGAATGAAGTATGTAACAAATAACTAATATATCACGTGACTACCTAACCTTCAAAAGTTATGTATCTCAAAATGCACAGTGCTTGGTTCATGGATTTTCTTCATTTTTGCACTGCGTATCCTGTGGTATACATTGCCAGCTTCATGACAGTTTTTGGTCTCCTTGCAACGTATCTTAAAGTATACGTGGCCCGGTTCATGGAGTGTGTGGTTTATTCGTTTTACGTATGTTTTAACGCATTATTTTCAAGACGAGTCTTCTAAAAGTTGGGTTCAATCTATGCATTGGTTCTCTGCTTTGCATGTTATGTGTGTTTTCTATTTTATTTTAGGGAGGTATCTTTTTACAGAGCCAAAAAAATACTGGCTTTGGTCCCAAAGCGAGGGATAAAGTCAGACGTCGAGGAGTCATCTGATTCAGAATCAGAAATTCCACCTGTTCCCTCAAGACTCGACAAGGATGATAGTGATGACAGTTCCCCAGCCCCTTCATTACCATCTTCTTTCGAAAATTTGAACATTTTGTCAGACGATGATATACCTGGCTTTGAAGTAATTACTGCACCAATGCGGTCGGTCTCTTCTCCAATTGCATCAATTCAGTCTTCGTTTACACCGAGTGCACCCATATCATCGCCACTTACACCAATGGCACCAACACCATCGCCAATTACGCCAAGTGCACCAATACAATCGCCGTTAATAGCACTTGCATCACCGCTTTCCCCGGTTGCTCCGATCCCATCACCACTAACTCCGAGAGAAAACAGACAATCTGCACAACCACGGCATTTCACGATCGCTCGCAGTTTCGAACAGCCCGTACTATCACTTTCAATCCAATCAAATACATCTTCAACGGGATCACCATCGCCACAGGTTAAATCTACCCAATCCAAAAGGCCTCGATTGCTTCTGAAAAGATTACAACAAAGACCCGTTGTTATAAAGAGACAGCCACTAAACTTCAAATGGGCGAACAAAAAATTTACACACCGTGCCGAAATTACAGATAAAGATTTGCCTGCCAATGACACAGTCAAGACTCCACTGCAATATTTCAGAATGTTCTTTTCTGACGACATTGTAAACATGATCGTTAATGAAACAAACTTATATTCCACCCAGGTGACTGGAAAGCCGTTGAATGTCACTGCAGATGATATAAAAGATTTCATCGCTATCAATCTACTCATGGGCATAGTCACCTTACCAGCATTTACTGACTATTGGTCGCATGAATACCGATACCCAGCTATTGCCGATGTGATGCCGTTAAAAAAATTCCAATTGATTCGTCGGTTCATTCATTTCAATAACAATCTGTTAGACGACGGTGACCGATATTTCAAAATCAGACCATTGATTCAAATGGTAAGAGAAAACTTTTTGCAAACCCCCCACGAATCAAGATTTAGCATTGATGAAATGATGGTGCCGTACAAAGGAAAAAAAGCGGGAAATCGTAAACAATACGTGAAAAATAAACCCAAAAAGTGGGGTTTTAAAGTATTTGTCCGAGCCGGTGTAACTGGATTTGTTTACGATTTTATTCCTTACGCAGGTGACGATACGTTTAGATACAACGAGTTGACTCCAGTAGAGTCAAGTTTGGGATTAGGAGCTAAGGTTGTGATAGCTCTCTGCAAAAGTATTCCGGACCCAGCCTGCTCAGTTGTATATTTCGACAACTTTTTCAAAAGCCTAGAGCTGATATGCTACCTACGGCAGGAAATGGGAATATTTTCTCTAGGGACAATTCGCTCAAACAGATTAAGGGGTGCAGCAACTAAATTAATGACGGATAAGCCCTAAAAAAAAAGACAAGAGGATCACACTCGCAAGTAGTCTGCAATACAAACAAGGTGTGCATTGTCAAGTGGTTTGACAACAAATGTGTAACTACTGCCAGTAGTTTCGTCGATGCACATCCTTTGGGTACAATTCAGCGTTACGATAAAAATGTAAAACAGAGAACGGCAGTGCCATGTCCTGAGATTATAAAGCAATATAATGCGCACATGGGTGGCGTCGATCTTGCGGATATGCTAATAGCACTTAACCGAACTGAGATCAAAAGTCATCGCTGGTATTTACCTTTGGTGTCACAAATACTTGACATGTGCCTTACCAATAGTTGGATTTTATACCGCAGGGAGAGAATTAACCACAATAGCAAGAGCTTGTCGCTGAAACAGTTCCGTTACCATGTAGTGCAGGGCTTGTTGAAGTGCGATCGTCAGCCATCGATATGTACAAAAGACGTTGTGGGTCCTACTCCCTCAAAAACTATAAAGGCTCCTCTGGTTCCCAGACCAACCGAAGACGTAAGACTGGATCAGTTTGGTCATTTCCCGCTTTTTGGCACAAAAGGGAGATGTAAGTTGTGTAAAAAAGGGCAAACAACCATACACTGCTCTAAATGTAAATTGAATTTATGCTTAATGCCTAAACGTAATTGTTTTGTAATGTTCCACTCCAAGTAATTAGGTTCATAAAATGTTAAATATATAATTATTTTATAGAAATACCTGAGTAAAGTGTTCATTTCTTTATCTGCGTTTTATTTACACATTCCTGGCAATGTATCTTCTGAGATACATTGCAGTCACAACCAATAATGTGGGTATTCCTGGCAATGTATCCTGTGAGATACATATAATATTTCCAAAAAAATTATACTTATAAATATTTTTTTCAATATTTTTTCCTAGTCAAAGTATTGATATTCTTTCATAAAATATTTAAAAATTCCCGATATACAATTTTTTTTTTGCCAAGAAAAGGGTTAAGAACTGGTCTTTAAATGGCTGATGACTTGCCATAAACAACCTACTTAATTTGGACGGGTAATGGTTTGTGTGCCATAACTTCATACTAAATCAGTTGTCGCAAATAAAAAAAAGTGGAACTATGACAAGTACAATGAATGATATTTCCCTTTCTGTCACACTTATCGAGATTTGTATGCTACCAGTGGTATTATTATTACCATAGCCTGTCCAGAGTATTCTAGGTTCATGGATAACACTTAAAAAAACACGAGTGTCCGAATCCAGCTTTTTAATTCATAAAAATAATTCTTAGGCATTAGTCAAACCACTAAATCCTTACCTACATCTTAAGGTACAACGCGTAGAACTAGAGGCACCTAGCAATTTGTCACAACAACCTAGAGACGCAGCTAGACAAGCAAACTAGAGCTAGAAAGAGCTAACATTCAATTTATTCACTTTGAAGGCCGTTGTTGTAACAATTATATACTACCTATCCTGTAGGCATAACTCTCACGACTCCGACAACGATTGCCCAGATGAATGAATGAAATCACATCCATACAATTACACATAAATAATTTAGGTCATAGGACTAGTGTAAAGCCCCGCTAATCTGAAGCTTGTTTTAATCCCACCTCAGCGTTCACCCACAAATATATCTTGATGCCGCGATTCGCAGTACAAACTCCAACACAGTTAACTGACCATCCTGTGTTTAATTTAAACCTTATTACAATGCACACCAAAGTGCACGGATGGTCAGATACTAAGTGTAGGTAGAGGTATAGTTTCACAACAGCCCGCGATCAGCCTTCAGAGACCACAATCATTGAAGAGGTAATTATAATAGGAAAATACAAACAAATCATCGACTTCATTAAGTGAATAGTTAACAATAACGATCAATTAATCTCATACTTAATTAACAAAGAAACTAAGACTTATTACTTAATAAGGTGATAATTGATAAAGTAAACACTGTCTAAAAGACGAAAATACGAGATACACAGAAATGAGTGTCAAATGTTCCATGTTCATCAAGTTTGAAATATATGGAAAACTAAAATTTTAGTTTTTCAATAAAATTACATACTTATTTATATATTTTCTAAGTTTTTCCGATATTCATGAATAACCATGAGGGCGGCTTTTACAAATCTTAATTAATTATTTATTAATTACTCGTTCGCGGGAGACGCTATATCGCGTCGTGACATCGTGACATCGCGTCGTGGCTGTGAGAGCTTATTGTAAAACAAAGACGCTGGCGCAATGAAAGTGTTAATCGTTATTTTTATACAATTTACGTATCTCTCTGTTCACACAACGGAGATCTGAAAATTTTATGTAAATTAGGGATAATATTTATCGCAATCAATTAGGTAACTATTTTTTTTTTATTATAAGGAGAAATAAAACTGCGTAAATCGTGTTAACGTGATAAATTTCGATCTTCAGTACAAAATGGCCACACGTAATTACTGAACGAAAGGGACTCGGAGATTCGCTAAGTACCTAGTCTGTCTTTGTAAAACTGATTTTGATCCACGGTCACTCCGAGCCAGATTCCCTTTGACCTTCCTCGGCAGTCCGCCTTGCTCGGACGTCTGTACGCGGCTAGACAAGCACAATAATAAACACTAGTCAACTAAACTAAACGCGGTCTGGGTGGTGTTTTATCATGTGATAGTTCAAGCTAGCCTTCTGCACAAAGCCAACGCCACACGCTTCACACACTTTGTCTTTCTTCCCCGTATGTATCTTCTCATGTAACGTGAGTGTCGACTTTCTCACAAACTGCTTCTTACAAAACCCACACTCGAAGGATTTATCTGGCTTATGCTTGACCATATGTTTTTTTAGGCCAAACATATCAAAGAATTTAAATTTACAAATGCTGCATTCGACATTTTTCTCTTTCAAGTGCACCAGTTTTTGGTGTTTAATCACTATATTTCGATTTGTTGATACGAAACCGCACACACCGCAGGACGGTAATTTAATTGCATGGAATTCTCTCATGTGCTTACTCATTAACTTTCTGGTGACAAGTTCTGGACAATGAGCGCATTTGACGGGTCTGTGGGATCCGATGTGCGACTGTAGAGAGCGAATGGTTGAGCACTCTCTTTTGCAAATATGGCACTTGAGTTTTGAGTTAGGGTGTGGTTGGGCTTTATGTGCCTCGAACTCCTTTCGATCGATAATGATCTCGGCACACTTCGGACATGTCATACTCCGGACGTGGCGTCGTGCGTGAGCGTTGGTCTCAACAACATGCTCCGACCGGAAATTGCATAATTCACACGCAAACATCTTCCTTTTCCCATGTATGACTTTGACGAAATCCTTATATCTTCTGTCTGTAACCAAGGAAAGAAAAGAAAGAAGAGCAAATCCAACAAATCTGGATATGTATTTAGCAGGTTCATGTAAGTAGGAAACTATACTTGTATTTCCAGTAGGGGTAGACAAAGCACATTAAATGAAATTTTCAGTAGGTACATTTCTAGCAAGTATGGATTTAAAGATGGACAAAATGATATTGCAGTGACAAATTGCAAAACCAGAACACACTTCAACCCTATCCCACAGTCGACTTTTACTTCACTCACGGGAAGATTGGGTATATTCTAATCCGCAACCACACGGAGAATGCGGCTCAAATGACTGGTTTAAATAGGAAAATAGCAGTGAATTCCAGTAAGAAATCATGACAGGAAACCGTTTCACCACCTTTGCCTTCTTACTGACTGAAATATGATATTTAATACAACAGCTAAAACAAAGAGATATTACAGAAAAGCGAACTAATATTTAAACAGGAAATAAATGCTTAAATCAGAATATATAATAATATATTTAAATTAGAGTTAAGTATCCTCTTTTTTTGGTTAGTCTACTGCCAGCACCTATATGCTTTCTGTTCTTTTTATATCGTCACTGGCAACTCACAGTCACTGGTATCCAGAGATCACTGGATACACGAAGCGTTCACTTTAGTTCACTGGTAGAAAGTGCAATAAAGTTTAAATAAATACAAACACGCCTATGTTCCCAGAAGCAGAGCTCATGAAATTTAGTTTTCATAGCACAATCAACAATAGTTAATTTAGCTTTATTGGCGAGCGGATCAGCGTAGTGGATAGTGCCCCTACTGCCTACGAAGCTGAGGTGACGGTCCTGGGTTCGAATTCCGGTAAGGCCAAATATTTGTGTGATGAGCGTGACTATTTGTTTCTGAGTCTTGTGTGTTTTCTATGTATAGTAGTCATATCTGTTAAATATTTCGTCAATTTCGCAATGGGGCTAGTTCGATTTCTGTAAGATTGCATCTAATATTTATATAATTATTTGTACTTAACAGGTCACTGTTGTCGGTGAATGGTATAACCGGTTATAATAGGGTTAACCGTAGGGAATGCAATTTCGAGTCGAGATTGGGAATTCGAGAACTCGAGGTAGAATACGTCAGCCAAATAGACGAGATCTCGAATAATCTTGACAATATCGAGATGCCACAATTTTTTTTGTATAGCTCCATTGTAGTCAAAATTGCCCGCTATCGATTAAAACAATACCTACTTGCCCTAAGTAGGTATTGTTTTAATTTATGAAAATAAAACACATCTATGGAATACTGCACGGCTATCACGCGACGGCGCGCGAGCTATCTCGATTTTTCACGCACTATCCGTCTCTCTCTTATTAGAACACTTAGAACAAGAGGTATAGTGCGAGAAAAATCGAGAGAATGTCGTGCCGTCCCACTTCAGAAGTGCTGAACAAACATTTTTCGTAGACAAAAAATTATTACTTACTCATGATTGGTAGGTAGGTTAGGTACCAACACAAACGTAAAAAATCGCGCACCAGTATTTAAATATGTTTTAAACATATTTTCTTTTGAATCATTTAGTACAATGCCAAGGAGTGCCTAACATGAATTTTTAATATACTTTGCGCACTGTATCAATTATTTCAGTCTAGATCTCGACCGTGATTTCAAATCACGAGATCTCCTGTCACCAAGATTGAATCTCGAAAACTCACTCGAAATCTTGTGAATTCGTGATCTCGCGAGATTTAGATTGTATTCCCTAGCTAACCGGTTAAAATATGCCAATCGGAATATATTCCGGCTCGAGATTGATTTGGAAAGCCACCGCACAGTTTTTAAACAAAAATATTACCTTAATGTACGATATTTTTGCAGTAGACTTAAAAAAAATGTGATTTAATATTTGTTACATAAGTAACCATAAGGGTTAAAATGCTGAACTTGTGATGACACTAAAAGAAAACTAGTGTCTGTATTCATTTTTTTTATTTATAATAATAATCCCACGTTAATCATCATCACACTACATTTAAATGAAAATAGTTGTGAAATAAAATTAAAATGAAAATATTGGAGCATTAAAGCTCAAGCTATTGAAACAATACAGGCTGTATATTCATACTAGACCATGACGGAAAAATCTGCAACTATTGAAGAAATGTAAATTGGAGGTCAAGTCACGAGGACAATTAAAAAAAAAACTGCTTGCAAAGAGTTTTAAAAAACTTCACACGCTTGAAATCGAATCCCCTTAAGTAAACAAAACTATGAAATACGGCATTTTCCTGTAATCTACTGTATTTCTGTATCATTTTACTGTAATTCTCTGTAAATATAGGATTTCTATATCTCTAATAGTTTCAGATTACCCTTCATTGCCCCGTTTGAATAATACTCTTACTTTACCTACGATAAATCCCTACCTACATCTTAGCATTAAGTTATTGAAACTAAAACACAAAAAAAACTTACCTAATTCTTAAGACAGAATTAACATTATGTAACACATTAATAATACATATATTTTACCCATTGGGTTTAGCTCACTTCTTTGGAATATATAATGCAGGCGGAACCGCGTGGGCATTTCTTGAATTATACAGGTTGTAAAAGAAAGGGGTATGAACCGTTCAAAGCCTTATTAGGTAGCGGATTGCGATTCCGAATATCACTTCTTTTTATTTAAAATACATTTTCTCAAACATGCAATAAAATATCGACGTTGTGTTCTTCACATAAAGGGCTTCGAAGTGTCACGTTTCGGGCGCGGCGAAACGAGAGACCCGTAATGGAATTTCATACAAAATTGGAGGCCTAGGCCTGCAAGATGGGCTTTTTTAATTTCCATTCCACAATTTGTGGCATAGGATCACGGCGTTCAGCCATGGAAATTAAAGTTTTTTTATTTTTATTTCATTGCATGTTTGAGAAAAGCAATATACATGCCTCGGCGTGAAAGGGGTTGCAGGCCTCTGTAGTAATGTACTATTTTTGTTACATCCAGTATGGTAACGTAGTTACAGATTGTCACTGGAGCAAATTTAGACAATAAGGCGCGTCCGGACGACCGAGCTTGACAGTCCTGTGGTTTCGGCCCGACTGAATAAGGGCGGGAGGTACGGCATCCGGCATAAGGGTACCTAAGGACCAAATTATTGGCCACCTGAACACAATTAAATTTGGTAAATTTTTGTGTCACAACGGAACTTTGTTCGCTTTAGCTTTAGTTCGAATGGCTACTACCGACTAACCAGGCTAACTACTGGCCAAGAATTTGTTTCTCACCCATAACCAAGATCACTCCTCCGAGCCAGACCAAGAATTTGAACTCGCCCATAACCAAGGTCACCCCGAGCCAGGTTCCCTTTGAACTTCCTTGGCAGTCCGCCTTGCTCGGACGTCTGTACGCGGCTAGACAAGCACAACAATAAACACTATTCAACTAAACTAAACGCGGTCTGGGTGGTGTTTTATCATGTGATAGTTCAAGCTAGCCTTCTGCACAAAGCCAACGCCACACGCCTCACACACTTTGTCTTTCTTCCCCGTATGTATCTTCTCATGTAACGTGAGTGTCGACTTTCTCACAAACTGCTTCTTACAAAACCCACACTCGAAGGATTTATCTGGCTTGTGCCTGACCATGTGCTTCTTCAGGTCAACCATACAAAAGAATTTAAATTTACAAATGCTGCATTCGACATTTTTCTCTTTCAAGTGCACCAGTTTTTGGTGTGTAATCACTTTATTTCGATCTGTTGATACAAAACCGCACACACCGCAGGACGGTAATTTCATTGTATGGAATTCTCTCATGTGCTTACTCATTAACTTTTTGGTGACAAGTTCTGGACAATGAGCGCATTTGATGGGTCTGTGGGATCCGATGTGCGATTGTAGAGAGTGAATGGTTGAGTACTCTCTTTTGCAAATATGGCACTTGAGTTTTGAGTTAGGGTGTGGTTGGGCTTTATGAGCTTCGAACTCCTTTCGATCGATAATGATCTCGGCACACTTCGGACATGTCATACTCCGGACGTGGCGTCGTGCGTGAGCGTTGGTCTCAACAACATGCTCCGACCGGAAATTGCATAATTCACACGCAAACATCTTCCTTTTCCCATGTATGACTTTGACGAAATCCTTATATCTTCTGTCTGTAACCAAGGAAAGAAAAAAAAGAAGAGCAAATCCAATTTAAACAAATCTGGATATGTATTTAGCAGGTTCATGTAAGTAGGAAACTATACTTGTATTTCCAGTAGGGGTAGACAGAGCACATTAAATGAAATTTTCAGTAGGTACATTTCTAGCAATTATGGATTTAAAGATGGGCAATGCAGTGACAAATTGCAAAACCAGAACACACTTCAACCCTATCCCACAGTCGACTTTTACTTGACTCACGGGAAGATTGGGTATATTCTAATCCGCAACCACACGGAGAATGCGGCTCAAATGACTGGTTTAAATATGAAAAATGGCAGTGAATTCCAGTAAGAAATCATGACAGGAAACCGTTTCACCACCTTTGCCTATTTAATACAACAGCTAAAACAAAGAGATATTACAGAAAAGCGAACTAATATTTAAACAGGAAATAAATGCTTAAATCAGAATATATAATAATATATTTAAATTAGAGTTAAGTATCCTCTTTTTTTGGTTAGTCTACTGCCAGCACCTATATGCTTTCTGTTCTTTTTATATCGTCACTGGCAACTCACAGTCACTGGTATCCAGAGATCACTGGATACACGAAGCGTTCACTTTAGTTCACTGGTAGAAAGTGCAATAAAGTTTAAATAAATACAAACACGCCTATGTTCCCAGAAGCAGAGCTCATGAAATTTAGTTTTCATAGCACAATCAACAATAGTTAATTTAGCTTTATTGGCGAGCGGATCAGCGTAGTGGATAGTGCCCCTACTGCCTACGAAGCTGAGGTGACGGTCCTGGGTTCGAATTCCGGTAAGGCCAAATATTTGTGTGATGAGCGTGACTATTTGTTTCTGAGTCTTGGGTGTTTTCTATGTATAGTAGTCATATCTGTTAAATATTTCGTCAATTTCGCAATGGGGCTAGTTCGATTTCTGTAAGATTGCATCTAATATTTATATAATTATTTGTACTTAACAGGTCACTTATGTCGGTGAATGGTATAACCGGTTATAATAGGGTTAACCGTAGGGAATGCAATTTCGAGTCGAGATTGGGAATTCGAGAACTCGAGGTAGAATACTTCAGCCAAATAGACGAGATCTCGAATAATCTTGACAATATCGAGATGCCACATTTTTTTTTGTACAGCTCCATTGTAGTCAAAATTGCCCGCTATCGATTAAAACAATACTTGCCCTAAGTAGGTATTGTTTTAATTTATCACGCGACGGCGCGCGAGCTATCTCGATTTTTCACGCACTATCCGTCTCTCTCTTATTAGAACACTTAGAACAAGAGGTATAGTGCGAGAAAAATCGAGAGAATGTCGTGCCGTCCCACTTCAGAAGTGCTGAACAAACATTTTTCGTAGACAAAAAATAATTACTTACTCATGATTGGTAGGTAGGTTAGGTACCAACACAAACGTAAAAAATCGCGCACCAGTATTTAAATATGTTTTAAACATATTTTCTTTTGAATCATTTAGTACAAGAACATTATTTGTCTACCCTTAACCCTGATTGTCTTACTATTGTTATTTTTTGGCAAACTGTTTATGTATTATATATATTTATTTGTGATTTTTGTATATATGTATGATTGTGTATGTATGTTTATATATAGAGCTATTTATGTACGTGTATTTATAATAAATATTTTGATTTTTGGCTAAATATAATCTCTGCAACACCTACTACATAATCTAGTTTTATCTCTTACTCCAATACCCAAAGGTTGTCTGGAAGAGATCGCTCTTTAGCGATAAGACCGCCAGTTGTCTACCTCTACCTACATGTTATTGTATTCTTTCTCTTTATAACTGCTTTGTTTGTGTGAGGTGTGCAATAAAGAGTATTTGTATTGTATTGTATTGTACAATGCCAGAAGCTACGGTAGCCCAGTGGTTTAGGTATGCGGCTGTCAAACGGCGGTCGTGGGTTCGAATCCCGGCTCGTACCAATGAGTTTTTCGGAACTTAAGTACGGAATATGATTTCATATTTACCGTTAGCTTTTCGGTGAAGGAAAAACATCGTGAAGAAACCTGCATACATCTGCGAAGAAATTCAAAGGTGTATGTGAAGTCCCCAATCCGCACTGGGCAAGCGTGGGGACTACTGCCCAATCCCCTTTCATACATGAGAGGAGGCCTGTGCCCAGCAGTGGGACGTATATAGGCTGATGATGATGATGTGTGTACAATGCCAAGGACTGCCTAACACGATTTTTAATATACTTTGCGCACTGGTATCAATTATTTCAGTCTAGATCTCGACCGTGATTTCAAATCACGAGATCTCCTGTCACCAAGATTGAATTTCGAAATCTCACTTGAAATCTTGTGAATTCGTGATCTCGCGAGATCGAAATTGTATTCCCTAGCTAACCGGTTAAAATATGCCAATCGGAATATATTCCGGCTCGAGATTGACTTGGAAAGCCACCGCACAGTTTTTAAACAAAAATATTACCTAAATGGACGATATTTTTGCAGTAGACTTAAAAAAATGTGATTTAATATTTGTTATATAAGTAACCATAAGGGTTAAAATGCTGAACTTGTGATGACACTAAAAGAAAACTAGTGTCTGTATTCATTTTTTTTATTTATAATAATAATCCCACGTTAATCATCATCAGACTACATTTAAATGAAAATAGTTGCGAAATAAAAAAAATAAAAAAATTAAATGAAAATATTGAAGCATTAAAGCTTAAGCTATTGAAACAATACAGGGTGTATATTCAAACTAGACCATGACGGAAAAATCTGCAACTATTGAAGATATGTAAATTGGTGGTCAAGTCACGAGGACGATTTAAAAAAATAAATTCAATCTGCATTCAAAGATTTTTAAAAAGCTTCACACGCTAGAAATCGAATACCCTTAAGTAAACAAAACTATGAAATACGGCATTTTCCTGTAATTGTAAATACAGAATTTCTATATCTCCAATAGTTTCAGATTACCCTTCATTGCCCCGTTTGAATAATACTCTTACTTTACTGTTTAAAATGTATACCTACGATAAATCCTTACCTACATCTTAGCATTAAGTTATTGAAACTATAAGTACTAACTAAAACACAAAAATATCCTTACCTAAATCTTAAGACAGAATTAACATTGTTACACATGAATAATACATATATTTCACTCATTGAGTTTAGCTCACTTCTTTGGAATATATAATGCAGGCGGAAGCGCGTGGGCATTTATTGAATTATACAGGTTGTAAAAAAAGGGTTTGAACCGTGTGTCAGGTATGAAAGTGTCACATTTCGGGCGCGATACAAAATTAAAATAAATGTCAATGGTATCAGGATCATTCGTCAAACTTTTTCATATAATATTCCTTAATAGAGTAAAACGGACGGGCTACAAAATATTCTTTTAGTTTCAGGTCAAATGTTTTTAGATTATCGCTATTTTTTATGTCTTCTGTAAGAAGATTATAGACCCTTATGCCAGTGTTATTTAAACTCTTTTCAAAATGAACATAATGCACATCATTAAGAATTAGCCTATTTCTCTGACGGAGATTGTGAATGTTAGATATAGGTGTTTATTTGTGAAAACATAAATTATTGGCATCCTGGCCGATTACGACCTCAGCGACTGCGTGTAAGGATTGGGTATCTTTTGCAACAATTAAGAATTATTGGAGTGTTGCTGTTCTACTCTCTGATGCGCTCTCAGGTGACTAGCGTACCCGATCTTTCTTACAAAGGTACGGGCGCACTTTGAGCAGGTTAACACCCCGCCGACATAATTGTAATGGATGGCTGCTGGTGGACGAGCCTTGAGTTCGTCTCGCTTTACGTCAAGCTCGTTACGGCGCTCAGTCTCAGACGCATTAACCTGCTCATGTATGAGTCTTCGCCATTGGGGCCGGCGCGCTGCTTTCTCTTCCCACGCAGAAGGTTCTAACTTGCATCTCTTCATGTGTCTTTTCAGAACATCCTTGTAGCGAAGGTACTGACCGCTTCTTTTCCGTTTACCGTTTCGGAGCTCTGAAAAGAAGATGCGCTTCGCCAGTCTTTCGTCTGACATGCGAGACACGTGTCCACACGACCGCAGCTGTCGCCTCATCAGATACACCTCAATGCCTCCAACATTTGCGCGCCTTAGGACATTCGTGTTTCTAACGCGGTCCGACCATTTGATGTTCAATATGTCACGAAGACATTTGAGGTGGAATCTGTCGAGTGTGCGAATGTGCTTGCGGTACAGGACCCATGTCTCGGATGAGTACAGAAGATTCGGCAGCACGACAGCCATATAGACACTTATTTTGGTGCGGAGTTTAAGGTCTTGAGATCTTCTTACCATTACCTATATCTTCTTCCTATGATCTTCTTACCATTCTGCCATTTATTTCAGATTCTAGGTCACACTTAGACGTTATTGTGCTGCCTAGGTATTTAAACTTCGCCACTTGCGCCAGAACTACTCCACCAATACTCACACCAGAATTAAGCGCGTTGTGAGAAACATCCACGTTGGTCATGGTTTCTGTCTTCTTCACATTTATTTTAAGGTCAAATTTAGTGCAAGCATTATCGAGATTCGACATTAAGCTTTGAAGGCCTTCCACAGTATTCGAGACAAAGCACAGATCATCCGCGTACATAATCTCGGTCATAAGAGCATAAGACACTTTAGTGCGGGATTTGAACTTTGTGATATTGAATAGTCCTCCATCCATGCGGAAGCGAATACTTATACCCTCTGACAAATTCTTTAAAGACTCTCGGACGACGACAGCAAAGTACAGCGCGAATAGACTTGGTGCAAGGATACAGCCTTGCTTAACCCCACAGGTAACAGGAGATAGCTTAGATTGTTCACCTTTGATAGAAATGCAGCACTTCATGTCATCATGCAGAAGCCGTAATAATTTCACGAATTTGTCAGGGCACCCCAGATTAGTCAATATCAACCAAAGGGCTTCACGAGGGACGCTGCCGAATGCCTTTTCAAGATCAACAAAACAAAGAAAAACAGGTTGATTTTGTTCTCGGCTCTTCTCAAGCAGCTGACGGACTGAGAAGATCCCTCGATCTGGTCGGAAGCCAAATTGAGCTTCAGGCAGAATAGATTCAGATAGAGGCAGTAGACGATTCAAGAGAATTCTGGCAAATACTTTTCCCGGAGTGGATAGCAAAGATGTGCCACGGTAAGAATTACAGTCGGAGCGGTTTCCTTTATTTTTGTACAGTGAGCAGATGCGGGAGACTTTAAAACATTCGGGCACTTGTTCCTCATCCCACATGCGTACAAATAACTTCCACATGATGTTGTGTAGGTTTTCGCCTCCGTATTTCAGTAATTCGCCGCAGATGTTATCGGAACCTACTGTCCTTTTATTTCTCAGTTGCTTGATGGCAGTTGCTGTTTCAGTGAGCGTCAAAGGAGCCACGAGCTCAGGATGTGATGATGACTCTGGAAGTGCACGAATGAATCCTAGATCAGCTAGCCGATCGGCGTTAAGCAGATGATTAAAATGTTCTACCCAACGTTCCATTACTTCATCTTTGCTGGTTAGTGGAACACTGACTTTAATGGGACCGAGTTATGATTAGCGGGCTTTATTAGTTTTCTAACCTCGTCGTAAAAAGCCATTGCAAATAGCGAGACTTTTCTTGCCACTATTTGTCTTTGGCTTCCCGCGTAAGCTTCCGGATTCTTGCACTGCTGTCCTTTACACTCTCCAGAACACTATCTTGACGATCTCTCAAGCTCTGTTTTCTGAGCAGCTCCCTGTGCTTATTAAGTGCTTCAGCGAATGCCTTATCGTTCTCGTCGAACCAGTCCTCCAGTTGTTGAGTTTTCAAGCCCAAAACCTGAGTGCTTATTTCGACGAGATGCATGGACAATGTCTGCCAAGTTGTAAGGAGAGCGTAATTTTCAACATCAAGTGAAGACAAAGCATCGTCCAAGGCTTTTACATATGCCTTTCTTGTAGGAATGCGCTGAAGTTCTTCAACATTAGTGCGCAGAGTTTTTACTACATTCCGCCTGCAAGAGCGACGCAGACATATGTTGAGTTTGGTCAGCACCAGACGGTGGTCAGTCCAGCAGTTAGCATTCCTCATGACACGCGTAACTCTGACGTGGCCTATATCTCGACGTCTCACAATAGCATAGTCAATGAGATGCCAATGCTTTGACCGTGGATGCATCCAGGTAGTCTTGTTTCATTGGAAGTCGGAAAAAGGTGTTCGTAATCGATAAGCCAAATTGCGCACATAGACTAAGTAGCAGCTGTCCATTGCTATTCATATTTCCGATTCCATGTCTACCAAGAACGTTCGGCCATGCTTCAAAGTCGCGACCAACTCTAGCATTGAAGTCTCCCAGTAGCAGTATTTGTTCGCGAGACATAATTTTGGATAATGCTTGCGTAAGCTCTTCATAGAACTGGTCTTTGATGTCATCGTTTTTATCTAAGGTTGGCGCGTATATACTAATGACATTAATGAAGTTGTTGTGATCTAGATGCAGTCGCAATGTAATGACTCGGTCCGAGATGTATACTGGACACTCTTCCAAGCGCCTAGCAATCTCATTTTTGATGGCAAAACCTACTCCCGAGCGTCTGGGTTCATGCGCCGCAGTACCCTTCCAAAAGAATGTGTACCCGCCGCCATGTTCTACCAATTCACCTTCATCAGCAAGATGTGTTTCGCTAATTGCAGCTATGTCAACATTGTAGCGGCGAAGCTCACGGGCCACTATAGCTGTTCTTCGTTCAGGACAAGAATTACCATCACGGTCAAGAAGCGTGCGTACATTCCATGCGCCGAACACGAGGTTTGCGGTTTTGGGTGTTTTTGAACGGTTCGATTTTCTCTTTGTATTTCGACCACGCGGAATGAGGTGCATAGGTAGCCGTGGTTACTACCTCCCCGTTGAGGTGGAACAAGCAATTTTTAGAGCACCTTTTCTAGCTCCCTCCTCGACTAAGCGAGGAAAGCAGTGCCTCCCTAAATAGGGCTGCTTCGTCGCACGGCGTGCTGCCCAGATCGCACTGTTGTTCCAATGCAGCGCGAAAACGACCACCCTCCCCGTGCCGCCTGTGTGCAGATCTCAGACAAAGCCCGACTTGCAAAGTCGGACCTCTCTACCTCGGTCCATCGCCACAGGACTTTTATAAGCTCGTTGCCAATATCCAGATACAGTCCGTTGCGCAGGATATATTATGGTGCGTAAGTGCTCGCGCAAACACAGACGCACCCTCTCGTCTCTACCCCGCTTGACCCAATGGAACGGATAGCCGCTACGATCGGAGAAGAGTAGAGATGCAGTGTCTGGGCAGCAATAACAGGACCCCTATCGCAGCCCTTCAGGCCATCTACAACTGCCTAGCTGCCTCGCCACCGCAGGTGAACTGCTAATATTTATTAGCCAAGGCAGTCACTATGCACTATACGGGGAGTGACCGCAAGGCTTAGATGCAAGCATCCAAACCCCCCTCTACCAGGTTTGGCCCACGAGTCGACGTGGTTGCCCGGGGTGTGGCCGCTGCGTGCAAACAGCTACGAGGAGCCACTGTTGAGAGTTTATGAGTATCAATGATTTTAACCAGGTAATCCCCCGCTAATAAGCCGACTGGGTAGACCCGACACCCCAAAAAAAACATAAACACAGATACGGTATAGATAGAGCGAAGTGACGGTCAAGATTTTGTTATCTACAAATATACTGCGGTGTGAGTCGGGAATGGAGGTACAAATACAAATACAAATGTTTTATTTCATTTAACAAATAGGGTTCAGTTAACAGTACGGTTGAGGTCTCCTAGTAAGTATAAAAATACCTGTATCAGGAGATCTCGCTCTTCCAAATATAGAACATCATAAAAACCTACTTAAATTTAGTTTTAACTTAGATGAGGTGCTTAATATTATATTAGAATTTACTATAATTATAATTTTATTTTTAATAAGCTTTGGATAAACTTAAAAAATTAAAGATTAAAAAGTTATACATTAACTTTTCTTACATTTTAATATATTAGGTATAAGGAACTTATTTGAAACATTGTGCTTGTGATAATGTATGTGCATGTGCGAGCAGGTGTGTGTACTCGTAGGAATTTGAGTGTGCGTGGGTGAGTGTGTGTACGTGTGTGTGTGTGGTGTGTTTCTGTGTGTGAGCGCGTGAGTGTGTGTGTGTGTGTGTGTGTATGTATTGAGCGTTTACTGCGCGTAAGTGCAGGGTGTGTGGTGTACATGTGTTTTATCGTGTCTATTATGTTTAAATATCAGGATTCAATGCTGTTCAATGTTTTGTTATATCCCTAGGTGAAGCAGCGCTTCAGTTTCATCATAGCTTAGTGCATTTAACCATTCCATAATTATTTTTTTACAATCGTATGGTTTCAAAGAGTAAATGTTTAATTTCTTGTTTACATTATTATAGATGCGAGCTGATTGTACCTTGAATTGTCTTCTTGCAAATATGGACTTGTATTTAGGCACAGGTACGATTGTGTTAATTCTTCTACGGTTAAGAATAGATGGGTCATAAGATAGATTTTTATGAAGCTTTAGCATATACATTTCTCAATAATTCTCAATGCCTTTTTTTGTTTTAACAGAGTGGAATTAATATTGGTTCCATTTCCCCAAACCTCTATGCAATACCTTATTATGCTCTCGAAATAAGAAAAATACATGTTTAACAAAACTTCTCTATTACCAACATTCATAAGGGATTTCATGGCATAACATGACCTGCTAGTTTTTTATTGATCTTATCAATATGATTATGCCATCTCAGAAAAGGATCAAGATCTACACCTAAAAACTGCACACACTTAGCTTTTACGATTGGGATACTACATTCGAAATCAGTGTCTGTGGTTTCGGCCCGACTGAATAAGGGCGGGAGGTACGGCATCCGGCATAAGGGTAAGGACCAAATTCTTGGCCACCTGAACCCAATTAAATTTGGTAAATTTTTGTGTCACAACGGAACTGTGTTCGCTTTAGCTTTAGTTCGAATGGCTAACTACCGACTAACCAGGCTAACTACTGGCCAAATTGAATTTGTTTCTCACCCATAACCAAGATCACTCCTCCGAGCCAGACCAAGAATTTAAACTCACCCATAACCAAGGTCACCCCGAGACAGATTCCCTTTGAACTTCCTTGGCAGTCCGCCTTGCTCGGACGTCTGTACGCGGCTAGACAAGCACAACAATAAACACTATTCAACTAAACTAAACGCGGTCTGGGTGGTATTTTATCATGTGATAGTTCAAGCTAGCCTTCTGCACAAAGCCAACGCCACACGCCTCACACACTTTGTCTTTCTTCCCCGTATGTATCTTCTCATGTAACGTGAGTGTCGACTTTCTCACAAACTGCTTCTTACAAAACCCACACTCGAAGGATTTATCTGGCTTGTGCCTGACCATGTGCATCTTCAGGTCAAACATACGAAAGAATTTAAATTTACAAATGCTGCATTCGACATTTTTCTCTTTCAAGTGCACCAGTTTTTGGTGTGTAATCACTTGACTTCGATTTGTTGATACGAAACCGCACACACCGCAGGACGGTAATTTTATTGCATGGAATTCTCTCATGTGCTTACTCATTAACTTTCTGGTGACAAGTTCTGGACAATGAGCGCATTTGACGGGTCTGTGGGATCCGATGTGCGATTGTAGAGAGTGAATGGTTGAGCACTCTCTTTTGCAAATGTGGCACTTGAGTTTTGGGTTAGGGTGTGCTTGGGCTTTATGAGTTTCGAACTCCTTTCGATCGATAATGATCTCGGCACACTTCGGACATGTCATACTCCGGACGTGGCGTCGTGCGTGAGCGTTGGCCTCAACAACATGCTCCGACCGGAAATTGCATAATTCACACGCAAACATCTTCCTTTTCCCATGTATGACTTTGACGAAATCCTTATATCTTCTGTCTGTAACCAAGGAAAGAAAAGAAAGAAGAGCAAATCCAATTTATACAAATCTGGATATGTATTTAGCAGGTTCAAGTAAGTAGTAAAATATACTTGTATTTCCAGTACGGGTAGACATAGCACATTAAATGAAATTTTCAGTAGGTACATTTCTAGCAAGTATGGATTTAAAGATGGACAAAATGATATATAATGAACCCACGTCAAATCTTACTGTAATCATTTAACATCATCCATTTAAATACATTTGACAGACAATGATTTGCGGAAAATAAATATTACACATTTCGATAGTGGTGTAGGTACACATCATACACATGATCTGGCAAGGATCCTACGAAATTTAGATCAGATTATCAGATCGTGAAAAAACTCTCGTGAAGTTTGCTTATCAGACACACCTCCGGCAGAATGAATGAATGGATGAATGATGTGTAGGGATTGTCTAATTTCGTTCAGTCATTCCGAAGGACGCGGTGAAAACGACAGGTGTACTAACGACCTCCCACGGAACATAAATAATGACCTTGATCTGAGGGCCTACCGGGAAACGAAAAGTACGAAAACAATCTTCGTTCCTGTATCTCCCTCTCTGTCGCACTTGCTAGTTCGAGCGATAGAGAGGGAGATACAGATACCGGTTTCAAAAAACCGTTTTAATACTGCTCGTACACCGTTATAATTCTGTTCTTTCTCATACCGGTTTTTTTGCAGTAAAATTTAATGGAAGAACTGTACTATTTCGGTTATCTGAAAGTTATCGCTATTCAAAAAGAAGAAAATTTAAAAGATTCCGGTTGAACCCAGCCACGCGCCATAATAGCTAGTCATAAATAGGAACATACTCATTTCCAGTTAAGTGACTAGACTATTAAGCCATCCATTTTCTATGTGAAAGTGTGAGAAAACGACTTATGGTAACTGTCATATTCAGAATACCGGTTAATTTCGTTTAACGGGAATTCAATCTGCCAAAAAAACTCTCAGCCATTCGAGACTTCACAAAAATTTCATTGGATGAGGTCTCATGCAACTTTAGATCACTGTTTACTTGATTAAACTTAATAGTAATGTTAACACTAATATCCACGGAATGTATGGTCACCTGCGGTGGAGGACAATAGTAAATTTGACAGCTAATTAACTAATAAACAATTTTACTATTGTCCGCCGCGGCCAGGCCGCGCCAGTGTGATGCAGGCTTAAAGCACTTTGGCGGGAAAATTCGATAGGTTTTACGTCCATAAACTCTAACATCTGCTTGTCAATCTTGTCATGCATGTGACAATTGACAGTTTATTAGTTTTAATTTAATAATCGGACACAAGGGTTTTTAGGTTGGTGTATGATATAAATGATATTGTTTTTTTTAGATTAAACTACCGTTCGGGTGCCAATGGTTTTTAATTAATTAGTAATATGTAATTCAGTTTTATTTGAGAAAAACAAAGAACGTGCGTTAAAGGTGAACACGGGTTAATCGTGTTTGGCATTTTTAGATTAAACTACCGTTCGGGTCATCACATCATCACATCAGCCGAAAGACGTCCACTGCTGGACATAGGCCGTTCGGGTGCCAATGGTTTTTAATTAATTAGTGATATGTAATTCAGTTTTATTTGGGAAAAACAAAGAACGTGCGTTAAAGGTGAACACGGGTTAATCCTGTTTGGCATTAAGTACTGAATTAGAAAAATTGTTTCCTGTTCACGATCACCGTGTATAAATATATCGTAGTAAAAAGACAGTTTTTATAGCTAACTTGAGCTCAACTTTTTGAGTTAGTTAATTGAGATGCAATTTTATATGGGAGCATACATATACATGAATAAATACTTATTTAAGTAGCTGCCTAGCATCATCGAGTGTATGTCGTTCCTTACTCGCAAGACCGTCAGTGCCAGAGGAACAAATGCTCTATGTCGATAGGCAGACGGTAAAGAACACGAACAAGTCGGCCGTAAGCTTGTATATCAGCCACTGTCATGTCAATAAGACAGTAATTTACGCAACATTAAAAAACAAGAGCTATTAAGCACGTTCAGGGTGATGTTTTTTCATGTGGTAATTCAAGCTGGCTTTCTGCACGAACGCAGCTCCGCACACCGCACACACTTTATCCTTTTCCCCCGTGTGAATCTTCTCATGCAATTTCAACGTCGCCGGCCTTGGAAATGTCTTTTTACAAAATCTGCACTCGTATATCTTATCCGCTTTATGTCTGATCATGTGTCGTTTCAACCTCATATTATTGAAGCACTGGTATTTACAAATGTCGCAGGTAACACGTTTCTCTTTCATATGAACTACTTTTTGATGGCGATTCATTCCAGCTTTCTGTGTGTTTCTATAGCCGCAGATTCCGCAAGTCAACATGTCATTTTGGTGGACGTCCTTCAAATGTCTGTGCATGAGCTGCTTAGTGACTTTCTCTGGGCAAAAACTGCATTTGATTGGGCGATGGGCGTAGTATGTGTGCTTCTGTAGGGCAATGTTGGTGGAATACACTCGATTGCAAAGTTGACAAGAGAGTTTTGAGTGTGGTTGTGTTTTGTGGGCTTCTAACAGTTTCGGATCTGGGAAGACCTCGTCACAAATTGGACAAGTCATGTCATTTAAGTGGCCACGCGCGTGACCGCTCATAGAGGTCCGACAGTCCGATCGGTACTCGCATAGCTGACATGCGAATGTCTTCTTTGTCCCTCGTATTACTTTGACGATATCCTTATATCTCGTGTCTGCAACCAAAGGAAAGGGGAAAGAAGAAGAGTTATCCGGAAATTTGCACTTGACAGGTCAATGGAAGGTACCTCACTTTTTTAACTCTGGGCGCAAACGAGGTCGTTATTCGTGTTTAAAATGTATATCACTGGGTATCAGTGGAATCGTAGCTCACAAAGATGAAATTCCGTTATATAGTTCATTGTGACGTCCCTTTCTCACCAACGCAAATGAAACGGACGAATTTAAACGAAATTTTAACTAAAATAAGTTGGATTTATGAATAAGAAGTCTTCTTGCATTCAAGATTCCTTAGGGCTTCAAATTAGTAAATAGATTAAACTGAGTTAGCTGGAGGATATAAGTATATAGGTCCCTTAATTCGATTAGGCTCATTTCTGCCCTCGTAGAAAACAGGAAACTTCAGTTGTTGGTCCAAGTTTTATCATATTTTTATGTCTTAAAACCAGGATTTATTATATTTCTAGTATAACTATTAAAATATGGTTCGAATGTCACGAACTAGGTACATAACTAGTTTAAGCACTGTAGTAACACTTTCTAAGAGCGTCCCGCTTTTCGAGGTCAAAGCTATAACCACGAACTTCGGGTATCTACACCTCTATCGCACTTATAATGCTCGTGTGACAGTGATGCTGATACACAAACTCAAGAGTTTCGATGTTGGTAAACTGACGTGTGTAAGTACCGTCACAGATTATATAATAGTTCTACGAACAGATACTTAGGTCTGAATAAAAATGCCAATACCTACTGCTTTAAGTGCCTACGAAATTTAACAATGGAGCGACCTTGAACGCGCGGGTCGTTGCCCGCATGCGCCGGCCAAACGACGCTAGGGTTGACACCGCTTAGAAATGATTTTATAAATAATACTTGAGTGAAATAAAAAACAATTTACTTTTAAAATTATTTACAAAACATAAATTTCTATTATAATGTGTGAGTACCTACACTATGGTGAAGCAACTGTCCCGTTTTTACTTTGGGTACGGAACCCTAAAAAGCACATAGGTACATATAAATATCCGGGGTTTCCCGAGATACTGCCATTATCTGTACTGCATAGTCACTTATATACATACATACAAGCATATCAACGCAGCATGTTAAATACAATTGAAGCCATGTTACCTATGGCTCACCTTGTCTATGGTTACGACATACGACAGCTTGAATGTAGGTACTTATTATTATTAATCAACCACATATTACAAAACGAAACCTTTTGTGTAGGTAAGCAACTTAATTTAAATATATCCCGAAGACAGTACAAGACGAAATAAAGTTTGTTAGGTAAGTACCTACCTATCTTCATGATTTATAGCGTAAGTATATGAATAACGTAATAGTTTAAAAGTAGCATTAAAAACTTGAAAGTAGACACTGGGCATAATTTGTTTTAATGTATTGTTTTAAAATATTCTGATTAAGATATGTTTCATCCTCGCGAGTGAATTCGAGCCCTTCCAAAAAGTCATAAGTCCCTATAGCAACGACAATGTATACGCCCTTTCATAAGCTGCCGTGCGAATCTTACTAAGTAAACTATCATCCTAATTTCTGTTATACAGGGATAAACATAAACATGAAAACTACGAAAACAACTAAATAATTTGGACATCATGGCAGTGGCAGAGTAAACTTGTCTGAGGCTCGGGGTGGGTATACTAAATTACCGAAACTCAAGCAGGCCTTACAAATTAATTACGTATTTGAATTAGGTATAGATTCAATGTTCCGTAATAGTACATTACGTAACTAGGCCGGTGAATTCGTGAATGCCCCAGATCGCAGGTGTTTGTGGCCCAAACCGAAGGTGAGGGCCATAAATATGCGCTCTGGGGCTTTACGAATTACCGCCCGTGTTGAGTATAAAATTTTACGTCTTCACCTGGCCACAATGCGAGTTTTCCCGTACGCGCAGCGTGCAGTAATACTCGCATTATGGCCAGGTGTGACGTAAAAATCATTACGTCCTTGTTAACTAGTTCGTACCTGTCATGGAAATAATTAGTACTTAGGTTACTAGATATTTAAAGTAGGTAGGTAAGTTACTAATCTGTCATCGTCAGTCGGCAGAGAAAAAAGGATAAATGTCTATTTGTTTTATTGTTGTCACACCCCAAAACGCTACAGTGAACCGAATTAATTTATTCGCAACGAAGTCATTTTCAATACCTAACTGTGCGCATAAGCAGCGTCCGGCCGTGAGCGCGTGTGCCAACCAACTGCCTCAATGAACCGACCTCGGTTCCCAAAGTGTAGGTATAGATCTTAGTTCCCACGGTGCAGCTAGGTAGCACTGGTACCACCTCTTAAAGAATGAGGCTGGTTTTCGTGTCATGCAGACCGACAGTACGGATCGCTCGGCACGGACCAATATTAAGCTTAAAGGAGCGTTTTAGAGTAATGCACACGGGTCCGTACCGTACGGACGACCATCCGCGCGGATAGATCCACCATACATATTGGTCCATGCGGAGCAACCCGTGCTAACGGTCCGCATGAAACTAAAACCAGCCTGAGGGGCTAACGCGAAGTGAAAACGAACTTCGTTCGATTATCTCCCTCTTTGTCGCACCTGCTAGTTCGTTTTCGTTACGCGGTAGCCCCTCTGAATTCATTATGTGTACGGATTGTCTCTGTCTTCATTAATTGATTAATTTATTCTGTAGGACGCAGTGCATCCGACAAAAGGAGACGCTACACTGGCCAATATCGGCCGGACTCCATGCCGACCGACGCGTGATTCGGCCCGTGTGGATACGTGTCGGGAGCACGGCGGCCAGCCAATTCAAGGTCACTCCATACTAGATTATCTGTGACCTTGCTTGGCCGTCCGACAAAGTCGTAGGTGTAGCGTCTCCTAAAGGTCCTGAAGACCATAAACAATTACCCTGATCGGCATGAACCGTTATCGGAGATGCAATAAATTAAAAAGAAAAAACCCCGCGCTTCGAATATGCTACTCTCCGCCGTTGGTGCCGTCTTTTCAATTCTTCTCTTTAATTTTAAATTACATATTCGTTAACGGATGATTTAGCTAAGTACAAACAGAATTAATGTACTTACCAACAGTAATTAGACACTCTTAACACGTAAATCCGTGTTCTACACACACTTGCGCTACGTTGCACCTTCCGATACCTTGCAGGTTGGTCGGCTGTTACACTCCTTGTTTTACATAGTCACTGCTTAACAGATGTTTCTGGCACTAATAGGACTTGCCTACTAATAAACTAAAAAGCATCCCAAAATAGATAGCCTCTTACAGCAAAAACGCCTTGATTATTCTACCGCAAAATAGGTAAAGGACCGACCACACCGCAGCTTAAAGGCGCGCTGACCCGGCTCATGCAATGATTTCTACATTACTACATATTGCTTCATTATCGGACGGTCAGCGTATTTTAGGGTGGCTTGCACCAAACCGTCTGTAATCGTAAGCGATGTCCATTAACAAAGTTCAAAGGTTTTTTATTTGTGAGTATATGTCAATCTGATTACAGTGGTGGTAAATCATTAATTATATGTAGCACTATACCCTGCCTGACGGCGTACAAATTCTTGATTATAGCAATATATTTCTAAATAGTAACATGCAAAATACATTTAAATACTTATCCCTATTGTTAATGTCAGTGGTGGTGCAGACAGCACAATTACAAGACCCTAAGCGCTAAAAGCGCAAACTGATAAGATTGCTGTCGGTGCGCCGCGCACCGTTGTAACGGTGGAATTGTGGGATGCGCGAACGCGTACCAAAATATATCGCGAGCGAAGCAAACGCGAGTCGCGATCCGTCGTATGTCGCGGTGGATGAGTGAGTGACCGGTCCGAGCGCGGGCGGGGCGCGTGCGCGGCGCACCGACAGCAATCTTATCAGTTTGCGCTTTTAGCGCTTAGGTCTTGTAATTGTGCTGTCTGCACCACCACTCAGAAATCATGTCATATTGAACTATTACAGCAAATAGAATAAAAATGTCAAGAGTTTATATTTCATTTTCACAACAGTTTCGCAACCGGACTAAAAATTAAAACATTCGAATTCGCTAGGCGTGTAACTTCATACTACTGCCCGCCTAGCGGGGCCAGCCGGCATCTGAGCAAACATTACGAGAGCCCGCAAGGCGGGTCCTTGGTTTGTAACAACTATTTTTGTTGTTCTAAAGAATCCTGTTTAATTGTTATTGTAGATCGATAAGTGCATCCTAACGCCATCTAGTAGTGATCTCGCGCGTTATTTCTCATTGTTAGCAGCCTACGTCGATAATTTAATACTCCCACATATTAAGCAGGACATACGTCACATGTGACGTTAGTTCACAATTTGAACACCACATGGGCGAAGAGAGTGCGCTGGTGTCTCTCTTGGACCGCAGCTCCCAAAGCGAACGGTCGCACCCACACTGTAATTTAGCTAAAGCTCGCAGCGAAGCTTCTAGAAAGATGGCGAAGATCGCCAAGTTTAATAAATTTAAATAATGAGTTTTAAGGTTCACATGCCACCTTAATTTTAATAATACTTGTTTAAAGTAATGGCAGAGTAACAGTTAATTATTGAGTGAAGAAAATCCCTAAAATGTGAGTATTAACGTTATTCGCTTTTGTTCGTATTTAGCTGTTTGTCAAAACCTAATCTCGGAAACACGTTTAACCTAGGTGTAATTTTGTTATTAGGGGTCCTTAGTTTACGGTACATCCGGCGCTTACACTAAATTCCCTGGTCTTCGGTGTTGCAAGACAGTTGCACATGTCCAGAGCTTACGTGGCATGGATGATTTGAGCTTCTCACCTTGAAGCCCCCAAGGACATCGGCTTCCTTACTGCAGCTGAAGAATCGGTGGTATAGTGTTTGTGTAAAACTGTTTGGACAAGGTTAGTGTACCTAAGGTGTATCCATTTCTTATAACATTTAACGTGTGTTAATTTAATAAATTATTTGTTAGAATGCTTATGTGTGTTTCTTTTGAATAGTAACCGGTAGCAAGGCGCCCTGAGGTTATTTTAATATTTAATTAGAGTCTTATGCCAACCGATCTGGGTGGCTGGTGGTAACCCCAAAATAAGAGGTTACAGGTTTCGAACGTGTTAAAATCCTGTATGGAAAGTTTGACAAGTTTCTAAGGACTGACAGCTGCCGGCGCTATATTTAACGATGATCGGTCTGTAATCGTAATTGGGGCAACCCGCCCTTAAGGGGATGCCTTGATTCGAGTCGACCACGCCCCTTTGACAGAGACACGCGCCGAGCACGAGCACGAGAAAAAGGGATGCAACTCTCTTCGGAATGGCAGTCAAATTTGGATAAATACCTAACTTACTGAAGTTTTATTTATAATTCACTAAGTGAGATTTTAGATGAGATAAAATAGTATGAAGTTCATTAAGTATGTCTGATAGTTGATTGTTTGAGTAGGCTGGGTAAAAAAAGGAAAATAAAGATCCAACTTTGGATTTTTTTATAACGAGGAAAGTTTAGGTAACCGTGTATCGATTAAATCAGATAAACAATCATATTCGAAAATCATATATCTGAAAATCGGACCTTATTGTTTCTTAATCTAGTCAGAACGGCGCTTCAAAGCACGCGATAATTTCCAATCCCTCCTAACCTTTGACGTGGGCGATCATTAAAGCGGTCTACTGATGGCAGAGCTTTTATATACCTTTGTAAAGTTCAGTAGTACCTAGTACCTACGCCGTGCTTGGACGTTTGGACGCGCTTTAGTCTTGCCCGGACCTTAGACCGTGATCTAGCCGGTGCTTGACCTATCGTCACTAGCGCTTAATCATAATATAGACTTAAGAGGCTATTCATTTATTACGAAAGTCACATTTTACCACTTCCTGACTTTGATGAACATTTTCCTCGTAACTTCCAGTGCGCAGTTCCTTAGCACGAGATTTCTGACTCAACTAGGTTAAGATATTAACCTGTACCTAAATATCAATGAAACTCTAAGTTCATCTCATTTTAATTTACAGATGTTTGAACCTCCTTACGTAATAAATGAATAGACCCAAACAAAAGAGGTTAAGGCGCCGTAGGTTCAGCGAAGTTAAGCGAACAGTGTTATTGAAACAATATAATGCGTCTGTTTATAATAATATGGTTTAAAAAAAATACGAATAGTAATCTTGAGGCTTTTCTGCAGGGAAATCAGTGTTTAGAAACATGATTAAGCATTTTTCGCTCGATAGAAAAAAATCACGAACATAGGTCTAAAAGGGTCTAAAATACACTTAAAATATTTATTACAAATTACGAACAAAAGCTAGAAATATTAAAATGGCTTCTAAAAATCGGCAGTATCATGTTTGAGGGAAATCAGTGTTTACTTTTTTATTTAAATAAACGGCCAAAAAATTAAAATTAAAAAACATGATTTCCGCGCTTCCGAGCACGCACTTCCATCTCGCTCACGCTTAGGCTCAGTGAGAGGGAGAGAAGACCATGAACCTACGGCGCCTTAAGTAAGTTGTCGTTCCGGCCACATTCTGCACGACTTTAGATCAAGCAATCAGAATTTGGTAGAAGGAAGGTTTAAGCATGTTGCAGTTTCCGTCGACTCTCAAAACTCGTATACACGGTGATTTCTAATCCGCGATTAGAAGCCGAAAAATATTAATAAACAGCCAAAACAGATTTCAACGGACGGGGTCTCGTGCAATTACATCACTGTTTACTTAATTAACTTTAATGATAATGTTAATACTGATCCACTGAATTTATGGTCACCCCATATTTCAGCCCTTTGGCGGGAAATTTGGTAGGTCTGACGTCAATAAACTCGGTGGTCAATAGTAAACTTGTCATTAGTTGTCACATTTACTACTGACCGCCACCGCAGGCCGCGCCAGTGTTTCAGACTTGCAGGCTTTACATCTACTTGTCATGTGACAGTTGACAGATTATCACTCTTAATTTGATAATTGGACACATGGGTTTTGAGGTTAGTTTATGAAACGGATGATTCACGGAGATTAAGAAGTAATTGCTAATTCAGGAAAAAAAGAAGGTATGTTTTAAGTAAATACGAGTTCGTGTTTGGCATCAATAATTGAATTAGAAAAAATTGGTTCCTGATCACGAATTAAAAATCACGCTGTATAAATTAGACAGTAGATAAGACTTTTATGACTGCTGTGCGCCAACTAACTTTTATACAGTTTGGCGTTTGACTGTGAAATATTCTGTGTCATCCTTTGTTTTGGGACGGTAAAAAAAAACCATCTTACCTCTCTCTACGACCGGCCGGTGGCACCGTCTGAAGTGGTCGGTCAATTGCTTCTTCTTCGCGTACACTCTCTTGCACTCTGTACACTCGTGCTTGTCGTCTCCTGGAAAATATAACATTTAATGTAACTGTTAACCCGTAATGCCAAGAAAAAACACTATCCTGTGTTGTACAGGTAAAGTGTGTAATGTTAGTAAGTTTGTATGTTATGTTATATGGAATGCAAACCGGTTTTAACCGAAACCGGTTAGTATTAATCATAATAATTTAGTAAAGTGTTTTGGTGTTATTGACCGAGCCAGCAATGACAGAGGAAATTTAATTTTAGTGTGAACTCATCTAGGCCAGGTCCGGTAGCGTATTGCGATTCCAAAAATGCATTTTTTTATTTTTTTATATATTTGTCATACACAAGCAATGTCAACAAAAACAAAGACTGTACTGCAAACAAAAACAAATAAATGTCAACAAAAATAAACAAAAAACATAAGCAAATGCATATTCGGAATCGCAATGCGCTGCCGAATATGCACTTGATCGGTTCACAGTCCATTTTTGGCACACCCTGTATATACTAACTGGGTCATTGTCAGATTTAGGTGCGCGTCTTTTCGGTGGACATTGCTAAAGTAAAGGGCATTAAAGCCTAATTTTTGGTTGAACTCTGAATCCGCATAAACGGCTTCGCCTCTTCTATAATTCTATGCGATAAAAACATATTATAAATAAACATAAGCCCTTAACTATTGTCCACTGAAAAGACGATTTTTGTTTTACTGACTGACAATGACCCAACTACTCTTTCATAGCTTTTTGTTCCGGGTTGCACATGGATGAAATTCACGCACCGCCACTGCTGTTTTGTATGAGACTCAATACAAATAAACGTCGTTTCTCCAATAGGCATGATGACACATTTTCAAAAAACTAAGAAAATACCATATTTTAGTGATTTTCAATTACCATCATCATGCTATTCGCATCGTCTTCTAATTTTAAGGCGGTGCATTGGAAATTATCGCGTGCTTTGAAACGCCGTTCTGACTAGATTAAGAAACAATAAGGTCTGATTTTCAGCTATATGATTCTTGACTATATGATTGTTTATCTGATTTTATCGGATACACGATTGCTTAAAATTTCGTCGATAAAAAAAAATCCAAAGTTGGGTCTGAATTTTCCTTTTTTTACTCAGCGTAACGATACATACTATAGTATTTTATCTCATATAATATCTCACTTTATGAACTTTTAATAAAACTTCACTAAGTTAGGTATTTATCGAAATTTGTACAAAACAGCGATTCCCGAATAGTGTTACATATCTTTTTCTCGAGCGCGGAAGGCATCAGCGTGTCTCTGTCTAGGGGGCTTGTTAGACTCAAATCAAGGCATCCCCTTAACACACAATAGGCTTGTAAATTGAGTCACTCACCTTCCTTCGCGGTCCCGTGGACCCGCTGGAAATGTCCCGTGAGCTTCTTCTCCGTGTCAAACACTCTCTTACAGACGGTGCACTCGTGCGCACTCTCTTGCGCGACAGCGGCGTCAATGCTGACATCCGTGTCGTCGGCGACATCTTCGTCATCGTCGCGAATGTCGTCGACGTTCTTCACAATGACGTTGGGGACACTTTTCTTTGGACGAGCTGGAAGAATAAGGTTATGTTGGTTCAGAGTTTCGAAGAGGCACTATTTACGGACATACATACATACATTATAAATGCGAAAGTGTGTCTGTCTGTCTGTTTGTTACCTCTTCAGGCTTAAGCCGCTGAACCGATTTGGATGAAATTTGGTATAGAGATAGTTTGAGTCCTGGGGAAGGACATAGGATAGTTTTTATACCGGAAGTCACCCCCTAAGAGAGTGAAATGGGGGGTAAAACTTTGTATGGAGCTACGATATAACCGAGTTCCACGCAGACGGAGTCGCGGGCAGAAGCTAGTAGTTTAATATAAGAGGACAATCGAAATACGAGTTAAATTAAAAAAATGGTTTATAGTGCTTAATTTCCTAATTTGAATATGAAAAGCCGACAACCAGTCTTGCGTCCACAAGCGCTTTGAAATATAAATTTGTCGAAGCTCTCATACACGAATGATATGGATATCATGCACGAGATTTGCGTAGCTATGTTTTAAAATATTTGACACCTAGCTGTCGAACATGCAGCGAGAGGACTGGTATATAATGGAAATACAAAATATAAAATATCAGGCTTTAGGAAACAACGTCATGGCGGTCGACTTTTTGAAAAACCGTCATTGCATGTTCGAGAAAAGCACTATTGTATACATAGCTGGCGGCGTGTGACCACTATGTTTACTTGGCCGGCAATCCATATTTGCTCGGTCTCCACAGTACCTAATGTACTCGTACTATTAATCTGTTCTGTAAGTATACAATTTTTTGAAAGCACGTTATGTATTTTATGTTTCCTCGTTTTTACTTGCATTTGTTCGTTTTCTGCGTTGTCTTAAGCTGATTTTTCACCGAAGAGGCGAGACGAGACGAAGCGAGGCGAGAATCAGCTTTAGCCTGTGTCTGCACAGCCGGCCCGCGGTTAGCTAGTGGCACACTTTGAGGGCCCGGTCGCAGTCCAGACATTAGTATTTTTTAAGTTTTCAATTATTTACTAGTCATTCTTACCTGCTTTCGTTTGTTTGCCGTTGTTCTGCTTCTTCTTCGCTTGTCTGGACAGCCGGCCGCCAGATAGCTGGTCGCTGGCGAGGCACATAGTGAGGGCACATAGTCATGTGTCCGTGTGCCCGATATCGTCGTTGTCGCCAATCTTACCTGCATTTGTTTGTATGCCGTTGTTCTGCGTTGTCTTATCTGTCTGCGCAGCCGGCCCGCGGGCAACTGGTGACGCGCTGAATGAGGGCATGGTCGCACTCTGGGCTTGTCCGTGTCGCGAATGTCGCGGATCGTCTTGCAGCGGAAGCCATTTATTTACTAATAAATCATTCTTACCGGCTTTAGTTTGTTTGCCGTTGTTTTGTGTTTTCTTCGCTTGCCTGGGCAGCCGGCCCCCGGCTAGCTGGTCGCTGGTGAGGCACTTGGTGAGGGCCTGGTCGCAGTCCGGGCACTTGTCCGTGTCGCCGATGTCCTCGATATTGCGGATCGTCTTGCAGCGAAAGCAGGCTTTCATTTGCGGTTCGGGTTGTTCTGGAATAAATGATTGAGATATAAACAACAATACAATATTTCTTAGTCAAAGTTATTGATTCTTCAATTTAGGCATATTACATGCACTTAGGTAAAAATGGTAGGTATAAATGTCGACAAATAATACTTTCTGTCCGTGAGCGCTTTAGGCGTAAACCACACAGAGACGGCATACGGCGAGGGCGAGGCGCAGGCGCGGTGCAGGCATGATGCCGCTTCAAACCATTGTAGACCTTAATACAGTGGAATAAGGTGCTAGTAAGGTACTAAGGAGACGTATTTTAAATTATACTGAAGCGGCGCGGCAGAGGCACGCTAGCGACGCGCCGCTAGCAGTTACTAGCACCATATTCCATTGTATTAAGGTCTACAATGGTTTGAAGCGGCATCATGCCTGCACCGCGCCTGCGCCTCGCCCTCGCCGTATGCCGTCTCTGTGTGGTTTACGCCTTAAGCGGAACGAAAGCGTGAACTTTCCATAGGAACGTTTTATGGTTAAGTATATTATTATAATTATAACAAATAATTTTTATATATTTTTTTTTATTTTGTGGTTTAAAAAAAACGTGGAAAAGCCACTGCATCTTGAACTTACTCATAAAAGTGTCCCATCGCTTTTATGTCAGCGGATTAAGATTTCCGTGCGGAATCCTAAAAAGTAATGGAGAACTTTGATCTAAACTTAATACCTCTTTCAATACGATCATAATAATTCATACGTCCATTTTTAGTCCACCTATGCGAAAGCAACTCTGTCTGTGTAACCTTTTCACGCTTAAAGCGCGGAAACGATTTTGATGAAATTTGAATTTGGTATGGGTTTGTATGGGAGTGCGATAAATTGATACTGCCTAGCGATGCGCGACTTCGAATGATTCGGCTAATCGAATAATTAGCGATTACTAATATAAATAATCGATTATGACATTAGTGATACCTATACTAATTAGGGATGCAACGATACCGAAGCCGATAATCGTAGACCGCAGGTTATCGTTATTTTTGACGATCATACGTATCGTAAAAAGTATTACGATTAATACTGATTCTTAAAACTAGTTCGATTTCAAATTATTGGAGAAAAAATACGATATTTCCTAACTTGAAATAATTGGCCATAAGTATTTGTCCATCAAACCAGCTACAGTAGATTCAGAAAGATTGTTTTCCACAGCTCTTTAAGTCCATACCTACGGATATACGAAATAGACTAAAACCTGATCATTTAAAGAAATAAATTGATTTTAATTATGACATTTAGTGGTAAACTGTCTAAAATATAAATAAATGTTGATTTAATTCAATTGTCTTGTTTTATTAGATGTAAATTAAAAAATCGTAATGCATTCGTTATAGCATTCGTTATCGTATTCGCTATTATTCGTCATTCGTATCGGTATCGTAATAGACGTATCGTGGCATCCCTAATACTAATGTTGATAATCGAATGACGACTACTAATTAGTAACAACTAATGGTAAGTTATAGATAAGCTCGTAATGCCACGGCTCGACTAGTCGACTTACTTACTTCAATTCGACTTGGGTCAAGTCTACTCTGCGTTCATTAGCAGGTAGGGACTAATAATCGAATGATTATAAATTGAGTCGAATTATTATTATTATCGACTAGTCGATTTAGTATTATTCAAAGTCTCGCTTATTTGCTATTACATTTTGCATGGGCATATTATTATTCCCTTAAGGCGATTTAGAAGCACACGCCGATGAAGTCGCGAACAAAAAATCAACCAGTTGCATAGCATTTTATCTCAACAAAGCGATAGTTTCAAATGTTCTTGGCGTTCAGAATTTTAACTCAAATCAGTAGAGTATTTTTGTGCACAACCTTTGCATACCTTAGGGCCTAGACAAGGTTACAATCGACGAGCGATAACGCCAATAGAAAACTAATAAAATGTATGGGAATGACAGATGTTAACGGAAAGTGTTTATCTCATACATTTTATTATTTTCTATTGGCGTTAGCGCTTGTCGATTGTAACCTTGTCTACGGCCCCTGCTCAGTTATCATAACAGGTTTTATAGTTACTTTTAACGACGCAAAAGTACCTACTGAAGCGTCACGTAAAACGTGACGATATAACCTATCGTGCTTGGGCCTCTGACCCCCTAGCGCAGCACACTAAGTTTTATGTCGGATATAAAGCATTGGTCCCATTCTGGCAAATATGCAAGTGGAAGAGGGACAAATGCTTTACGTCGGACATAAAACCTAGTATGCTAGGGGGTCTGGTGTCTCTCAACACGACAATGTCACGGGTACTTCCAGTTCGAAGCTATGAATCCATTGTGGAAGCACGGAGTGGACACGGGTGTGATCCATAATTAGGGGCACTCAGACAGGGAATGTGTTAAGGGAGCCACTATTCCGTACAGAAAATGACAGAAATGTATTAAGAGTCCGCAGTAAGCTCGATTCTCCATACAAACGTAGTTACGCTCTCATTTTAAAACTACGTGTTGGATTGTAACGAAACTTTGCATGTTCAATGAAATGAGGTATATCTGAAATTAGTTTACGTAGCTTCAGATACCATAATAAAAAAAATACAGCGAATTTAAGTTTTTCATACAAAACTAGTTTTTGCTGTATTTACTTTGTTTTATAAATAGGAACCATATAATCTAATTACAGACATAGATATACCTCATGTCATTGTATATGCAAAGTTTCGTCACAATCTAACACGTAGTTTTAAAATGAGAGCGTAACTCCGTTTGTATGGGAAGGTGAAATTCGGCCGAGCTTACTGCGGCCTCTTAAAACTCGCCGGCTCTCCTGGGAGCCGTGGGATTCGGAAGGAATAAAAATACTAAACCTGCACTGTCTAGGAAATTAAAAAAAAAATACATATTGAATTATTATAAATATTTTATTGTTTAATCGGTAGCCAACAGAAATCTGACTTATTTGATATCACTTATAGTAGGTACTTATATAGAGAAAGAGTAAGTAAGTAATAGTAGGTACAGAAGGTTCTCTGTTAGCAAATTCCCTGTTTAGGTATGCTGAACGTACCTAAATGTGGCCATCTCTTTCTATCGGATGCAACTCGCTCTTTCGGAGGCGGAGCCTTAGCTCTAAGCTCCTACTCCTACTCTAGCTCTAAGGCTCCGCTCGACCTATTATTATTTTTTCTAAATGAGATTTGAATGGCACGACGCTCAACATTTTGAGACCTATTATCAAATTATGAAAAAAAAGTACCTAGAGATGTTCTTTCCGTGGACCCTTCATGTGATTTAGGGAGGTATACGTCTTAATATTACTGTAAGAATAAGGGTGTGTTTCGACATATTTAGCTACTCTGGCTGCTACTAACTACTCGTATATGACGCTGATTGTACCTAATTAATTCGTTTAGTTACCTTTTTAACATATTTATTATTGACGTCATAAAGGGATTGTAAATTCCAATTATGAAAATAAATTACATCAAATGATATGATATGATAAAGCTGCAAAAACATTATTAAAACGCGACGCGACCCGATGAAACGCGACGCGTGTTGAGTCGTATCAAATTGTATTATTTTCTATGATCAGAATCACACTATGAACATCCGACGTGACCCCATGCGCATTTTCATAGTGTGATTCTGGTCATAGAATATAATACAATTTGATACGACTCAACACGCGTCGCGTTTCATCGGGTCGCGTCGCGTTTTAATAATGTGTTTCCAACTTAAATCTACTCAACACGCATCCGGATGATGTTTGACCATGTGGTAATTCAGACTCGCTTTCTGCACAAACCGCGCGTCGCACAACGCGCACACTTTACTCTTCTCCCCTTTGTGGATGCTCTCATGCAACCGCAGCGTCTTCCTCCTCGCAAACTTCTTATGACAATACCCGCATTCGTGATCCCTCTCCGGTTTATGCTTGATCAAGTGCCTCGTCAAGGCGTTCTTGTCGAAGAACGTGAGGTCACAGAACTCGCAACGAATGGTTCTTTCTTTCAGATGCACGGTGCGTTGATGGCGCGAGACTAGGTATGATTTCTCGTTTCTGTAGCCGCATATACCGCAGGTCGGTACAGGGGTTTTGTGGACGTCGTTACGATGGATGTATAGGAATCTCTTTGTGAACATGGCCGGACAATCGGGACACTGTCTCAGTGTGTGCATCTTGGCTATGTGACCCTGCACTCCTTCTTTACTTGAGTACTGTTTTTTGCAAATATCACATATACATTTGGAGCTCTCTTTTAATTTCTTCTTGCTTTCGATTTCTAAGCTGTGATTGTTGATAAGATGATTGTTCTTGTTCTTCGTGGACGTGAATTCTTCGTTACAGAGGTGGCATTTGACGTCCGTGTGGAGGGAAATCACGTGGCGTTTCATGCTATAGGCGCTGCTGATGCGGGTGTCACAGACTATGCAGAAGTATTTCTTAGAACCAGCTTCCTCGACGATCGAGACGTATGGTAGGAGTCTGAGTTGCTCTTCATGTAACACACCTGAAAATCGATGGATACATTTTTAACATACATACATGCATAAAATCACGCCTCTTTCCCAGATCACAGATCTCGATTTGCTACGATCCTAACAAACCACTTTCGCTTCACTCACTTTCATAACATATCTCATACATGCTTGTCAGTTTAAATTTGTAATCAAAGGGAAAAACTTGAAATTCCTTGCTGAACCAGCGACCTTTTGGTAGACAGGGCCAATAGCTCTTTACAATGGAGCTAATCAAGTCGTGTTATTCAACGAATACACATGAATAACCTATGTGGCCCATTATGTCCCCGTTGTATGAGATCGCGATTCATCCAATTTTTTTAATGTTATATTTACAAGTACTTAAATTAGTTTTCATATTCAAATAAAAACGTATGTAAAACAATAAAAACCGACTATATATTTTCAACCGACTTCAAAAGAGGAGGAGGTTCTCAATTCGGCTGCATTTTTTTTGTTTTTTTTTTTTTCAATGTTTGTTACCTCAGAACTCGAACCCGTCATTGATGAGCCGATCCGAATTTTTATTTTGTTCGTATGTTTATACTTCCAGGTGGGTCCCATTGTTTTCAAAATTCAGTTAGATGATGGGATCTATGAGGAATTGAGGGAAATCCTCAATTTTGTTAGGCACGCGTAGTGATTTTGGTATTTTCTATTATAACTCCTGTATTTACATCCGGAATCATAAATTTGGTGGCGAGGAATTGATGATGAAGACCACAGATGACTTATCGAATTCCTCAATTATGTACTTAAAGTGCAAAAGTACGTCACAGGTTCTGATAAGATTCCGTTGAAATTGGAACTAATGAAGTGCCATTGGTGATGATCTTGGGGAATCGATGGAAGTCCTCAAATATTATCGGCCCACACGGTTTTTTTCTATAGAAATCAACGCATTTGCTATAGGAAATCAGTTCATGTAGTAAATTGTAAAAAAAAATTGGAAATGTTCTTGTGGCTTGGCGGAGTACTAAATTGAAGTCGGTTAAAACTTTGTTTTTAAAGTAATTTATAAAATAATTTATTACTTCAATAAACAACTAAAGTAAGCACCAGTTGAAAACGAAAAAAATGTTAACAAACAATATATTGAATTTGACATTTAATATGTCAAATTCAATACATTGTTTGTATATTTTTTTTCTTTTCAACTGGTGCTTACTTTACTTACCAAATTGCACAGTAAGAATTGTTATAATTGTAATAAACTAATAACTAATGATGTATTTATATCCGTATAAGTATATGGTACTTACATGTAATTTCTTAAATTTATTTCCAAACAATGGACAGTTACAATATACGAAACTAATTAGAATAAATAGTATAAAAATAAAGCATCTATGAGATAAAGGTACAATAAAAATACTCTTGTGTGTGTAATAACACAGATAAAGCAGTTACAAAAGAAATCACAGAGACACAGTAGAGGTAAAACAACATAGCTATAAGACGCCCATAGCTAAAGAGCGATCTCTTCCAGACTGACAACCTTTGAGATATTACTTAATCAGATAGGCAGATACAGTCTAGGGATCGTTACAAATTATCAGTGGCCCGACTAACAGTTACAAGTTACAAGTCTAAGGCTGGCCTCACACAGTCGGAATTAGTCACTGTATTCATAACCTGGACCACTCAAGTGCAAAAAAAGTACATCCTATTGTAGAAATTCTGCACAAAGTGTACAGATTTATATAAGTACTCCTCAGTGATTTCGGTTGATTCTGTGACTGAATTCCGTTCAGTGTGTGGCCAGCCTAAACAGGCAAAGCTGGTCAAATGAGCAGTCGCGTACGAAATAATGTGATTTCGGCCCGTGTGAATTAGTACCTCGTTCGTTCGGCGTCCCCTATTGGTTAGGCGTTTCGGTATTGTGAATAAAATTTATTTCGCTGCACTAAATCTCGAGCGAGCGAGAGAGCGAGATACATCGCGCGAGCGAGAAAGCGGAGACAATGACGTATAACAGGGTTCTATCCCTTTCTTACTCGTTGTTATGTACAAGAGTAAGAAGAGATCTTAACCCCTTGTATGCGTATGCATCATGTTATCCAATGATGACTGAGATGAAAACAGTAGGTTCAATCAAATGTTAGGTTTCATTCCGTGACTGCGTACGAGGTCTTAATATTTCGCATTATTTACAACAATAATTGGCACATTTTAAATGAGGTAAACATATATTATAGGAAAGGGAATAGGGTTTATTCAAACATTAATATAGCCTAGCCAGAATTATTAATAATTTGGATATTGACGTAGTGTTACTACAAGAGACACATGCTGCAGATGAAATACAACTCGCTCGCAGACGGATCAGCTGAGGACTTTAAAGGCCTGACAAAGGAAGCGAGCTTTTATCTGCAGAATTGTAAATTTTAATCTTTAATTGCAAATGTATATATATGTAACCAGTGTGTAATCGCCATACGATAAATAAATAAATAAATAAATAACCGAACAATTCCTTGTTCCTCTTTAGTCGAATCCGGCCAAAAACTATAACAGTGTGTTTTTTTTTCTGTTTAATTATAGAAATTTCACTAAGGATTATTCCTTCCCTACCACTACATAAGTAATTATTCGCGGAAATGCGCCCTTCAACAACTTATCATAGATATAGCATAAGCCCCCTTCCACAAAATTATGGATCTGCATTTACGGAATACGGGTAAAGTACGTATTTTTCGACCAATTCAATAAAATTCTAATAAACATGAACACACAACAATCCTTTCAGGCTACAATCCTAATTCGTATAATATTTTAAGCACTGTGCTATGCTTTTCTAAATTCTTCTGGATTTAATAAGTTTACCAGATACAGTTTTATTGATGCAGCGTTTAAAACAAAAATTGAAGCCTTTTTGAGCATTTGTTCACTTATCTCGATGATGGCTCTTAGCATGGAACCTAAGCCCAGCGCGTTGTACAAACGCCGCACCGCAAACATCGCAATTATAGGGTTTCTCTCCAGTGTGGATCCTGTAATGCGTCCTATGACACTCCTTCCTCGCAAACGTTTTCGCACAAACATCACACTTGAACACCCTCTCCTGATTATGCGTGATCATGTGATCGTGTAGGTTCGAACGAGTGAAAAACCGCCGGTTACAAATTTTACAGACTATATTCTTCTCATTTAGATGTACGTTGCGCTGGTGTCTGATTAGAGCGCTCTCTTTTAAAGACCTCAAGCCGCATATACCGCAAGTGGGCATGGGGACTCCATGAGCCTCGTTCAAGTGAAAGAGAATCTTTTTCCTAGGGAATTTCAGTTCGCAATGCGAGCAATTCTTCTCTATATGCACATCCATCATATGCTCTGCTAAGGTATTTTTTCTTCGGAATTCTCTGCCACAATCGCAGATGAATTTCTCCGGTTTTTCGATAGAGTGCACGGAAAACATGTGGCGCTTTCTCTGCGAGTGGTACATGAAGGTTTCAGAGCAGAGCGTGCATTTGATGAACTTCTGTTTTAAGTGTGCACGTGATATGTGGTTCCGCAGATCAGAGAGGCGTCTGTATGATACCTTGCAGGCTTTGCACATGTGCTGTTTGGCGGTGGATAAGTCTGGGACTTCTGTCACGAACTCATCTATTTGTGCTTTACCTAAAAAGAAGAGAAAAATGTTACTTGTATCTATGCATGTTGTATATACTTATATCTAGTGTAAATATACAACTAGTTTGTGGTATTTAATAATTGATTCGTAAAGTAATTGGTGGAAAAAATAAATAAAAGTAAATAAAAAAGACTTACAACCGATGATAACATTTCATTAATGACCACTACGACCTTTCACACCCGTTCTTCACTTTATAAAAATGACACTCAAACGCCAGAATGGAGATCGTCTTTAGAGCAGCAATGATGTTCTCGTCGCTGTGGGCATGGAAATTAGCCGCGGCTTTAGGCATTCTCGACGTTGAAGGGGTTACGAGTAAAAATGCGATTCTACGTTTCTCTCTTGACATCAGCCTAGGACTTACTGCCGGACACAGGTATCTTTTCTCATGGGAAGAGATTTTTCTAGCGAATAGGAAAGTAAATGGATACCTACTCATCCATGGAATGGATTCGACGACCGGTTAGCCTAGTGGGTAGTGACGCTGCTTACGAAGCAGAAGGTCCTGGGTTCGAATCCCGGTAATGGCATATAGGTATTTGTGTGAGAATATAATATTTGTTTCTTTTCCAATCTTGGATGTTTTCTATGTATTTATATCTATTAAATATATCATCAAGTACCTACCTATAACACAAGCCTTATTGAGCTATCGGGCTAATTCGATTTGTGTAAGATTGCCCACTATTATTTATTTATTTAAATGGATCGCTCGCCTGTACAAATAACGGTAATGCCGAGGTCTACAGATACCTCCCCCGAATTTTAATCTTTTTAGTTTACTACTCGGGTGACAACGTATGGGAGCGATAATTGAAAGATGACCTTGCTATACAATTTATTTTATTGGTGCGTAGGGAGTTACATGGCTTGAACCCCAGTAGTGCCACGTTGTACAGTCGACCTCAAATATGTGTACATATGTTCACCTTAGTCCATTGCAAAGGCGAAATTTTAAATATATTTTTAAAGTTGACTGTATCGCGTCGGATCATATAAGTTGTCCCTATACTTCTGATATGTTGACCAAGCGAGGACTATTTTTTGCAGTCAGTAAAAAAAAAACACATTTGCTCGTAACATACCTCTTATTACGTCGCGTTAAGGCTCATAGTCCTGGGTATTAAACACGCCTATTTTACAACATTACGACACTCGTGTTTTATGGTCATATCCCGATTAAAACAAGTCGGCACCTTGCAGTAAGATGTAGGTATGCATGAACACGGGTTGTACAGAAGGTACAGCTTTTTTTTTTATTTCTCGGCAAATGGATTCACTCGGCTAAACAAATTAAATCCTTCTTGTTAATTAATTAACTATTTTTGGATATGACATAGAAACATTTAATTTAGCAAAACTATTCAAATTTGCTAACATTTTACACGAACTTCAAGGAAATTTCACTAATATTTGTAAATTTACATCGTTAATGCATGTTAGGTTATTATCAAAAATGTAAACTCGTGGCGAATAGAAAAGTTGACGCCACTGGAAATTCTTGGCGATGAACAATATGTGAGTAAAAACCTGTTGCCATCAATAACTAAATAAAATGACTTAGGAAGCCTTTAACTTTTCAAATCTAATGATAAGGATTTATTCCTCGCAAATGTGTTGAAAAACGTCGTATGAAATGCGTGAACTTTGATAATTACATCCTCGGCTCTCTTATCACGCCCACCTGCGGCTTTCATTTAATTATCAACATAGCTCATGTATCACAATGTACTTTAGGTATATATATACAACAGTTACTACTTTAATTATTAAAATCGTAAAGTACAAGAACTTACCAAGCCAATACATTAATTAATAATACATATTTTTAAACTAACACCTACTTAAATATTAAGATGTCTACTTACTACTTAGGTACATTGTGTTAGGTTACGAATGTAATTTCGGTAAAAAAAATCGCAGTCAAGATATTAATCTTGTTTGTACAGATAAAGTAAACTACAATGATTCCCATTTAATAAATAAGTTCCAATTATGAGTGATTTTGCCAATATACAATTCATGAAAATTAGGTACTTGATCAGGATTCCCGATTTACATAAAAAAGCACTAGCTAACTACTAGTGTTAACCTAATTATGCGTCACAGCGGCCTTTTTCACAAAGCTACAAGTTACAATTTTACAAGCCTATACAGGCAACCGAAAATGTCAAAAGGCCGGTTTATTGCTCATGCGCCTCGGTGTTGCCAGTTTTAAATTGTGAAATTGTAACTTGTAGCTTAGTTAGACGGGCCACTCGTATACACGCAACTTAATTTCTTAGATTCCAAATGACACGAGTCGAAACACGATATAGTGAGATGTTGTCTTAATGATAAACATCTATTGAACAATGCTTTTGTGCCTATTGTTAACTTTGGATAGTAGTTATCAGTTCAATATGAAAATAAATAATTAACAAGCTAATGCGCACAAATACCTACCTTCTGGTTTATCTACGCTGTAAAGTTCAAATTGGAAAAATAGAGCTTTAGGAACGGTAGTAATAATATGCCGCGGTCGGACTTCCCGCGACAGAAACGGAGATGCACGAACGATGCTTGCGTGTAGCCGCTCAGCTCAGATTTGGTAAGATTCAGTCAATTTTCTTTATCATATTAAAAACCATTCGAAGATGCCAATTAAAACAGTTAATAATAGTTACTCCTCGTGGGCAATATCGTCATTCTTACGAGACACATTAATTTATATTTTAACGATGCTAATTATAGGCACCTGACTACATTAATGTGAGATTCTCAAATTCATCGATATATCTGGATAGCAACGTTGGTTCTCTCCAAACGTGCATGATCTTTACCTGAATCAACTATTTTAGATATGGAACATTGCCATTAAGTAAGCAATATAGGTACAAACAGTAACACACTTAACTGACCATCTGTCAACCTTATTTAGATTCATATTTCATGTGTTCTGTTTACCTCAATCGGGAATACAGGCCTGAGTTTATGAATGCACGTAAACATGCGTTGACAGCAGAGATTCTTAACATTATTAGCTAATCTTCGTAATTAATGAGCCTGCTAGACGGTCGCCAGCAAGCTCACTCGATAGAGCGACCTTGGTCCGGTCCGGACGGACCGTGTGTTTCCAGCAGTTTCGTTTGACCTTCGGACGCCCTTTGTCGTCCAGCGTGCTTGCGACCGCGAGGAGTGTAGCGTGGTCGGCCGACCGTCTAGCCAGAAAACTCACCACGAGCCACCGACGAAGGTCACGCCGTCGGAGGCTTGTTGGCGACGCGCTTTCTAAATATCCCTTAAATCGCCTCTGGATGCCTCAGTTTGACATGGTGCTGCAAACTCCTGTGCTTCACAAACGCGGCGTCACATATGGAGCAAACATGCTTCTTAATCTTCACATGTGTCTTCTCATGCTCCGTCAGATTGTTCCTCCACTTAAAAGCTTTTCCGCACAACTTACACTTAAACTTCTTGACATCCTGATGCTTCATGATGTGTAGATTCAAGTTCTTCTTATGTGAGAAAGTCATAGAGCACTTCTCGCATTGGAAATGCTTTTCCCCCATATGGAAGGTCTTGTGGTGTCGTATTACTTCGAAGGGGAATGAGAATTTCTTGCCGCAGGCTCCGCAGGAGGGCGCGGGTTTCCCGTGGACCTGCTCCAAGTGTCTGGCGTGCTTGTGGGGGGTGAGTTGGGCTCCGCAGATGGTGCATGGCCTGGTTTTAGGACGCTGCTTGAGATGTACGTGTTTGTAGTGAAGTCTGAAGTACTGGCGTTGCTTGAACGTGTTCTTACATGTCAGACACGTGAAGGTTTTCGAGCCGTCGTCCTCTCGCGTGACGGTACATATTAACTTGTCATTTTCGTCCTTTGTTTCCTTCCGTAACCGCCCTAGAAAAGAATTCGATGTGTTAGTATGAATCGTGAGTGTTTCTTGGACGTTTCTTGATTCATACGATATCAGTGAGTCTGAACGCTAATAGTAAGTAACTATATGTATTTCCATGCAAATCATGCAATTGACCACTAGGATTAGAGAAAATGTTGAACCTCGATAAAGTGTCACTGTAATTGTTATTAAGACGCAAGTCCAAAAAAGACCTAAGACTTATAATTCGTTTAGTTCAGAAAATATTATTAACGAACGATTTGCTGCAACGATACAAATGGAAACGAACGCACGTCTATATCGCTGCACTGCACTAACATTTTGTATCGGTGCGTAATTTCGCCGCGTGTTAACCGCTCTTTGATTTTTAACCGGATTGAATATAAGGAATTAAATTGTAACAATCAAATGAGACTGCCGCGGTGGTATGGAAATGGGGTGTTGTGTTCATGTCATTGTGTTGTTAAATAATTAAACGATTATGTCAAACAATAGTCAACCAATACTTACTCTCATTATTTAATTATACCAAGCCACTTTACGGAAAGAACACAACACGAAATAAAATATAAAATCAAGAAAATATGCGGTTATAAAATTCCCTTCGCTAATTTGTTGGTAATACTCATTACCCGCCCCGCCTAAGTTGACATCAAAATTCTGACTTGTTCACATGGCTCTAAATAAGGTAAATGAGTTCATTATATTGTTTGTTTATGTAACTGTCAATTTAAATTGATATATTAGTAGGGCAAATTATACAGGTACTTCACAGAAAAAAACGTGAGGTTCAATGGCCGGTTTAGGTCATATTTTTAATAAAATATTACGATCGATATTATACGATGAATATTACGATCTATAGTAATAGTGTGATAGTGTACATCACACTATTACTATAGATCGTAATATTCATTATAAATTGCCATTCCACTGTTATAAATAACTAACAGTCGTAGATCATCTAATCGTCTGAAAATCAAGGTTTTTTTATTTATTTATACTGTGATAATTACTTATTATTATTTACGTCACTCTGGGCAGTAAGTGAGATTTACCGCCCACGCGGGCAGCGGCAAATCTCACTTCACACCCAGGAGCAACATAAAATTGTGTAAGCACCACGGGCGGTAATTCGTGAAGCCCTAGATCGCATATTTATGGTACAAACACCTGCGATCTCCAGGAGCGGCCATGTGTCATTTTCTATACATAAAAAGTCTGCCGATTTTTGCGGGGGAGGGGAACCTCAAATGTATACGTAACGTGAAAATAGCTACGTCAGATAAACGTCAGTCCATACAATGTGTGTGACCACTGGTCATATATTTTCGGCAGAGGGGAACGCCTCTCAATGACGGCTCCGGTTGGTTGAATGCTCTAAGATCTGGGGCATTCACCGCCCTAGGTACGTAATGTACTCGTACTCTTAAACAACCTAAGCGCACTAAGAGCGGGTACATTGCTACTTTTTCCAGCAACATACCACACAAGCGACTATATCGCAACACTATTAGCCATATATCACCTATAATATACTTAATTGTATCGCAGCATAATGTCGCCATGTGTAACCGCCCTAAAACTTCGGAAATTCCTTGTCATTTAATTTCACCTGGTTTTTTAGGGTTCTAGACTGCCGACAGGCTGTATCTCATGAACGGAAAGTTAGACGTTGAAATTCGATTCTTCTCTCAGGTAACTCCTTCAGAATTATTTTAGAAATTGTATTTATTCCACGTAGCAATCATTTAATATTTTTTTCAAATAAAACCAAGTTGTATTTGTCAATCGTTTATTTACAATACTAATGACAGAACATTCCATTTCATTCCACTTCTTTAGTTTGTATAGCTAACTACCGACTAACCTGGCTAACTACTGGCCAAGAATTTGGTCCTCATGTATTAGCGGGGGGAGACGTGTTTTACTCACTACGGGAATAGACAAGCATTTATAAATAATTATATCAAAAAATAACCTGACTACGGGAAAGTAAGTGAATTAAATTTTTGTTTTCTTTTTCAAACAAAATATAGCCTAGGTACGAGTATGACACTCGAAGCATAATGTCGAATCGATTGACACCTCATTTATCAAAATCAGTTCAGAGGCTCTAGTATAAGTTTTAACGAAACAAAACTTTACGATCGCGTTTGCGTTTTACCCTCAATTTGTATGGGATTTGACAGCTAAACGCGAACGCGATCGTAACGTTTTGTTTCGGTAAAACTTATACTAGAGCCTCAGTATCATAGAAGTTACGGTGGAACACGCGTAAATACAAAGACTGCTAAAACCGTATTGCTTCCTTACGGATGCCGTAGTGTAACTATTTATTTTCCGGATGAGATTTCCTCAATCTACCCTCATAACTAACGTCAGGGTGCCGTCGCGTCATATGGTACTTCAAGTTACCCCACTGCACGAACGATTCCGAGCACACGTGACACACATATCTCTTGTCATTCAAGTGTATCTTCATGTGAGTTCTCAGGTAGGAAAGCTTCTTGAAGGCTTTAGGACAGTGTTCACATTTCACGTTTCTAACGTCAGAATGCTTGTAGGAATGCTCCCTCAGACCTTTCCGGTGCGGGAATGTCTTTCCGCACTGGTCGCATTTGAAGGACGATTCGCCCATGTGGTAATACTGCTGATGTTTCGTCAGTTGATGTGGATAAGCAAACTTTTTCCCGCATACCCCACAAGTAGGTGCCTGCCATCCGTGAGCGTCCTCCATATGCTTCGCTCTAAGCCAGGGCAGAATTTCCGCTCGGCAAAGCACGCAGGGAAACGTTTTTTTTCTCAGTTTGAGATGTATGTGTCTGTAGTGCTGTCTAAAGCAATGGAGACTCTTGAATGAGCTCGCGCATTCTTTGCATGAGAATGTTTTGGTGCCGTGTTCTTCGGTTACTGTGGCGTACTTAAGCAATTGGCTTTCGGGTTTTGGTTTGCCTAGAAAAGAAAGAGTTTGTGAGACGGCTGTAGTACGACAGACTTAAGGCGGGGTAAGTATTTTTCTATTAGTCCATCAAGCTCATTACGGTATTATTAGGTACGGTTAGTATGACGTTTGTAGGGAAAAACAGACCAGTGACGTGACTAATGGTCAAACAGCTCCCTTTCTTTTGTATTTAAAAACCTTTTAAAATGCAGAAGTAAGTTATACCTAGACATTTTCAGAATCATGATCTTTAGCCTTTAAAAGGCTTTGTTCGTGGGTAATATATGTATATATACTATTGATGTCAAACACTGTATTATCAAGATAAAAGCACTAAAACTTGCGTGTTCGGAGAAGAATTGTATGATGTGGAAACAGTACATTACGTAACTAGGGCGGTGAATTCGTGAATGCCCCAGATCGCAGGTGTTTGTGTAATAATACGCCCTCTGGGGATTTACGAATTACCGCCCGTGTTGAGTACAAAATTTTACGTCTTCACCTGACCGAAATGCGAGTTTTCCCGTACGCGCAGCGTGCAGGAAACTCGCATTATGGCCAGGTCATGGTCAGGTCTGACGTAAAGTAATTTAAGTAGGATATATCTGTTTGTTCGCTATATCCCATTTCATATTAAAACAGTCCCATGGCTTTGCAACATGAAGGGAAAGTAACTTTAGAATAAGTATAGGATATTTTACCCTATTTCATTTATTATTCAAAAATTAGTACTACTTTTAATAACGTCCATCCCTCACTGAGAAATAACGTTTTAGGTACTTATACAAGCTTTTATTTAACTTGCAATGTACGTAACTATTGTTCGGTTGGAATCTAGCAACTCAATTTTGAAGCAGATATCTTCAACCGATAGGGCTGAAATTTTGGGTTTAAGTATAGTTTGGATGACGATAAAATATTATGGTACTATCGAGCCGATCTGATGATGGAGACATAGGGTGACCATGGGCATTCAGGACTTAACAGACGTAACCCCGTTGAGTTTGGCCTAGGAAGAATCGTCTCAACGACAACGAGTAGTTAAGATTACGGTATACCTACAGAAAAGTACAGTTGACAATAAAAGCTCGTACTAAATAGTTATTTGTGTCACAAGGGAGCAAAATAGTATATTTACGGCGAGGGCGGTGTATTGAATCCTGAACGTAGCGAGGGATCCTACAATAGAATCCTGAGCGTAGCGAGGGATTCTAACGTAGGATCCTGAGCGTATTGAGGGATACAAGTGTTTACGCCCAAGACGAAAATAATTTTGCTACCGAGTGACACATACTATTTTTCACACCGACTATGAGGAAATTTAAAAAAGCTATTGTTAAAATATATCTAAATTATCTTTATTTTTATTACTAATTTTTAAATGTTACGAAATAATTATAAATTTTTATACAACATTGTTATAGTTAAAACTTGAAATATGTTCGTTTTTAATCGACTACGATGAAATTACAATCGATTATTTTATTAACATCTGTGTTCAATTGGCACATTGCGTACAAATGTTCCAATGCCAATGTATAAATTAAAAAAGTAGCTTGAACAAAAAAGTAGCGTTTTGGTCCCTCTCGTCGTGGAGCAAAACTTACTTTTCCGAATGAAAGGTGTGAAAACATATTTTTTGGCAGAAACTTATTTTCTTTATGCAGAATAGCCGTAGGACACACTCTTGCATATTATAGGTTCGCTTGAATGAATTTATTATAACGCTTATTTATACATACAATACAACATACAAACATTCACGCCTTTATTCCCAAAAGGGGTAGGCAGAGCACATGAAACGTATATTCCAGCGCCACTTTTAGCATAAAAGATCGACTAAATGTGATATTGCAGTGATAGGTTGCTAGCCCATCGCCCACAACACACTTCAACCCTGGTCCCTTAGTCGACTTTTACGACACCCACGGGAAGAAAGGGGGTGGTGAAATTCTGACCCGACACCACACGGGCACGGGCTTATTTATTATAAATAAATATCGCTAGGGGTTATGTATATATATAGGATTGAATAAAACGAGCATTCATTTCCAAGCATACATATATGTATTCGCGAATTATACATACACTAAAAATGTTCTTAAACTAAACTTAGGAGAAACTTACATTAATGATACCCTAATACAAATACGAATATTATTAACAATTGTTCCCACTTATACTTCTAACACATATCTATAAGTTAACAAATTATATATCCAAGGCTACTACAGAAGAGAGATAAAGCACTCTTGTAGGGTCCGAATCATGTTGCCCGTAGTGGCAATTGACGCTTAATAACTGTATGATATGATATCATATCATAGATCATGGACCTAGAATACTCAGGAAAAATTATGGTAATAACAATACCACGTCTGAACCAGATGGAGCATAGATAGGTAGATTCGTTTATTTCATTTTGAAAATTTACATGTCATTTTGTGAAAATTAAATAGCATAATTTCACATAAAGATCCACAGAGTGCATTAGAATAACAATAATACAAATGAAAGTCACAATCAAAATAAGTACTTTGAAAAATGAAAACAAAATTAATAAATTATTTTTTGTTTCGAAGCAGCGTTACACTGCTAACGAAATTTATAAATGTTTAAATTAAAGGAAAAATTTAATGCTCCGAGCCGGATTCGAACCGGCGACCACAGGCATTCATGGCCCGTCGCTACTAACCAACTGAGCTATCGGAACAATCCGGTTCGGGCACCAAATCCTTCATACAACGCCTTAGAGAGGCGTGTAGCGACATCTACCAGAAGATTAACGGCACCAAAGTCTCAAATTATATTGAGAAATCCGCGGTTCCCACTATGCCGGACCGGTGGATTAGCCGGGTCGGTAAAACTGCCGGACAGGTTAGTGGCTGTACAATTTATATGAAGCTGTTCACATTATGCCGGACCCGGCAAAAACGCCGAGCTCGGTATTTTTGCCGGGGCATTTGTCACTGCGGACTGCCGGCAGAACGCCCGGGCCGGAGTAATGTGAACGAGCTCGCTCCGGTATCCCTGTCCCCCGCTCGCCCCACCCGCTCCCCGCGTGTCCACCCAAGTCTCCGGTTCTCCCGCCGGATCCGGTGTAATGTGAACACCCAGTCCCGGTTGGCGGTTTATACAAATCCACCGGCCCGGCATAGTGGAAACGAAGCCTTAGCGTTAAAGAAGCCTAAGTGTTCTGGTAGATGTCGCTACACGCCAATAATTAGGAACAATTGAAATAAAATTAAAATGATACAAATGTCAAATTACAAATTATTAATTAATTGGCTAGGGCATCCTAGATATAGATAGTCGATAGTAAAAAAATAGATAAAAAATACATACAAACCTCAACAAGTGTGACAGACAGGGAAATATCATTCGTTGTCATTGTCATAGTTCCACTTTTTGTTATGTGGCGCAACTGATTTAGTATGAGGGGGTTTCTACAACTGACCTTCTTAACGTTCCTACAGCCTAGGTTTTCTCTTAGCGTAAGGGTTGATCATGAAGATCATGATGTACATGTAATACGAAAATGTACATGCAGATTTACATTGTTCATTGATAACAAGCTTATGCACAAAGAGACATAGTTGACATGCAGTTCCACTCAAGTATGGTATGAGGTTAACGCCGTACAAATAAATCCAATGGGAATCAGGCTCAGGACAAGCTATGGTAATAAAATAATAACACCACGTGCGAGCAAGCTGGTAGCATACAAATCTCGATAAGTGTGACAGAAAGGGAAATATCATTCGCTGTCCTTCTCATAGTTCCACTTTTTTATTTGCTACAACTGAGCATGAGGTTGTGGCACATAAACCATTACCCGTCCAAATTGAGTAGGTTGTTTATGGCAAGTCACCAGCCATTTTAAGACCAGTTCTTAATTTAGCTGCATAAGAGCATTTCCGTCCCTCGCGTCAGGGCCCCCCCCCCCCCTGACTCGACGCAAGGATGTTCCTGCAGTGCCGTCGGCTCGAAGGTCGCTCGCTGGGCCTCTCCTAAGGGAGTTCCACCCGGCAGGGCTTGACCTCGCCGACGGACGAAGCAGATGACCCCACCGGACCTGACGGGCGTTACGCCCACCCCAGCCACCCGTCCGCTGTAGCGGACGGCGCCTGATCCAGCCAGAAGCGGCACAGCCGCGACAGGCTTCCCGAGCCCCCCACGGGGCTTGAGGGACTACCATGGTCCGTCCCTCGCTGTGACAACACGTATAGCCTGTCCTGACTATCATAGGTCCATGGGTGGTTGAGGGGTTATTTTTATTTTGAACAACGTTAATATTCAAATTTTCCCGGAGTGCAACCCAGTCTTTTTTTTGTGTTTTTACGCGATAACTCGGTAATTTATGAACCGACATGAAAAATTATTTCTTTGTGAGAAATTCAATGTGGTAAATTAAAAAATAAATGTGGAAATGATCACGTGGTTTGGCGGAGTACCAAATTGAAGGCGGTTAAAACTTTGTTTTTAAAGTTTTTTTTAAGGATTCGAATGCTAGAAAGAATTCGTCATCGGAATGAATAATTATCTCAGATGTGGTAAATAATTTGTGTTTTCGTGTTTTCTCTGTGCAGGGATAAGCAAATTTCTTACCATCCGCTTCGCAATGGGGGGCTTGGATCGTTGCCAGGGCAAACAACGGAACATGGACTAATTTCACGATGATCAGTAATTTGATTTTGTATTAAGCAGTAACGCTGCTAAAGAAATTATAATTTTACATTAAAGGAATTAATACAAAATGAATCTAGTCTTCTGGTAGCTGACGCTACACGCCCCCCCAAGGCGTTGTAGGAAGAAACTGTTTGAAAGATGTGGTGGTCGAACCGGATTGTTCCGATAGCTCAGTTGGTTAGTAGCGACGGGCCATGAATGCCTGTAGTCGCCGGTTCAAATGCGATAAAAAATTAAAATTTATGATTGTTTGTATCATTTAGTTATTTTCAATATTGAATAACACCTTCAGACCCCCTAGCACACTAAGTTTTATGTCGAACATAAAGCATTCGTCCCTTTCTGGCCAATATGCGAGTGCAAGAGGGACAAATGCTTTATGTCGGACATAAAACCTAGTGTGCTAGGGGGTCAGTTGAGCTCGAAGGGATCGTCGTTATACAACGCGACTATGCGATTATCGAAAGTTCGCGCGAATTTTACTCTGGCGAACGCGCGACCAAACATATTTGACTCGAATAGGTGTCCTTAATAGAGATGCAACGGATATCCGGTTGCTATCCGGTATCCGGCCTATCCGGCCATTATTTTACTATGCGGCCGAATACCGGATAGTTGCGCACTATCCGGCCGGATACCGAATAGTGATTCTGTTTGGTATTTAACTTTGAAAAATGGTTAGTAATACTAAAAACTTATCTATTCAGCAAAATAGGCGGGCGCACGTGTACTGCATACGAAATAGTTCCGTACACTACACTGACGGCTGACCTAATAAAACTCGTTTCTAGCCAAGAAAACAGTCCCCGCGAACCTACAATACGTAACAGGTTGAAACCTGCACGACGCGCCCGCCGCCAAACTAAAATGTAGGTATCGTTTGGCCGGCCGAATATTCGGCGGCCGGATACCGGATATTCGGCCGGTGATCAGGCCGAATATCCGGTATCCGGCCAAACAACTATCCGTTGCATCTCTAGTCCTTAATTGACGTCGCAAGTTCGCGCGTTCCCTAAGCCGAGCCGTAACGTTCGGTGAACATTCAGAGGTTAATGTTGAAAAAAGAACATAAGTAACGTAGAAAGTTACCAATCCATTCATTGAACAACTACCGTTACTACCATGTTAGAATAACATTATCACTATCACCACATAGTATAAAACAAAGTCGCTTCCCGCTGTCCGTATGTATGCTTAGATCTTTAAACCTACGCAACGGATTTTGATGCGGTTTTTTTTAAATAGATAGAGTGATTCAAGAGCAAGATTTATATGTATAATATGTATAGTACCCGTGCGAAGCCGGGGCGGGTCGCTAGTTTTGAGTAAACGGAACTTATTGCGTATAATTAACTTATTCATTTACCTCTTCGAGATTTCACGACGTTGTGTCAGCCTCAATTAGTAAAATATATTAATTAATAATACGCGATTAAGTACCTAAGTCCTTTTTAGTCAAAATTATGTGTGAGAATGGTGAAAGTTTAAATCAATCAACAAGTTAATGTTTTATTTGCCCTGGGATATCGCACTTTTCTTTGAAGAATATTCTGATATGAAAATCGTTCAAGGAAATAGGCTTCCTAAATAATTATCAGTCATCAGAATTCCGGAATATATACCCCCCCATTTCACCCCCTTAGGGGATGATTTCGCGGATAAAAACTATCCTATGTCCTTCCACGGGATTCAAGCTATCTCCATACCAAATTTCGTCTCAATCGGTTCAGCGGTTTAAGCGTGAAAAGGTAACAGATAGACAGACAGACACACTTTCGCATTTATAATATTAGTATGGATGGATAATGGGATGAGTGTTTCATAAGAAAATCGTGTTAAAATACTAGCGCTTTGTACCCATATTTCAAAGATCTTTATACTAATCTATCGCGATATAAATGATGTTAGTATGTGAGGTGAGACCACGACCGACCTCTACAGCCCGTGTCAGTCTCAGAAAAAAGGTACTTAAGGCGCCGTAGGTTCAGCGAAGTTAAGCGAACAGAGTTTAACAGAGAGAAACAATATAATGCGTCTGTTTATAATAATATGGTTTTAAAAAAATACGAATAGTAATCTTGAGGCTTTTCTGCAGGGAAATCAGTGTTTAGAAACATGATTAAGCAATTTTCGCTCGATAGAAAAAAATCACGAACATAGGTCTAAAAGGGTCTAAAATACACTTAAAATATTTCTTACTAATTATGCACAAAAGCTAAAAATATTAAAATGGCTTATAAAAATCGGCAATATGATGTTTGAGAGAAATCAGTGTTTACTTTTTTATTTATTTAAACAGCAAAAAAATAATAATTAAAAAACATGATTTCCGCGCTTCCGAGCACGCACTTCCATCTCGCTCACGCTTATGCTCAGTGAGAGGGTGAGTTGACCATGAACCTACGGCGCCTTAAATAAATATCGCGCTAGACATTAAAAGTAATCGCCCAAATATGTCATTGGTATTGTTAAGAAAATTTGTAACCACAACGCGAATATAAACGATATTCCGACCATACTGGTCTGCAATTTTCCGAAATGCTCACCTTTCCAATCTACATCCACCATCCAACGGGACCCTACTCATTGGGATGTTTCCTCAACATATGGTACCTCAAACTGGAACCCTGCACAAACGCCTCCTCACAAATTTTGCAGACATGTTTCCGGATATTCAAATGTATTTTCATGTGAGCACTCAAAGACTTGGGAGACTTCAATGCGCTTGAACAGATCATGCATTTGAATTGCTTAACATCCGAATGTCTATAAGAGTGCCGTATTAAGCGTTGATTGTTGGCGAAGGCCATGTCACACAGGTCGCATTTAAAATTCTTTTCGCCCATATGTATGACTCTTTGATGCCTTAGAAGTGTGTTTTGGTAGGGAAACTTTTTTCCACACGCTGCGCAAGTGGGTGCCTCCCAGCCGTGAGCTTCTTCCATGTGCTTCGCCCTCATCCAAGGAACCAGCGGTTCGTTGCACAAGACACAAGGATATGTCTTCTTCCGCTGCTTTAGGTGAACGTGCATATAGTGGTCTCTGAACAACTGCCATGTCTTGTGAGTCCTGTCGCAAACCTTGCATGTGTAGGTCTCCATTCCGGCTTCTTTGTTGATGATGCAGAAGGCAAAGGCGGGGCTTCCGGCCTTCCCTAGAAAAAAATTAAAATTTTGTGACGTTGCTATCTTGATTAGTTTTTATGTACCGATTTGTTTTAGGTCGAAATTCTTAAGTGTAGTGTTAAGCTTCACTTCTGTTAATATTAACATAACCTTTTTAGTTTCTGTTTTAGAATCATATGGGGTTTTTTGGATACATAAATAAATACACGGAGACAGTTATGATGATTTACTATTCTTAGAATTAATAACAGAAGTAATGTATGTGGGTGTAAGTTAAATGGTAAACATCGCATTGTTAAGCATACATACCATTAAGGTTTATTTTACAATTCTTTATTACGTATCTAATTTATACATCAGTGGTTTCAATTCAGTTAAGGTCACTAATTCTAGAAACACATTAAGTATTTATATTTAAGTATTATCATTTTCATCCACCGATTCGACATAGCAACAAGCAACGAACTCCATTTTTATCCATGTAGTTACCAATCCAATAATTGTTAAAACGCAACAGGTACAGACGGCATCAAGGTAACTGGACGCCAAAAGCTCTTATTCCCTTTTCATAAAGATTTGACGTCTTCGTTTGTGCAGTTACTTTTGATGCTGACTGTACTTAACTTAGACTGTAACTCTAAATCCTTCCTTTAACTATATTTATTTAACAAGAATAGATATAAAATAAACTATTAAATCAGAACCTACTTCGACTACAACCTCTTACTACTACTCATTGGGATGTGCTTTCGCCATATGGTGCTTCAAACTGGCGCACTGCACAAACTTAACATCGCAAATTTTGCAAACGTATCTCCTGATATTGAGATGCAACTTCATGTGCTCCTTTAAAGTGTTGGGAAATTTGAACGTATGTGCACATAACTCGCATTTGAAGTCTTTAAGAACAGAATGCTTATAAGAGTGGCGCTTCAGGTGCGCGTGTACGGCAAAAGCCATATCACACTGGTGGCATTTAAAATTCTTTTCGCCCAAATGGAAAGCCTTCTGATGTCTTAGTAATGCGTGTGGATAGGGAAACTTTTTCTCACATGCTCCGCATGTAGGGGCTGTTTGACCGTGGGCTTCTTCCAAGTGCTTGGCTTTTAGCCAGGGGAATACCTCTTCTTTGCATATGGGACAAGCACGTGTCCTCTTCTTCACCTTAAGATGAACGGTGGGATAGTGAACTTTGAAAGAGTTCCATTTCTTGTAAGTCTTCTCGCAAGCCTTGCACGTGTACGTCTCCGACCCAGCTTCTCCGTTGACGGTGCAGAGCGAAAAGTATTCGCTTCCGGCCTTCCCTAGAAAATAATTGAAATAGTGTGACGATACAATCTTGATCAGTTCTGACGCTATTTCGATGGGCCCAGGCCAGCACTCAAGTTTAACAACCTTCGTATTCTATTTATTACCTAATCTTACATCTCCTAGCTCTTTTAGCTAAAGGGTTTACCTTTTGGATAACCTTTTTAAATAAATAAACAATGAATTTTAATATGATTCATTGTTGTTAGTAATAATATGATTTGTGCACTAGATGGTAAACAAAACGACGAATAAAATGAAGTTACCAGGTTTCATTCGCGATTGATTATCTTATTTCTAAATCACGGGTTTTATCTGCTTAGTCGAGGACACGAATCGTAACACACCACGAAAAGCACATTGCTAGCTTAAGCACACTTAAGTCTATACATCTAAATCATTCCTTTCAGATACTGAAAACTCTTTTTTTTATTGAGATTGAGACTATGACCTATAAACCAAAAATCCGCTACTAGTAACAATCGACTCTACTCAACATTACGATGTCTTTTCGCCATATGGTACTTCAAACTGGAACTCTGCACAAAAGCATCACCGCAAATTTTACAAACATGTCTCCTGTCGTTCAGGTGTATCTTTTGTGCGACCTTAAACCCTGCGGAAACTGAAACGTACTCGAGCAGATTTTGTAGGAGTGCCGGTTCAGAGCCAGACGGCTGGGGAAAGTCTTGTCACACTGGTCGCATCGAAAAGTCCTTTCGCCCAAATGGAAAGTCTTTTGATGTCTTATTAATTTGTTTTGGTAGGCAAACTTTTTACCACACTCTCCGCAAGTTGGCGCTTCCCAGCCGTGAGCTTCTTCCATGTGCTTTGCCCTTTGCCAAGGAAGCAGCTGCTCATTGCATAAGACACAAGCATGTGTCTTCTTCCTCAGCTTTAGGTGGACGTTGTGGTAATGTTCTCTGAAAAGCTGCCTTTTCTTGAAAGTCGTATCGCAAACCCTGCACGTGTACGTCTCCGACCCGGCTTCTCCGTTAACGGTGCAGAACGAAAAGTATTCGCTTCCGGCCTTCCCTAGAAAATAATTAAAATTTTGTGACGGTACAATCTTGATCATTTCTTGCGGATATATCGCTGGGCCGCGGCTAGTACTGAAGTTTTAAGGTCCAAATTCGCAAGATTAGTAAGCTTCGCTTTCATTATTCTTACAACACCCTATTTGTTTTTTGCAAGGGGTCGTCGTTGACTATTTTATAGTTACATAGGTAAAGTAGTTTTTGCCCCGCGGCGTGGGCACTCATGCCTAACTATACCAGGCCCGAGTCTGACGTTTTTTTACAAATCTGACTGGTTCTGAGTTGTAGTTAAGCGGAAGCGAAAAGCGGAAGGTAGATTTATAAGTCGGAATTTGCACTCTGTCCGGCTTGCTTGTGTCCAGGGAGGAGGATCTCCGTTGGAGTGTGCTTGCCCTTTGGGCCTCGGGCCTACGAAGAGCGCGCACTGAAGTGCCGCTTAGGACCTTTGGGCCTCCATGGACCTCGGCCTTCGAATTAATAACCACAAATAAATAAACAATGATGATAGTCAATGTAATTTATTATTGGTACCAAATACAATTTGAGTAGGTACTGTACTTATTGGTATACTAGTTATTAACCATCATAATGTTATATTAAGTTTATATTAACAATTAGGTTTTTTTCCAATTCTTGATTACCACGCGTTATATATCAATTAACATAAGGTTATTAATTGTAAAGGCATGCTTACTACACATCAAATTCCTTCGATTAAGATATATAACTATCATCACTTCTTTTCGTATGAACTGTCTACTAATAGTCTGCTACTACTAAAAAACGAGGCTACTCAACATTGGGATGTCTTTTCGACATATGGTACTGCAAACCCCGCGGAAATTGAAACGCATTCGAGCAGATTTGGCATTTAAATTTCTTGACGGCGGAATGCTTGTGGGAGTGCCCTTTCAGGGCATGACGGCTGGGGAAAGCCATATCACACTGGTCGCATCGAAAATTCCTTTCGCCCAAATGGAAAGTCTTTTGATGCCTTATTAATTTGTTTTGGAAGGCAAACTTTTTACCACACTCTCCGCATGTAGGCGCTTCCCAGCCGTGAGCATTTTCCATGTGCTTGGCCCTTTGCCAAGGCAGCAGCTGCTCATTGCATAAGACACAAGCATGTGTCTTCTTCCTCAACTTTAGGTGGACGTTGTGGTAATGGTCTCTGAAAAGCTGCCTTTTCTTGAAAGTCGCAACGCAAACTCTGCACGTGTACGTCTCCGAGCCGGCTTCTCCGTTGACGGTGCAGAACGAAAAGTATTCGCTTGTGGCCTCCCCTAGAAAATAATTAAAATTTTGTGACGATACAATCTTGATCATTTATTACGGACTCATTTATATCGGTAGACCGCGGCTAGTACTGAAGTTCTAAGCTCCAAATTCACAAGTTTAGTAATAAGCTTCGCTTTCATTATTCTTATAACAGCCTATTTGTTTTTTGCAAAAGGGTTGTAGTTGAATATTTTATAGTTACATAGATGCAGTAGCTTTTCCCCCGCGGCGTGGGCACCCATGCCTAACTATACCAGCCCGAGTCTGACGTTTATTTTTACAAATCTGACTGGTTCTGAGTTGTAGTTTATCGTAAGAAAAGGGAGGTGAAGGTAGATTTGTAAGTCGGAATTTGGACTCTGTCCGTCTCGCTTATGTACAGGGAGGAGGGTATGAGGATCTGCGTGGGACTGTGCTTGCCCTTTGGGCCTTCGGCCTACGGGCTCGCGTACAGCTCGCGCTGCCTATGGGCCTCCATGGATCTCAGCCTTCGAATAAATAACCACAAATAAATAAACAATGATGATTGTCAATGTAATTTATTATCCTTACCAAACATAATTGGAGTAGGTACTGTACTTAATGTTATACTAGTTGGTAAACATTGTATTGTTAGTTTAAACTCGTTTTATCAATCAACATAAGGTTACTAACTGTAAAGGGATACTCACTACACATCAAATTCCTTCCTTTAAGGAATATGAACTATCTACTAAAAGTCTCCTACTAACAAACGAGGCTACTCAACATTGGGATGTCTTCTAGACATATGGTACTTCAAACCCCGCGGAAACTGAAACGCATTCGAGCAGATATGGCATTTAAATTTCTTGACGGCGGAATGCTTGTGGGAGTGCCCTTTCAGGGCATGACGGCTGGGGAAAGCCATATCACACTGGTCGCATCGAAAATTCCTTTCGCCCAAATGGAAAGTCTTTTGATGCCTTATTAATCTGTTTTGGTAGGGAAACTTTTTCCCACAAGCTCCACATGTTGGTGCTTTCCAGCCGTGAGCTTCTTCCATGTGTTTAGCTCTTTGATAGGGCAGCAGCTGCTCATTGCATATGACACAAGCATGTGTCTTCTTCTTCAGCTTTAGGTGAACGTTGAGATAGTGATCTCTAAAAAGTCGCCTTTTCTTGAAACTTGTGTCAAAAACTTGGCACGCGTACGTCTCCGACCCGGCTTCTCCGTTGACGGTGCAGAACGAGTATTCGCTTCCAGCCTTCCCTAGAAAATAATTGAAATTTTGTGACGATGCTATTTTCAGATCAGTCCTGAAATTCTGACGCATTTTGCGTTAGGCCCAGGCTAGTTTTGACTGTGTCCGTATTTATTTAGACAGAAGTTTTGAGTTCGAAATTCATGTCCTGTAAATACACTTCGATTTTATACATCTAAAAACCGCCTTTTTGATTAGGTATTGTTTTCTAAAAAAATCGTTGTTTAATATGGGATACATAAATAAACAAACAATTACTGGTAATATGATTTATTATTGATACTAAGAAACATTGAAGTTTGAATAGTTATTAGGTAGGTAAAGGTAGTATCGTATTGTCACAATTAACCCATTCAGCGCCAATCACAACACGTTGACGTGATTGCGGAACACCCGCGAGACACCGATCACGTCACTGTGACGTTAAAATGTTTTTGTTCGCAACTATTTGTGAAATAGATATTATGATATTTTTTTTATCAGATTCTGCTCTCAAAGGCTATGTCTATCATCGGTTATATTTCGTTTTATAAAGTTAAATTTAGAAAGTCTACTTTTATGGCCCTAAAAGTATAGGTCGTGACTAAACGTGTCTGCTTACGTTTTTATATTCCATTGTTATTTCCAGCCTTTAGCGTTAATGCAAATCACGTAATAGTATCAAATAAATGTATAATAAACTTAATTCTCAATACTTTTAAACATCACAACACTGTGTTGTGAAATGGCTTGCGGAGGCAGGTAAATATTCGGCACTGCGTTTGTGTTTATCAATTTCAAACCTTAAGTCAAGTGAACTAAGTCCATATTTCTTTATATCTAATTTGAGTTATCACATTTTGCTGCACTAAATGGTAATGGACGGCACTGTTCCATTTTAGCAGCAACCAAGATAACAAACTTTAGTAGTAGGTAGCGATAACAATACAGTTGCAAATAAAAAAAAACTAGAATAATATTTTGCAACGAATTATTTGTTTGTAAAAACAATAGCACGCATAAACAATGAGAATTTCGTCTTAAGACTTATCATGTCAACTGCAGCTGCTACGATAACAGAATTTAACTTCTCCCTATAAGCTTTGATGTGACCGCTGCATAATGACTCACTGATTCTTCGGCGACACCTGACCGATAATCCTTTGTTTGTGTGTAGGGCGAGTCCTATAAACAATGTGAATTTAGTCTTAAGACTTGTCGTGTAATTTGCAGCTGCAACGATAACAAAGCTGACCGCAACTTACTGATAACGATTCTTCAGTGACAATAGACCGATAATCCCTTGGTTCTGAGTAGGGAAAGTTCCGCTATAGCACTTTGAAGTTATTATTACATTATGCCAATAGTATAAAATAAAATAGTCTTCAGTCTTGGCTTGCCTGTTGACTAAACCAGATCTCGGTTGTGTCTCTGTGTTTTGCGTGTGCTTTACTTTGTACAATGAACCCGACTATGGATATTGGTATTTCGAACCCGTTTAATATGACTGACCCGGCTATCCATACCCTTACTCCGAACCTGCCTAACACGAACGACCCGGCTGTGACTATTTGTGCTCCGAACCAGCATCACACGACTGACCTGGCTGTTGAAAACATGGATCACGATCTTACCTCAATGTTGGAGACGGCTTCAGCATATACCGGTAAGTCTTAAATAAAATATTGTAAATTTGTATACATATATTAAATGTTGTACGGTCAGGGAAAGATAAGCCTGAGATTTATGTATTGTATGTATGGTAACAGAAATATGTTATTCTCGTTATTAAACCGTCTGTGAGCAAACGAATAGTCTAAAACGGAGGTTAAATTCTCTTATTATAAATATACAGGGTGGATTCTATAAAGTGTACATATTAAAAGGGGTGAAATTTCAACCCATTTTATCAGTAAAACTGTTTTAATTTTTTTGAATCAAATCTCATACTTGTTTTTTAAAATATAGAATAGAAAGCATTTATTCGTGACAAAACGGTAAATATAAAACAGCTTGTCATAAAATCAGATTATAAACCCATGAGAAAGTTAACAATAGTCACTTGTAATTAATTATCGACATATAATTAATTATGGACTATTATTTTCATAGAAGGTGAAAATACGATGACAGAAGTTCAACTGATCAGTCTTTTGGAGGGTTCTCCTGATGAGTTTGACATCCAACTTGGTCACTGTTCTTCTTCGTCAGATTCGGAAGAAGAAGAATATTCTTCCCCGCCAAATGAAAACAGGAATGAAAGTGGTGTTAGTGCAAATTGGAGCTTTACACGAAAAACGTCTAGTGTTTCGGAATTTATTGAGACATCTGGATTAAGAGGTACTAGGAAGGAAAAACCTCAAGAATATTTCGATATGTTGTTTACTAGCACTTTTCTAGTTTTTTTAGTCAACAACATAAATAGATATGCCATACGATTAATAGAAGCGAACAATAATGCATACGCAAGAATTACGAAATGGAAGGATGTAACCATTTCGGAATTCAGGGTATTTTTAGGTCTGTTATTCCATATGGGAACAATTAAATGCAATAAATACGAGGACTACTGGAGTACCGAGGAATTGTTTGACTTTAAGTTTTTCAGTAGTCATATGTCAAGAAACAGATTTATGTTAATTTTAAGGTGCATAAATTTTTATGATGAAACTACAGGAGACAATCGATTAAATAAGATTTCAGGTCTTGTAAATTTGTTTAATAAAATAATGGACAATATTTACTACCCGGCCAAGGTACTCTGTATAGATGAATCCCTTGTATTGTGGCGTGGTAGATTATCTTTCCGCCAATTTATGAAAGGAAAGGCTAACAAATATGGCGTAAAATTATACTTACTTACAGATCAATTTGGTTATGTTATAAAAATGATTGTGTATGGGGGAAAATGCGATACCCGATTAGGAGGTAAAAATCATGTAACGAAGATTGTGAAAGATTTATTAGAAGGGAAATTGGGCGTAGGGCATTCAGTGTATATGGATAATTTTTATAACTCCGTCGACTTGGCAAATTATTTAGTAGATTCTAATACCCATGTCACTGGAACCCTACGTTCCAATAGGAAAGGTAATCCGCCAGAAATATTAAAAAAAAGTTAGCAAAAAATGAAAAAATCTCGATGTATAATGACAAAGGAGTATGTATAATGAAATGGAATGACCGGAGAGAGGTGCTAATGATTTCAACGGAACACAATAGTGAATGGCAGGATTACCTTTCCGCCAATAATAATGCAAAAGCCAAGCCTGGAGTCGTGCTTAACTACAACAAACATATGGGAGGCGTAGATAAGCACGACCAAATGATGGCGTACTATAACCCAGAACATAAAACCCTTAGGTGGTATTTGAAATTGGGAGTGCATGTATTTAGTACAATGCTATGTAACGCGCACTCTCTATATAATAGATTTGGAGAGAAACCAATGCCCTTGTGTGATTTCAGAAAACATATTATTCGGGCATTGGTTTCAAGTCGGGAAATTGCCAATTGTCTCCCGCGTCCTCCATCAGACTATCACGTATCATTCAAATTGCCAAGACACCCAGAAACAAACAGATTAAAACGAAAAAGATGCGTGCTGTTGGAGGAAACATAACAAACGTGTAGAGACGGGCGACTTTTGTCCGAAATGTCCACGACAACCGGGGTTATGTCAAGGGGCATGTTTCGTAGAGTATCACAAGCAAAATAATGTTATAATTAATTAGTTGATGATAGTTTATTATAAACAATAAATATTTATGAATTATTAGTAGCTTTTTATTTCCTTTGTTCCTATAATCTCAGTTAAATAAGCAAATTCAATGTCTGTGTTGGCTTCATTTGGTTTGCCCAGACAGTAAATGGATGTTCTCTTAATTTATACATTTTAATACTTAAATATGTTTTAAAAGATTATTATCTTACACACTGGTTAAAACAAAATGATGCATGAAACTATCCAACGCGGGCGGCAAAATCTTTTGCACGTCAGCGGCGCCATATGACGTCTACGTGTTGTGATTGCGGCCGGGCAGTTTATGAATGTATGGTGGCGTGTCGAGTACGTTCAAGCTGGAGGGCCGTGGCGGTGAATGGGTTAAGGATATAATTAAGATAAAAAAGGCAAAAGAAAACAATCGTCATAACATAACAAGTGACATATGCATACATTTTCTTAAAATAAACTTATTTTATCAAATGTCTGCAATATAAGTTCTCGGTGAGGGAGTCTATCGCCTGCTTGGACAGAGGAACATATAAGACGTAAACGCCCGCTTTAAGAATGAAAAAATCGAGTTTTGACTAATTATCGTTTGATGCAATGATGGGACCTGATACTGTTACTGAGGATTTAGCCGCAAGTAAGGTAAAAGTAGTAAGTTCATCAGAAATATTTTGACATAACAATACATAAAATATTTGAAGACACAGAAACCACCAAAGTATAACGAAGTTATTCTGTAACGTTGTCAACTTATCATGAGGGCAAACAGTCTTAAAGGGCATTGGGTAACCTTGTATGAGAAATATTGTCATTTTATTTTTGCAGCGGCCACTGATGGTTGTGTAAAAATCTTTTAGAGGACCTCTTATACGCATATATATATAAAAATAAACGCGTTAAACAATATCGGAGCCGAGACGTTTTAGTTTGGTCTATATTTTTTCAATATGACCTGCGGAAATATGTATTGCAAATATCTCGGCTCCGATGCATTTTAGAGTATTACATTTCATAACAAAATATGTTTGTTTAAAAAAGATCTATCATAATATACCAATTTAACGAGTGGCCGCTCATTTAAAAAATATGACAACACATTTACCCAAACCTCTTTAGTTTTCTCGAATGAACCTGGACGCACCATAAACGGAACGCATCAGACAGGATAGAAAAATCTTTTGAATTTACTTGTTTCTTGAACACCACTTCAAGAAACAAGAATATACAAAAGATTTTTAAAAAAACCCTTTTTTTTTAATCTGCTAATCCAAAAACTGTTTTTTTAAAATTTTATAGCCTATGTCACTCCTACGATTAAGAGGAGTCCAACGACACCTCATATGTCGAAATCCGTCAAACGGTTTAGGCTGCAGGGCGTGCCAAAGAATATGCCACATACATACATACATACGCTCGAAAAACATAACCCTCCTCTCCTTCGGGCAGTCGGGTAAAAAAGTGCAGAATGTTGCAGCCAAACGACTTGCTGGGTAGAAATGTTTGCTCCAGAGCGGTTCTAGCTCTTGCTACGCTATGGATACCCAGATGTATGTAGCAAAACACTGAAACAATTGAAACGTAAGATAGCTAGGCCTAGAAAAAAAAGTTCAATGTCGTCCAAAGTATGATGCGACCGGTCAAAAGCAAGATACGGAAGATCGAAGATGCGGGGCCTTTTGGTATATTTTAGTTATTTAATTCTTCTTCTTCTCATTTATTTAACAGCTAAGCTCTTGTCTGAGTAGCTCAATGCGACCTAAAGGGTCGAACAAACTGCCAGCGGGGCGGTAGCCGCGCTTGACGAGCGCTTGACGCGCGCGGGACGGCCGGTCACACAGAGCACTCGCACATCGCGCTGGGCTCCCGCCATCAACGCGCGCTCGACGCGCGCGCGTCAAGCGCGTGTCAAGCGCGTGTCAAGCCTGCGTCCCGCGCGCCTCGCGCCATCAACCCGCCAGCGGCAGCGCGTCCCGGCATCGCGGACCCGCTCGCTGTCATTTTACGGTTTCGCCAAACATTAATTTATAATAGCCTGTGTTTTTTTCTCCGTCATTAAATACATATTTTAAGATAGTATATTCACGAATCTTAAAAACTTTCGACCCGGAATTAGGTATAAAGAAATACTGTCAAATAAACGACGATTTTTTTTAACAAAAATAATAATAGTTGTTTATAATCGTCAACATACCAATATTATTGTCTTTAACCTGTAAACGACGAAATACGACATTTTTTTACACGTAAAACCAATAAATTAACAATATGCATGGTCCTGTTTAATTCTACAAATCTTTAATTTCTACAATTGAACTTGAACTCTTTCGGCGTGTGTTAACGATCAGATTCGCTCGCAGCGGCGGCACGCAAGCAGTGCTTTGCCGAGTTCGCTTTCAAGGTCGCGCTTTCTGTGCCCCAAGCCAAGATGCGAATTAGATAGGTAAGTACCTACATTACCTACGCAGATTATTTGTAATATGTATATCGTCTTCGACGATGTGCTAGTAGGAAAATGCGACTTTTAACGGTGTAGGTAATAATGACGTGAGCGGGAAACGATTAATTAAATAAACATATTTTAAAACATATCAAGAATTAAGTTCTATGTTTGATGTCTCAATGTTTTATAATGATGATAAATGTCATCATTATAAAACAATGACGACAAACAGATGATTTCCTACTTAAAGTAGTTTAGTGTCCGTTTAGCAGAGCAGAGTAAGTAGTTTGTAGTACGAGATATATCTAGAAATGATTGTAGTAACGAAAGTAGTTAGGTACTTTATTTTTGGTATGGGTAAGAAAGAAAACTCTGCTAAAATACTGCTAAGCTAACACTAAACTATACAGGGTGGAAAAATCTATGGGCCCTGAAAGAAAACCACCGTAAATCCTTAACATCAGTGGCGTGCACTACATAAAAGCAGAAAGACATTGCCTACCCTACTCAAATCTGTGAAATTTGTTTATTTATTTAGAATCACAATTAATACATTCCAAGATAAAACAATTGCTTCATCTGTCAGGCCACTAGACTATTATTTATACGGGGCACCATCGGGGCACACATAAATGTTACTAATTCATATGTTTGTTTATGATAATGGTTGTTACTTATCCATTTTCAATATTTAAAAACATTAGCAAAAAGTTTGAAATTTAACTAAGTTTATCCTCCCAAAGCTATGTTTATGGTAAAAAATGTATACAAACAAGTTTATACTATTCTATTATTACTTAGGTATATGTGTGCTCTTTAAATACTTAAATCGATTCTGAATAATTACAACATTTTGTTTATCAAGTTATTTCTTCCGACTTGACCCTTATTACTAAGGGCCCGGTATTTTGCGTGCGGTTTTGATATACCTACTATACGAAGGGAGAGAACACGAATGTTTATCGATTTATCGATATATCGATAAATCGGTCGTGTACTCAGAGTCATTGAGATTAATTTATATTTAATTAAATAATACTTGCATTCTTGCAATCAAATACCTACTCGGGTACCTACTAACTATGATTTAAAATACGAGTATTATTTATTTTTTACATATAATCCGTCTTATAAATCGTAACTTTCAAATCGAATAATAATGATATATGCCACCATCTGCATACCATACAGTACAGTACAGTACAGGGTAATAAAAATTCAGTAGGTATCCTATTAAAGATCAAAATACTCTTTGGGACCGACTAAGGTTTGACTACTAGAACGCCCAGAAATCAAAGAAAACGTTTTCCATACAGTTAGTATGGGAATCCCAAAGTGCAAGTAGTCCTTTAGTTAGACGATCATCAAATTGTATGAAGACGGAGATAACTTAATTCATTTAGATTAGAAATGAGAGAATTAATTCCTTTGTTAAAAAAAACTTACGTTAATAGGTACACCCGTCATAAGGCCTAAAACACACTGGCGCGGCCTGCGGTGGCGGACAATAGTAAATTTGACAGCTAATGACAAGCTTACTACGGGCAGTGGGCGGGGCACATAGCACGTGGAACCGATGGCCGTTGGGGCGGAAAGAGGTTCTCGAGTAGCGACCACGTACCGGAAGGCCCCCGACAAGGTGGACTGATGACCTGCTAAAGGTTGCGGGAGTCCGCTGGATGCGGTTGGCGCAAGACCGCTCACTTTGGCACTCTTTGGGGGAGGCCTATGTCCAGCACGTCGTGGTGGACGTCTTTCGGATGATATGATGATGATCATGATGAAATGAAGTTACCTCCGTCTCCATACAATTTGGTGATCGTCTAACTAAAAGACTACTACTGTATGGAAAAAGTTTTCTTTGATTTCTGGGCGTTCTAGTAGTCAAACCTTAGTCGGTCCCAAAGAGTATTTTGATCCTTAATAGGAATGGGATCGAATGGCATGAAAAAAAATTCGGCAAAATTGATGATTTTCTCGCTGACTGTACTTTTTTCAAAAATCTGTGAATGTAGATTGTCATCACTTAAAGAGTTAGGAATGAAATCCCAATGACATTTTTGCGTGGCGGTAAGGGATCTAGTAGCTGCCCTTACTGCCCCGTTTTAACTTTCACCCTGTATATATAACAAAGGCGGCAAGGCGTTTTTTGAAGAAATCTGCTAATTATTTCTCAAACCGGCAAAAGTTAAAAAAACTTAATATTGTTTAAGGTGTGGAATGTGTAATTAAATAAAAAATAATATTACTACCAAACTATGCGGCATTTTTTTTATAAAACCGTAAGGCTTTCCATGACCCCCTGAACCGGTTAGTATATGTAGGTACTAACAGTCGCCATCAGATATATCGGAGCGGCCACGGTGCTCAAAAATATCTGAACATGCACTCTAACGCCATGACAATAGAGGCCTGCTCAGATGTTTGTGAGCACTCTGGCCGCTCCTATATCTAATGGCGACTGTACATAACATACCTCAAAGGTAAGTGTAATACACTAAACTAATTAAAATTGTATTTTTTTTTATAAACTAAAAATAAACAGACTATATCAACATCAATATAGCTTGATATTAAATGTATCGTCCACGTTCCCGTACCCGTAAACAAATGTGTCGCGTCTGCGACGGTGACATCGTACAGGTCGACACATGTAAAAACAATGTTGTATAAACAAAGTAATAATATTATAGATAGTTAGGTATTTGTTTTTAGGTTCCCACTTCATCGAATATTTGAATACCACTATACTATGCCTAAAATATACCTTAAAAGTATGATAGTTGCTAAACTGCATTAGGTTAGTAGGTGCTTAGTTACAAGCTTATTCGGCTCCTTTTGATATCGTGGCACTGGCGACTCGCCGTCTTCATACCTGCGAGGCGGCTTCCTTTGACGTAGCGAGTGAGAGCGAGCGAACACTGCAACGGCGCGGCGCGGCCCTGATTGAAGCATTCTCCATCATTCGCGAAGTATGTGTGCGTGTGTACCGAACACTAATTTATTTACTCTACAAATTTGGACACCATACCCAATTTATTACCAGGCCTACTATTACGTCGATTCATTATCGTCATCACTGATCATTGTGAATGTCGGCATGGCTGGGGGATGGGGGGTGAAAGTTTGTATGGAGCTGCGATATAACCGAGTTCCACGCGGACGGAGTCGCGGGCAGAAGCTAGTAATATACCGTAAAACGTGCCTACTTTGCACCAAAATTTGCTCCAAATTTCGGAAATTTCTATTTTTTCGGAAAATTATTATAAAATGATATGATGTTATGTACTTATGTACATCATTTAAAAGTAGATCATCCCTACTATCGTATTACAATGCTCTTATAAAGCCGCAATCACGTTACATATATACATAAAAACATACATTTAGGAGCAATGTTATCCAGTGTTAGGGTAACTTTGCCTCTGAATTTAACTTTTCTCAAAATAAATACTTTTAAGCGTTTGGCGCAGTTTTACACCGTCGTCAATCAAACAATGCACAATTTATAATCATACCTGCCCATTTTTGTGTAAATTTGAAGAAAAACAAAAAAACTAAAAAATATTAGGAACAAAGAAAAACGGACATTTAGTTGAAGTGTTTGCGACGGTCCAACCTCGCAACACGGGCCGCAGCGCGCGTCGCACGACACGCGCCAGCCACAAGTCGCCGTCCGGCTACACCGCCGCCGCCGCGGCGGCGCCAGCGAAATCCAAGTCGGAGGTCCGGCTACCACGCGCTACCCGAACACATGGAGCCGGCCGCATCGCGTCACACGCACACACCGGCGCCGGTCGACCGTATAAAAGGGAGCGCGCGCGGCGACGCGGCCAGTCGGTCTTTGCCGCTGTCCCGAGACGGTCGCAGGGGTCGACTGCACCTAGAGCGCGGCCTGGGCTTACCGAGTGCGTGCCTAGGTATTTAGGTAGGGAGTTCTCAGCAGGCGCGGCCTGGGCTTACCGAGTGCGTGCGGCTGAGACTCGACCGTAGGGCTCCTGACGGGCGCGGCCTGGGCTTACCGAGTGCGTGCCTGCCAGGACTTAGAATAGGGAGCTCAGCAAGCGCGGCCTGGGCATACCGAGTGCGTGCTGTTGAGACTCCACCGGGGAATCCCTGAAAGGCGCGGCCTAGGGTACCTAGAGCGTACCCATCAGAGGATCAGATTAGGGAGCTTGGCAGGCGCGGCCTGGGCATACCGAGTACGTGCGGCTAAGTCTCCACCGTAGCATCCTTACCGAGCAATCCGCGACCGCGTTCCCGAAACGTCCTACGGGACCCGTATCTTGCTGGTGCATGAGGCACCTGTCTAGCCATTACTTAAGATAAGTGTTTATTTCAATAAAGGGCATAAAAGACCCATATTTGTTACCGAGTCAATCAGTGTTTTCTATTTACCCTAGTGGACATCCCTTCTACCCCTGAGTTAGCCTGGAAACCTTCACTACGCCCTTCAGGCGGAAGGATATGTGTGGCTCGCCCTAAGCGACAACCATCACATTTGGCGCCCAACGTGGGGCGTGGGGCGTCGTTATTTTTATTATAATTGCGAAATTGTTCAGTATTGGTATTGTTTCACTCAGACAAAAACCAAGAAGAACCAAAAACAGTCTTCTAAAATACAGAACTAGGATATATATACAACAATCAATTTTTTTAACGATGTTTATGAGGTTTTTTGGTTAGAGTATTCCAGGTACCTACCTACAAGTTTCCGGTTCATTATCTATAGTCGAACAGTGAAGCCAGATCAGAAGAGGAGTGGTGAGTAGACATGTTAACACCTTCCGCATAGGAACTCTATCACCTATCACTATATCAATTCTGCGACGAACATGTTTTGAAGTGGCTGTGGAAAAAGAAATTCTACCATTTTCGTAAATTTTTATAATAAAAACTTTATGAGTCAACTGTAAATACAAAATATGATATTATTCTAATACTATTTAGTTAAAAATGCCACAATATTTTACTATTTATAAAAATAATTAACTTCATGAGGTAACTATGTCCAGGATCAAAGTTACCCCAACACGTGGTGTAAAGTAGGTACTTGAAAAATAATTTGAGGTTAAGCCTCGAAAGAATTTGAAACTACTAGAAATACTGTAAACAATGAGTAGCCTATTAAATACAAGAACACTTCAAAACATATTTATCGCCAATCGATGAAAACTTGCTGAGATGGAAGTAGCTTTTTCCCGTATTTTTTTTTAACAAATTTTCGTAGCGGCACTGTGCGTCGTCTGACAGAAAGAGGAAATAGCGGAACGAAACTTTGACTTTCAGTGTTGCCACTTGATTGCCCAGTATAACAAATGCGTTTGGAAATGTTGCTGTATTAATCATAGGCATCGACTTATAAGGGCATAAAACTAAATACAAAATTGGAGCACATTTACCTAGTGGGGAGCAAAGTAGGCACGTTTTACGGTATATCCAAATCCAAACTATACTTATACCCAAAATTTCAGCTCAATCGATCACCGGGAAGTGGGTCAAATTTAACTTACAAGATTTGTCCCATACTAACACGGAGTTCCTATGGCCACCCTCCAACTCCATCATCAGATCAGCTCCACATCATCAGAATATTGCATTGTCACGCGATTTGCATATTCGTGCAAAATTTAAACTCAATCGGAAACCGGGAAGTGGATCAAATTTAACTTGCAAGATTTGTCCCATACTAACAGGGCAAGTAGAATAAAAGCTTGTAATAAAAATAAAAAAATACAAAATAACAGTCCCGTAGGATAGGATCCGAAATAGTCTGATTTGACTCCGCGCGCCAGCGGCGGTCGCGCGGCGCGAGCGTCGCGGGCGCGCGGCCTGTGCTCGGCGGGTTGTTGGCGGGGCGTGGCAGAAGCGGGGCGCGTTGCCGGCGGGGCGCAGCCTGTTTGACCGCGCTAGCGGTTTGTAGGGAAATATCACGCGGCGCGCCCGCGACGGTGCTGTGTGTTCGACCTTTAACATCAACTCTATTTTTGAGTTGCTCTATATAGATAAGTCTTCTTCTTCCTCGCTTACCCTCTATCGTGTCTTCAATTATATGGAATATGAAGTTGTCATGTCGTATGAGGTGCCCTATCATCTTCCCTCTCCTATTATTTCCCTCTAAGTTTTTCATTAACTGCCTGGTTTTCCTCAGTCTATTCAGCACTTCTTCATTGGTCAACCTTTCTCTACAGCAAATTTCCTTCATTCGCCTCCAACACCACACCTCGAACGCTTCTAATATCTCCGCATCTTTCTGGATCAAAGTCCATGTATCACTTCTGTACAATGCTAAGCTCCATATATATGATTTAAAACATTTTATCTTCGTTTCTTTCGATGTTTTTGAAGTTAATATATGTTTTCTGCTTTGGCTAGTTTTGCCATTGCTATCCTGGACTTTATATATGGTATGCAAGGCTTCCTAAATATCTGAAAGATTTTAGTTTTTCGACTGTCGATCCCTTTAAGGAGATTGGTGGGAAGGGTGGATTTTCTGTTTTAGATGCTATTACAATTTTGGTTTAGCTAACATTCATTTGAAATACTTCCATTGTTTCTAGTAATGTTTTTATTATTTGCCTGATTCTGCCATTGCAGCTTTATCATCTGCAAGTTTTATGAATATAATACAACTTCCAGTCGTCCATTAAATTGTACCCCTAAATTTGCTTTCTCGTGTATTGTTCATACAGCAGATTCAATGAAAACGTTAAATATTTGCAGGGAGAGTGGGCAGCCCTGTCTTACCCCCTTCTTAATTCTTGCTGTTCCTTTCTCGTCTCCAACTGTTATTATAGTTTCCTGGCCGAATATGATCCTGCTATCCCTATAATCTCTTTCTATCTACACTATCAAAACTTTTTTGCAGATCTACGAAAGCTATATGTATGTGTTTAATCCTAGGTCCATTCTCTTGTCCATAGTTTGCCTAAACGCTAATATAGCTTCTCTAGTGCCCTTATTTGGACGGAATCCATATGGATAATCCCCCGAATGCCACTCGATTCTGTTTCTCCTTCCATTTTGTACTATGTTTAATATAACTTTTGAGGCTTGTGATACAAGGCTTATTGTTCCATATTCCTCACACTTAACTGTATTGGCTTTTTTAGGTATTGTAACTGCTTTTGTGGTCATGAAATCTTTTAGTATCTCTCCAGTATTATACCCCTCGCAAATTAACTCGAAAAGTTCGTTCATCAAAATTTAATTAGTAGCATGCTTTATTAATTCAATATGTTTTCCATCATTTCCTGCCGTGATCTTCCGATCGTGAATGTTTCCTATAGCGACCAAGATCGTCTGGTTCTATTTCGATCTTATCTTCTGTCTTACAGTCAATTCAACACCTTAGTATAAGAATTCTATGTATCTTTTGCATCGCTCTGCGATTGCTATATTATCTATGAATAGTTTCCTACTTTCATCAAGAATCGCTGTAGTTTTGGTTTTGTTTTATTGGAAATTAGTAATGTAATTAGAACACCAACTTGATTTGAAATACCAAAATAAAATCTATAAGTTTGTTGCTAATGATACATATTTATATAAGTTGTAAAATAAATAATCTCATCACTGCCAGTCTGATAAGTTTATAATAAACAATTAAGTTTCTTTAACAAGTATGGATCATATTTTATCAATTATGTTAATGTCACATATTCTAAAAGCACAATTCTTAACTTAGATATGACGTCTGCATCCTTACTTTAAGGTGCTGAACTGTCTATATTTATTTTAAATAAGAATACACTGCGATCAATACCTTCTACTCGTTGGGATGTCTTTTCGACATATGGTACTTGAAACTGGCGCACTGCACAAACGTTTCATTGCAAATTTTGCAAACATATCTCCTAACATTCAGATGTATCTTCATGTGTTCTCTCAAAGTGTGCGGAAATTTGAACGTATGCGCACATAACTCGCATTTAAAGTCCTTAACAGCGGAATGCTTGTAAGAATGCCGCGTTAGTTGTGTGCGGCTGGGAAAAGCCATGACACACTTGTCACATTTATAATTCTTTTCGCCCAAATGGAAAGCCTTTATATGCTTTTTTAATGAGTGTTGATAGTTAAACTTTTTCCCGCATGCTCCGCATGTAGGGGGCTCCCGGCCGTGAGCTTCTTCCATGTGCTTGGTCCTTTCCCCGTCCAACAGCTCAGCTTTGCATATGAGACAGGCATGTGTCTTCTTCTTCAGCTTTAGGTGGACCTTGAGATAGTGATCTCTGAAATACTGCCTCTTCTTGTAAGTTTTTTCGCAAACCTTGCAAGTGTACGTCTCCGACCCGGCTTCTCCGTTGACGGTGCAGAACGAAAAATATTCGCTTCCGGCCTTCCCTAGAAAAGAATTAAAATTTTGTGACGATTCTATATTGATCAGTTCTTGCGGCTATACCGTTGGACCCAGGCGATTACTGAAGTTATTTAAGTCCTAAGTCACAAGTACACGAATAAGCTTCGCTAATTCGCTTCTATTCGTTTCTTTTCCTATAAGAGTCGTTGTCGACTATTGTATAATTACATAGATAAACAAGGATTTCCCCGGCGGTGCGGCGCGGTGCACGAGTGTCCAACATTACCAGGCCTGAGCTCGACTTTTATTTTTCTTTGTAGTGACTTGAAGTTTTTCCGAGTTTTTCCGTTCATCAGCTGGGAAGCGAAAAACAGAAGGTAGATTTGTAAGTCTGAATTTGCACCCTGCTTGCTTTGTTTGAGAACCAGGAGGAAGATATCAGTATCTGCTTGAGCTCATCATTCTTGGTTATTGGTCCACGAACTCGCGCAGAGAGCACGCTCTGAAGAGACGCTTCGGGGATTCAGCCCTACGCAGAGCTTGGCCTCTAAATTAATAACCACAAATAAATATTCAAACTTTACTGTTCTTATGATTTATTGTTGTTACCAAATATAATTGAACCACGTACTACCGTAATTGGTGGTATTAACATTGATGTTCATCAACTAAGTTAAGGTCACTTATTGTAAAAGCACAGTACTGAACATAGGCTACACACGTAAAAACCCTTCCTTTAAGATACATAACTATCGAAATTTCCTGTAATTAAGAATATGAACTATCAACCAAGAATCAGCTGCTACTAACAAGCGACCCTACTTAACCTTGGAATGTCTTTTCGCCATATGATACTTCAAACTGGAAGTTTGCACAAACGCATCACCGCAAATTGCACAAACATGTCTCCTGTCGTTCAGGTGTATCTTCATATGCGCACTCAAACCTCGCGGAAACTGAAACGTATTCGAGCAGATTGGGCATTTAAATTTCTTGTCAGCGGAATGCTTGTGGGAATGCGCTCTCAGGCCATGACGGCTGGCAAAAGCCATGTCACACTGGTCGCATTGAAAATTCCTTTCGCCCAAATGGAAAGTCTTTTGATGGCATATTAATTTGTTTTGGAAGGGAAACTTTTTCCCGCACATTTCGCATGTTGGCGCTTCCCAGCCGTGAGCTTCTTCCATGTGCATGGCCCTTAGCCAGGGCAGCAACTGCTCATTGCATATGACACAAGCATGTGTCTTCTTCTTCAGCTTTAGGTGAACGTTGAGATAGTGATCTCTGAAAAACTGCCTTTTCTTGAAACCCCTGTCGCAAAGCTGGCACGTGTACATCTCCGACCCGGCTTCTCCGTTGACGGTGCAGAACGAAAAGTATTCGCTTCCGGCCTTCCCTAGAAAAGAATAGAAGTTTTGTGACGATGCAATCTTGAGATCAGTTCTTACGCATATTGCGTTGGGCCCAGCTAGCAGCAGAAGCTAGTTTTCACTGTGTTAGTTTTTGTTAAGAATGAAGTTCTGAGTTCAAAATTCATTTCCTGTAATAGGATTCGCTTTTATTTATCTTAAATCCGCCTTTTTGATTTGGTACTATTTTCTAAAATTGTCGTTGTTTAATGCATGCGATGCATAAATAAACAAACAATTACTGATAATATTATTTATTATTGGTAGCAATAAACATTGAAGTTCACGAATTTGAATAGTTACAGGAAAACAAACGGTCAAAATTAAAAACTTTGCACCCGACAATTTATCGTATCTAATGATGGGAACTTGACATTGGTATGGTACTAAGGATTTACCATAAACAGGAAGAGCTCCTATCGTTATAGCTTGTCTACGTCCTTACTTTAAGATACCAACTTAAAAGTATATATTTGTATTAATTAGGAATGCTACACGTTGATATGTCTTTTCGCCATATGGTACTTGAAACTGGCGCACTGCACAAACGAAACATCGCAAATTGTGCAGGCGTAATTCCGTAAATTCAAATGTATCTTCATGTGATTTTTCAACGTGCGCGGAGATTTTAATGTACGCGTACAGAACTCGCATTTAAAGTCCTTAAGAGGGCACCGAGCTTCTGGCGCGAGTTGATTTTAGGTATTCTATGCGTTCCGTGCATGTGTGTGTGTGACGCATACAGGCAAGACAGAGCGAGCGCTGGCTGGAGTTGTACGCCGATCGCCTACATAGAACGGAAAGAATGGCGGCAAATGGCACTATAAATGCTTTCAGCGAGGGTGTTACCAATATTTACAAAATTTAAGCAACCAGAACAATTTCAAATAGTTTTATTGATAAAATTCACATTTAGAGAAACCTTAATGCAGATGTGACACATATTTTTTTATTTATAATTAACGTCGTTGGTAGGTTATAGTAACTGCGATGAATGACAAATTGGTACTATAGATACAATAGAAGTTCAATAAAATTAACTCAATAATGTAAAATATTAGAACGGCTAAATAAGATGAAAATCTCAGTAGGCTGACTACGTTCATATGGGAAGCTGATTTTTTTGTGGAGCCCCTCAACTCTCGCAACCTTTACCAGGTCATCGGTCCACCTTGTCGGGGGCCTACCCACGCTGCGCCTTCCGGTACGTGGTCACCACTCGAGAACCTTTCTGCCCCAACGGCCATTGGTTCTACGTGCTATGCGCCCCGCCCACTGCCACTTAAGTTTAGCGATCCGGAGGGCTATATCGGTTACCTTGGTTCTGCTGCGGATAGCCTCATTTCTGATGCGATCACGCAGAGAAACTCCCAACATGGCCCTCTCCATTGCCATTTGGGTGACTTTGAGCCTTCTTATGAGGCCCATAGTAAGCGAACACGTTTCAGTGCCGATGATAGTTACAGAAATTTTGAAACAAAAAATTTTGAACGAAAATAATTAGGACTAGCGATTATTATGACTACAATATTGGTACACTACAATACAGGTTGATTGCTAAGGTGCGGTAAATAACCTTTTAAAGAGGTATAGTTAAATTGATATAAGCTGTCCACTTCATTTGGTTAATAACAATATTTGTGGACGCACTTGGTTGATAGGCAGCAGAAGGTAAACGTAAATGGAATTTCATCTCTTAGTTCTCCGGTAAAGATGGAAGTTCCTCAAGGATCGATCCTGGGCCCCTTCTTATTTTTGGCTTACATCAACGATTTGCCTTACATGGCTAAAGACCTAGCAGACATCGTTCTATTCGCTGATGATACGTCTCTGATATTTAAAGTCGATAGGAAAGATAGTGCTCTTGTACATGTTAATAACGCACTAACCATCATCTCCAAATGGTTTGCAGCCAACAATCTGTTATTGAACGCGAAAAAGACCAAATGTTTGAAATTTTCATTACCCAATGTTAGAAACGATGTTGAACCAAATATAATTCTTGACGGTGAAAGACTTAAAATTGACAATGCAACCTTATTCCTTGGCATTAATATAGATTCTAAGTTACAATGGGGTACACACATTAATGTCCTCTCGGGGAAACTAAGCTCTGCAGCTTATGCAGTTTATTGAATTAGACGACTTACAGATGTAGCTACAGCGAGATTAGTCTACTTTGCATATTTTCATAGTCTTATGTCATATGGAATCCTGCTGTGGGGTGCGGCTGCGGACATCGAGACTATATTTATATTGCAAAAGCGCGCGATTCGTGCCATATATGAGATGCGTCCTCGGGACTCGGTAAGAGAACTCTTCAAGGAGATAAACATACTGACCCTACCTTCCTTGTATATTTATGAAAACATTATGCTCGTGCGTAAAAACTTATATAAATATAAACTAAATAGTGATAATCATAATTTTAATACTAGGAACAAAGATAAAATAGCTGTACCTAAGTTCAGGCTATCTAAAACAAATAAAAAAATCTTTCTTAGGGAACTCTATACGGTTTTATAATAAAATCCCTAAGGAAATCACTGGGCTCACAGAAGGTAAATTCAAGAGTCATGTAAAATCTACTTTGTTAATGAAAGCTTATTATACAATTAGCCAATAGAAGACAAAGATGCCTGGAAGCTTCTGCATGACCACCACCTGGTACCACCACCAAATGTAACTAAACCAATAAGTATTATATAAAGGTAGAATTCGTTTCTGACTTGCAAAAGTGCTATGAGAAAGCCTATTTGAATAAACATTATACAATACAATACAATACTAAAACGTCATTATCGAAAGTCTCTCAGAACTCTTTTATACAGTATTGAATTTCCACCCCTTAGCGGATGATATCCATAAAAACTAACCTATAGTCTTCCCTGACACTCAAGCTATCTCTATACCAAATTTCATAGAAATCGGTTAAGCGGTTTAAGCGTAAAGAGGTAACAGACAGACAAACAGAAAGTCAGACAGACACACTTTCACATTTATAATATTAGTATGGAACTAGATGTTTTTTTGTGGTTGTCACACTGCCCTCGCGTCTCGCCACTGCCACTGCCAACGGACTCGCATGCGGAGATAACGCACCAACGTCCGAGTTTTCTCCGCATCTCCGTCCGGAGATGCGATGCGCTGAGGTGTAGTGCGCAACATTGTATTAATAACCTTGAGTCATGCAGGTGTTTCACGCACGTGCACTAGCTTTTTCTAATGAATAACTATCCTATTGTTAGATCCTATTTCATAGGACCTCGAAACCTGATACTATGTCTAAATCCAATTAACAGTAATTCTTGATGCATTAAATCAGGCCTATATAAACCCATGTAATTCCCAATAAAGTGTTCATTCTTTATCCGAGACTCGTCGTATTATTTACTCCTACGAACCACATCTCATGGCGACTTTGCCAGGCCTGGCAGGACATTTTCATTAGTGTTCCTGCCAGGGCAGGTCGCTCCGCCGCGACCTGCCTTGCGACTATAAAATAAAACCGCGCCGCGGTCCACACAACTTGCTGCTCGACGAGAACCTACCCTAGCCGTAGCCAAGGCTAGCCAACAAATCAACGCAGCACATCGACCAACTCTTCGTGGCACACAGCAGCAGCAACGGTCCAGTTAATCCACGAGCCACGCCGCGCAACAGAAAGAAAATACAAGAGGTGTCCAGGGTTATCCCGGCCCATGTTCGAGGGAGTCCAGGGTTTTCCCGGCCCGCATCAGTAACCAACGCAGCAGCCGTCCCGAAGGAGCACACTGCAACTACCAGCCAGCCAGCCAGCTTCGAGGACGAGATACAAGACGGCACAATGAAGACGTCAAAAGCGTATCGTATATTTTTTTTTAAATCATTATATTATATTTATTTCTTTACTTAACATATTGTAGAAAAGTAGATAACTAAGAGAAATTAAATTCATGAATTTTAGATTAATAATGTGTAAATTTAGTGTCACTAAAATTTAATAAGCCCAAGTTAATTTAAATTCCGCAATATTACAGTATTTTTTTTAGTATAAGCAATTATACATTAGCTAGTTATTGGACTGGCCACCTGATAACTTAGCGATAGTAAAATTGTTTATAACTTATATTTCACCTACTCTGCAAGCAAACAAAGATTAAAACATTCTGGTAGGGTACAAAGGTATATTTTTATTTAAAGAGCACTAAAGTGCCTCAAAATACGGAAGGTGCTAACTATTATGCCATATTGAAAAGGGTGCGCAAAAGACGCATAGCCTTATTATTATTGGGAGCAAAAGACTCCGACGGCAGTTAATATACGCGACGACCTATTATTTAATAAGATATACAGTACCGAGACCATGATGCAATATGCACAATGAGTAGAAAGCAATGCGATAAAGTGTAAAGTAAAGATGGTTTCAAAAGGAATATATACAAGATAGTAAAATAAAATAATAAAGAAAAGAAATTAATATGTTAAATTAATTATATAATAATTCTAAATAAACGGAAAATATTTTGTTTTTATAAGTAATCAACAGTGACACTTAAGATAATATTTTATATAGACGAATAAGCTATTTCTTTAATAATATTCAATTCACTAAATTATTTTTATATATACAAATAAGCTACTATTATGATAATGTTCAATTTATAATTAGATAATATTTTAAATAGAAGAGTAAGCTAATATTTAACATTATATTCAATTTACTAGTATTAATTTAAAAGAAAAAAATATCCAAAATAATAAAATAACAAGATAAAATTTAAAATGAAGGAAAAACTATGAAAGTCATTATATTTCAGTTCACTAAATAACTTTAAAAAAAGTGAAAATAAACTACCAGGCAAAATTTAAATACCTACAAAAAATTCAATAAAATTATCGAATAAAAGAGCAAAAAACAAGCAAAAATAAAAAAAAGAACAAAAATTTAGAACAACATTGTATCACAAATATGCTTTTTGTCAGCATCAAGCGTCCGAGAGACTCCTCGTGCAGTCGCGTAAACGCATACGTGCGCCATGAACCATGGCACGACAAAAAGCATATAGGTGATATAAGGGATGCGCCAGGTACAAGGCAGGGAGGAAATCTTTGGATGCTGATCATGATTCGATCGAGTTATCAATCGCGAGAGCCCCTTAGACACGTAGTGTTAAAAGAACTGCCTGTTTACACATACATTGATATGTGATGCGCGCTTAATAAATTAAATAATATATCTTGTACCTTTAAGCAAATTATTATATATGTAAGGTTAGCCAACCACGTAAATGCGTATCCCTACAAAACTACAAAACTACAAAACGAAAAAAACAAAACTACAAATTAAAAAACTATAAATCAAAAAACTACAAATCAAAAACTACAAATTAAAAAACTATAAATCAAAAAACTACAAATAAACAAACTACAAATCAAAAAACTATAAATCAATAAACTACAAATAAACAACAAAATAAACAACAAACTAAAACTACAAACAAATCGACAAACTATTAAACAACAAATTACTAAAAAAAAATTACTACAAGTGAGAAAGATCACTCCAACAAAAATAAAATAAAATAAAAATTAATTCAAATAAAATATAAAAATTATAAAAATAACGTAACCAAAGAAAAGTATTGACGTAAAAAATTAAATAAAGAAACATTAACCAAGAAAAATATAACATAAAAAGCCCTAAAATAATAATAAAGAAAAATAAAGTAGGTCAAAATAAAAGTATATGAAAATATCATACCGTAAAAAAGGATTAAAAAAAAACTTACTATTATTTAGTAGCATTAAGAAATATATATTTTGTTTTATGCATTTTTTTTACAACCAATAAGGAAATACTAATGTAATATTATAATCATGTAGAAGTAATCATATAATATTAATTTTAAAAAAAAGGATTTAAAAATAACTATTTACTGTAGGATAAGAGATTTCATATAAAAAAAGGAAAAACAGAGGTACACACGGAACCATAATCTGAAATTCAAAATCAACTTTTCAAGTATAAACACTTACACAGTAAAACTTTATATTGTACACAATCAGAACTAAACTCTATTGCTATTAACCATAAAACACAAATTGAAAACTTACCACTTGCAACAAACTATAATACACAACGTTATTGTCCAACTTTCATAGTTTCATGAACACTGCCTACCCCTTCTGGGAATAAAGGCGTGAATCTTTTAACTAAATTACACAAAAGTTTAGCACATAAAAACCGGAAACGCACACACGGCACTTAACCATATATAATTGTATAACTCACTAAGAAAGTCCAAATTTGTATAAACAACTAGAATAAAACTCAAACATAGTTTAAACAGACTAACTCACAGTACAAAACTGATCTAAACATAACTTACACCGAGACGACCGAGTGACTTAAGTATTCCACAAACTGCAATAGGAAGACCACCCAATATACAGATCCAAGAACGCAACCCGAACCCACTGACATAAAATACATCCAAATCCGAATAGGGAACATTACCACCCGTACACTAAGAAATATCATATGTAAAAAACAATAAGACCTCGACCTAGATTAAGAAATATCATATTAAAACCCCAACAACTAAACAATGTATTCGCAACCTAAGCAAAAGACAACGAGCGAACATCCATATATGTATCACACAGTGAACAGTGTAAAACCAGTAGAATAATATAAGAACCATATTGTATCACGCATAGTAATGTATAGAAATAAGATAAGTTAAGTACTTATGTAAAACATTGTAACAGATAATTTTAAGCCAAAAATATGTTACCAAATTTTTGTCTCAAAAAAAAAAGGAGAGGCGTGAGGTGTAGTGCGCAACATTGTATTAATAACCTTGAGTCATGCAGGTGTTTCACGCACGTGCACTAGCTTTTTCTAATGAATAACTATCCTATTGTTAGATCCTATTTCATAGGACCTCGAAACCTGATACTATGTCTAAATCCAATTAACAGTAATTCTTGATGCATTAAATCAGGCCTATATAAACCCATGTAATTCCCAATAAAGTGTTCATTCTTTATCCGAGACTCGTCGTATTATTTACTCCTACGAACCACATCTCAGCGCGACGTCCCGCGCTAAAATTCGTACGGAACTACGGAGCTCGGTGTGACATACCCTGCTCCGAGCGCGCGAGTCGTCTTGCGTCTCGTTCCTCCGCGCGTCCAGGCGGAGCCAGTGTGTCGTACCATGCGATTTTTCTATACAAAATCAAGCTTCTACATACAAAGTTAAAAAACGCATCAAAGGACGCCGCTGCGAGATGCGGAGCAGTTTGACTAGTAGGTAGGTATAGGTAGGTGCTGAGTATGCTTATACGAAGCAACACGAGTATTCTCTACTTCAAAATTCTCGGTATGTAGGTAGATGTCTTGCCCAAGAGAGATTAATTTATTTGCTTGTAAAATATTTGTTGCTTATTGTTGAACATTAAACAATAAATAAATAAGTAACAAAATAAAGAACCATCGAAATAAGGACGGCGATAAACCAAATTATTTTGCAACGAGAGTGACAGCCGGTACCGGCGCACAGTCCCTGGGCTTATAATTTGTAGTTAAATGACCTTTACTTACCTTGATTTTTCATTCAACCGTTTAGCATTCTTTTTTCGCCAACCTCTCCTCTTCCTTGCTCTATTTGCTTTGTTGCCCATAGCAAACAACACAAAATTCGTCGTTACTTTTACAAATCGTGCGTAAGGTCAAGCGACACAGCCTCCCCGTCTGACAGCCGAAGCAAGACTAAAGCGGATAGGGGGGAAGCGCGGCGGCTCTAGCTAAAATGAGCGGAACGTGCGCGACTTTAGTTATTTCCTTTGTATCGCTAAAAAAATCCACATTTTGAAAATTTTACGCATAAACGTCATAGACATCGTTTACTTCTGTCATTATTCAAAACCTGGTGACCTACCGTGAAGTATTTACGCCGTACTAAGGTTATTTTTTCATTTTTAGAGGTAACTGGATTTCTTTTCTATCGAGGAAAGTATAAGTAATCGAATTTCTAAAGCAAATAATTGATAGAGTGAATCCTCAAATATCTTCTATAGGAATTGCAGAACTAAAGCTTTAGTAATAACAATACTGCAATGTTAAAACGAACGCAAAAATTTCATAATTTCTTCGGTGCAGCCTTAACAGCGGAATGCTTGTAAGAATGCCGCGTTAGTTGCGTGCGGGTGGGAAAAGCCATGACACACTTGTCGCATTTAAGTATAAGTCTTTTCGCCCGAATGGAAATGCTTTCTTAATGAGTGTTGATAGTTAAACTTTTTCCCGCATGCTCCGCATGTTGGGGCCTCCCGGCCGTGAGCTTCTTCCATGTGCTTTGTCCTTTCCCCGTCCAACAGCTCGGCTTTGCATATGAGACAGGCATGTGTCTTCTTCTTCAGGTTTAGGTGGACCTTGAGATAGTGATCTCTGAAATACTGCCTTTTCTTGAAAGTCTTTTTGTAAACCTTGCACGTGTACGTACGTCTCTGACCCGGATTCTCCGTTGACTGTGCAGAACAAAAGGTATTCGCTTCCGACTTTCACTAGAAAATAGTTAAAATTTTGTGACTATACAAACTTGATCAGTTCTTGCGACTATATCGTTGGGCCCAGGCTATTCCTGAAGGAACTTAAAGTTCCTATGTCACAAGTTCGCTTCTATTAGTCTAAACAGTTTGTGCGTTTCTTTTCCTAAAAGAGTCGTTGTTGACTATTGTAATAGTTATATAGATAAACCAGATTTTCCCATGCGGCGCGGGGTACGAGTGTAGTGATTATGAGTTATAGATTTTCCTACGAAAAGGGACAGGAGAAGTATAAATCAGCTGGCAAGCCAAAAGCAGAAGGTAGATTTGATTTGTAATTCTGACTGTACACCCTGCCTGCTTTGCTCGTTAACCGAGAGGAGGGTATATGTATATGCGTGAGCTCGTCCCTTTTGGCCTTTTGACCACGAACTCACGCAGACAGCACGCTCTGAAGAGACGCTTCGGGACTTTGGCCCAGGGACTGATTTCGGTTACGGTTTTACCGGTATGAAACCTGTATTCTATTACGGTACCGTAATGGCGTAAAGGTTACGCGCGCCGCGCCAACTATTATTCGTACTTTGATTGAGCTTGGTATCAAATGTTGTCCGTCGGCCGATATTTTTAATTACCTAACTAGTTTCCAACACAAGGTGTAAATAAACTATGAAAGAATTTAAAAGATAATAGAATCTTCCGCGGCATGATAAATGCAATGGCGCGGGCCGCGGCGCACAGTGAGGAACGGGGGACGGGGAGCGAGCGGTACTAGAAGTGGGGGGGGAGGTCCGCGGCATGATAAATGGAATGGCGCGGGCCGCGGCGCACACACAGTGAGGAACGGGGGACGGGGAGCGAGCGGTAGTAGAGGCGTGCGGGGGAGGGGGGGGGGGGGGGGGGGGGGGGGGGTCCGCGGCATGATAAACAGAATGGCTCGGGGCGCGGCGCACAGTGAGGAACGGTGGACGGGCAGCGAGCGGTAGTAGAGGCGTGCAGGGGGGGGGGGGGGGGGGGGGGGGGGTCCTTGGCATGATAAACGGAATGGCGCGGGCTGCGGCGCACAGTGAGAACGGGGGGCGGGAAGCGAGTGGTAGTAGAGGCGTGCGGGTGGGGGGGGGGGTCTGCGGCATGATAAATGCAATGGCGCGGGCCGCGGCGCACGGTGAGGAACGGGCAGCGAGCGGTAGTAGAGGGGGGGGGGTCTGCGGCATGATAAATGGAATGGCGCGGGCTGCGGCGCACAGTGAGGAACGGGGGACGGGGAGCGAGCGGTAGTAGTGGCGTGCGGGGGGGGGGTCCGCGGCATGATATACGGAATGGCGCGGGCTGCGGCGCACACACAGTGAGGAACGGGGGACGGGGAGCGAGCGGTAGTAGAGGCGTGCGGGGGGGCGCGGGTCCGCGGCATGATAAAACGAATGGCTCGGGGCGTGGCGCACAGTGAGGAACGGTGGACGGGCAGCGAAAGAACGCCGTGTATGCTTTCTTTTCTTTTGATAATGAAGCGAAAACATCATCCTGTTTGGTATCCGGCTGTACATCTGTCATCATAGCTCCGCACTCTCCGAGTCCCCGCCCGCACATCCGCACCTCACGCTATGTTGCTGTGCCAATGTACTGAATGTAATGTTCCTACTGACGATGCGACGATTTCGCGGAAAGAAAGACAAAACGGCAGCGCCGGCGGTTTGGCAACGACGCCAAAATCTAAATATCGGTAACCTTTAAAAATCGGTTAAGGTACCGAAAAAAATAAAGGTTACCGTTATATTTCGATAGCGAAATATAAAGGTTCCGCTACCGAAACCGCTATTTCAAAACCGATATGACGTCATATCGGTTATGAATAATACCGGTATTTTTCGGTTATGCAGTCCCTGCTTTGGCCCTACTCGGAGCTCAACCTTCGAAATAACCAAAAATAAATAAAACAATGATGAATTTTGACGACTGGTTAGCCTAGTGGGTAGTGAAGCGTCACTACCCCAGCGGCAGCGGCCTACGAAGCTGAAGGTCCTGGGTTCGTATCCCGGTAAGGGCAAATGTTTGTGTGATGAGCATGAATATTTGTTTCTGAGTCATGGATGTTTTCTACGTATTTAAGTATTTGTATCTGTTATATATATCGTCTTCTAGTACCCATAACACAAGCCTTATTGGGCTTACTATGGGACTAGCTCGATTTGTGTAAGATTGTCCCCTTATATTTATTTATTATTATTTATTCATTAATGATCATACGATTTATTATTGTTACCAAATACATATAATGGAACTAGGTACCTATTGTTTGCATTTGTGTACTACATGGTAATTGGTGGTATTAACAATTGTTTCCCTTACCATCTAATGTCACTAATTGTAAAAGCACAGTACTTAACATGGACTACACATCAAAACCGTTCCTCTAAGATACTTATTTTTTATGTTTAACTTTGGATATTTATTTTAATTCAAAATATGAACTATCTACCAAGAATTATTATATAGAAAAACACGCGACCCTACTGAACATTGGGATGTCTTTTCGCCATATGATACTTCAAACTGGAAGTTTGCACAAACGCGTCACCGCAAATTTTACAAACATGTCTCCTGTCGTTCAGGTGTATCTTCATGTGCAAACTCAAACCTCGCGGAAACTGAAACGCATTCGAGCAGATTGGGCATTTCAATTTATTGTCAGCGGTATGCTTGTGAGAGTGCGCTTTTAGGGCCTGACGGCTGGGGAAACTTTTTTTTTTTTTTTTTATTGTTTTAACATGAAAATTTAAAATATGTGTACCGTAATTACATCATTTCGCCAAACTGCAGAGCAGTTTGTTGGCGATGAGCTCACTCCTTCTACGACAAAAGTAGGTATACATGGAAATTACACTGCACTACCAGCCCGGCGTAGCCCATTCATAACTCATAACTGATAACATATTGTGCATTAAGTGCAAATAAGATAACTGAGCCACTGGCAGGACAGGAGTACAACGGTGCTTATAAACTACCTTGTTTTAATGCTGTTTTTTTTTTATATATTACTAACTAATTAGCTAACTAATTAAACTAACAACTCGTCACAGTATATCGTAATAGTAATGTGACTGTAATGAATCTTTAATACAATGTAATACTAACTTAACTTATAGTTACTTACTGCTGCTGTTTTATGGAGTTATCGAATTTATCTAATAATACTTGTTTAAATCTTGCTTTCAAGCTACCTATTTTTAATTTAGGGTTATCTAATAACATAGGACTCTCATTATACATTTTCGGGATCAAGTATTCTTGAGTTCTTCGTCCATAATAATTTTTGGCTACAGGTTGTTCTAATTGTACTATTTTAGAGGATCGAGTCACACGTTTATTTTTCTTTTGTACTTTAAAGTCATCTGTGTAATAAGTACTAATTACATTTAAGTAAGTAACTTTACAATGCACTGGGAGAATTTTACAAATTGAGAACAGTGAATCATACTGGTGTTTATACCTATTCCTCGTGTTTCTTCCAACTAAATATTTCATTAACCTAATTTGCAGTTGCTTTATTTGATCCAAATATGTTTTGAAGGTACGTCCATAGCAACTGAGTCCATAACTTAACAATGAGTCAGCAAGTGCATGGTAAACAATGTGCAGGGTGCGCTTATTGACTATTCTGCTTAAGTGATAAAATTGGCTCAATACAGATCTCAATCTATTACATACTTGATTAATGTGCAATTTCCAATTAAAATGTTTATCAATTAATAATCCCAAGTATCTGAAGCTTTCAACTAATTCTATTTTACTACATGTGCAATTATTTTTATTCTCGTGCAGGCATTCATAAGTATGTCCTGTAATGCTAATGTCGTTTGATGCTATTTGTTTTGCTTTTTTATTATACGGTGAATAGATTCTCATACATTTAGTTTTGCTGATATTCAATATTATTTTCCATTATCATGCGCCCACTTGGTAATGTTCTCAAAATCATCCTGCACCTTGGTAACCATGTCCACTACATCCATGTCGGCGAACAGCAGGCACATGTCGTCCGCGTACATATAGACCTTGCAGTGCCGGACAACATTCGACACACTGTTCACATGCATGACATAGCCCACGGGCCCGTATACTGAGCCGGTCGGCACACCAAGACTGACGCAGGCTTCGGCTCCGGTCGTCCCATTTATGACAGTACGCAAGGTCCTATTGTTTAGGTATTCCCTAAACCACTGGTTTGTGGGTCCGCGTATGCCGCACTCGTCCATAGCCTGCAACAGCTGTTCATGATCCAGTGTGTCGAATGCCTTTCGGAAGTCTATGAACACCGCCAGGACCTGCTGTCCGCCGCCGAGGCTGCTGTTTACATAGTTAGAGAAGTGGGTCAAGGCCGTGGCGGTGCTCCGCCCTCGTCTGAACCCGTGCTGAGCCTGCGATAAAATACCGTTACATTCTAAAAAACTGCTCACCTGCCCCACTACAACTTTTTCAACAATCTTATTGATTATTGATAAGATTGCAATAGGCCTGTAGTTTGAATAATTCAAATGAGAACCCTGCATGTATATAGGCCTAATAAGTGATTTTTTCAATTGATCTGGATATACACACTGTGTCAAACATAAATTTATAAATCTGGCTATTATAATACTGAAGTCCTCTTTAACATATTTAATATCTTGAACCCTGATGTCATCAATACCTGGAGCTTTGCCGTTACTTAATTTATCAATTATTTTCTGAACATCGCTTGGCTGTACCTTTCTGAACCTAAAAGAAACATCGCATTCTTTAACATAAGAATCTCTATTCAAAAACTTTTGGTTGCATTTGTGTTTTATATCTAATATTTCTTGTGTAAATGTATTTGAGAATTTATTACATATGTTCTCCAAATTATCTGTTTTTTCTAAATATTTCATTACTGTACTATCAACATTATTTTTAATTCTACCTAGCCACTTATTGATATTTCCACATATTTTCCTGAAGTCCCCTTCACATTTTTGTATTTCATTTTGTCTGAACTGATTTTTAGCAAAATCTATAACTTTATTTACTTTATTTCTGTACCGCGTGTAGTCTAGCCTAAGGTTCATATTTTTGGGATTATGTTTCCACATTCTAAATAACTCGTCTCTGTGCTCAATCATATTTTCCAATTTTTTGTTTACCCACGGTTGAGTTTCCCGCTTACATGTTGGTTTGATTTTAATAAATGACTCGTTATAGACTTTACCAAAAACAGTGCATATTTTTTCGTATAAAATTAATGGGCAATCAATCGCCAAAAACTCAGACCAATCAATAAGGCTTAAATTTTTCACTACTCGCTGATTACTCAACACATACCGCAGCTCAGGCGCTCTCGGGTCACCGTCGCTCGTAGAACCGAAAAAGTCTAGCCGTATACCTATCATGTGATGGTCCGACAACTTGCAGGTGAGCATGTGCGCAGTGGCGCGCTTTGCACTGCGCCTTCGCACCCACGCGTGGTCGATGCACGACGACTGTAGCGTTCCATCTACGACCGCCTCGCGCGTTATCTCACTCTCTGGTATTCCACATTGTAAGCCGTGTCCACACAGCATGGTTTTATATTTCGAGATGCTTGTATTCAGACTATTACTTAACAGGTCCAAATTCATATCCCCTATAACAATAACGTAGTTTTTTCAGGAGACTGTTAATTTCCTCCACAAATCTTAATTTGTTGGTCTTGGGCGATCTGTAGATTGACAAAATGTGTGTAATTTTTTCTGCTGTCTCCAGTTTCCCGTATATCATTTCCGACGCTAGTGTATCCATTTTTTCAGCAGTGAAATCTAGGCAATCCTTCGCATATATCAATATTCCTCCCCCTCTACTTTCTTTTCTCGTATTTGAGAACAAATTGTATCCGGCTATGGTAAAAAATGATAACTCTTCCTGCTTGACGTTTACTTCCGACAACACTAGGATATCTATTTTTTCTTCGCATAGTGTCAGCATAATTATAAGTTCCCCAAATTGTTTTCTTAACGATCTGATGTTCAAATGTACTATATCTATTTCTTTTTTCTTGTTTCTCATTTTATCACTCCATATCTTTGTGTTGTCATATCTTGTGTATTCAACATTTTCATCTAAACAGTCAAAAGCACTATTCATTAAAATGTTTTGATAAAATTGAAAAATTGAAAAACAAGTAGTGTGAAGGCGCGCAACGGTAGCCGGCGCTTATCTATATTGTTCACTCGCTGTTGTTTACAGTTTTTTCAATAAGGGATTTAATATCCTCTTCACTTTTAATGTTGTAGATTTTACCTTCCTCCTCATTCTTCTTTACTAGTATATTAGACCTCTGGAACCAAACATACTTGTATGTCGGTTTCAGCTGACTTCTGGCTGACCAGAATAACTGCCGTTTATGCTTAGTCATGTCCTCATTCAGGTATATTCTTTGGTTACTGTTATTTCCATAAATAACACCATTCGTGAGGCGCGACTTACGTTTGCTCATCCACTGGTCTCTGGCCGCCCTAGTGCGCATGGTAACAATGATCGGCCGCGCACGGCGGCGGCGTGGGTCGACAGACTGAGCGCCTTCCACTGCTTTCTTCATCGGGGCACCTACTCTTTTTATATGTTCAATGTCATCAATTTTGAGGTCCAGGTTTCGGGCAATTGACAATACTATGTCATCCAGAGATTCGTTTTCTGTTTCATCCACGCAAGCCAACTCAACGACCCTTTCTTTTTCTTTCTGCTCAAGAATCTCTACTCTCTCTTCCAACGCAGCATTATACTTTTGTAAAAAAACGTTCTTCCTCTCCAAATCGATCATTTTCTTTTCAGTTTTTTTTTGAAGTCTGCTAGTTCTCCATACCGTTCCTCTAGTTCCTCATGTCACACTGGTCGCATTGAAAATTCCTTTCGCCGAAATGGAAAGTCTTTTGATGCCATATTAATTTGTTTTGGAACGGAAACTTTTTCCCGCACATTTCGCATGTTGGCGCATCCCAGCCGTGAACTTCTTCCATGTGCTTGGCCCTTAGCCAGGGTAGCAGCTGCTCATTGCATTGGACACAAGAATGTGTTTTCTTCCTCAGCTTTAGGTGAACGTTTTGATAGTGATCTCTGAAAAACCGCCTTTTTTTGAAACTCCTGTCGCAAACCTGGCACGTGTACGTCTCCGACCCGACTTCTCCGTTGACGGTGCAGAAGGAATAGTATTCGCTTCCGGCCTACCCTAGCAAAGAATGAAGATTTTGTGACGATGCCATCTTGAACAGTTCTTGCGGGTTTATCGTTTGGCCCAGACCAATGTTGAGTTGAATCAATATTTTTTTATTTCCTCTCATACCTTTGTTAGATGAAATAAATAAATTGCAGTGAGATGCGATTTCAGAGCAGGTTTACTCTAAGTCGAGATGGATATCTATATTTGTTGGATCAGGGGTGCTTTATATTTTAAACTAGCTTGTGCCCGCGATAGCGTCTGCGTGGACCTCTTTTATATCGAAGCTCCATACAAATTATCACTTGCCATTTCATTCATTAGGGGATGATTTCTGGGATTCAAACTGTCGTATGTCTCTATACCAGATTTCATCCCAATCAGTTCAGCGGTTTATCGTGAATAGGTAACAAAGATAAATACATACATACAGAGATACATACACACTTTCGCATTTATAATATTAGTATGGACGTGGTAAACAATAGTGTGCAGTCTAACTAGTTTGTCGGACATAGTACTACTGACAGTACTGACGGCCGAATTTTCGGCAGATAGGATTAGTACAGCACATCGAAGATATTATCTAACGAATTGAAAATATACAGCTCTTAATTTTTCACGTGTCCTTATCACCAACCGAGCTTAATTCGCATTTGGATGTTTTTTCCTTATATAGGGTTGTAGACGCCAAATAAAGTATAATAGTTTACTGATGATGAATTTCCTAGAAAAACTATTAAAAGTATTGGCAAGTTGTGTCCAAAGTTTTAAGAGAATATATTTTGACCCTTATCCGCATACCGCACCTTCATATCAAAAGATTGTCATTTATATTGATGCTCGGGTGCTGACGTCGCGATCCCCGAGCTTTTCTCTGTCTAACAAGCAATATTAAAACTGTTGTAGCTTAGTCATTTTTGGAGATATTTGAATGGCATTTTCGTTTCTACTCGCTAGGTATAAGTAAAGTAAAGTAAATATTTATTTGTGATACACAGGTTACATAATAGATGATAGAATAAAAAATACAATACGCTGTGACCTACCTAAAAGGTGTACAAATGTTAAGTCTTACAAGAACTAAAAACCTACAACTAATTCTAATTTTTGAGCATTACATTTAGGTACTTAAAATAATATTTTTATAAAATATTTCACATATTTAGAAAAGTTCTATCTAAAAAAAACTCATCAATGCTGTAATATGCTCTCTCTAAAAGTTTTAATTTTAATCTGTTTTTAAAAATTGACAAATTTAATTTCTTTAGGTTTTCTGGTAAGAAATTATATATTTTGGAAGCCATGCCTAGTATACTATTTCTCAGCAAAGCTGTTTTGCCACTCACGGTTTGTATTGCATGTTTGTAACGGACGTTTCTCGAATTCATGTGTAGACTTAAGGGAAACAGTGAGGAGTTTGATTTGACAAATACTGCGATCTCGTAAATATATAGGCAAGGTTACTGTGAGGACCTTGAGTTCTTTAAAATGAGGTTAGCAACTTTCTGTTCGTTTGAGGCCACATATGGCTCGAATGCATTTTTTCTGTGACCTAAACACCTGCAACTTATTGGTGGAATTACCCCAAAATATAATTCCGTATCTTAAGATCGAATCGATGTAACCGTGGTATGCAAGTAAAGCTGTTTTAAGGTCTGATATTTTCGAGATTTTATTGAGAACAAATACGAAACTGTTTACGCGCTTACATAATGAATCCGTGTGTGGTTTCCAGTTTGTATGTGTATCTATGTTTATACCTAAAAATTTGGTTACGCTTATATTTTCAACGCTTTGATTATTATAATTAATGTTAAGACTTCTGGTGTTCGATTTCGGTTGATGAAACTGCATTAATTTTGTTTTTTCGATATTGATTTTTAATTTGTTAATTTTTAGCCAATATGCTACGGAAGCTAGTGCTTTATTAATTTCAGCCTCATATGTATTACTGTTCTTCATTTCGATCAAGACTGTGCTATCATCTGCAAATAGGACCATTGGATATTTGACATGTTCGGGAAGGTCGTTAATATATACAAGGAATAACAAAGGCCCTAAAATGCTTCCCTGCGGTACTCCACTCAGTACTGGTTTCAACAAAGAAGAGTAAACCAGTTCTCGTTTTGTTTTACTACAAATCTTCGTGATATCTGTACGCTGCATTCTATTTGTCAAATATGACTTAAATACATTCAAAGCGACGCCTCTAATTCCATACTGCTCCAGTTTTTGCAATAGTCTTTCATGGTCGACAAAATCAAACGCCTTCGTCATATCCATGTATATTGCACTAATTGGATTTCTTCTGTCGATGTTTAGGGTAATATTTTTTATGAAGTTATATATGGCCAAGGAGGTTGACTTATTTTTTCTAAATCCGTTTTGTTCGGTAACCAAAATATGTTTATTTTCTAGGTAGTTGGAAAGTTGTTCGTAAATTATTCTTTCTACTATTTTTGAGAATATGGACAAAAGAGCTATCGGCCTATAATTGTCCATTTTCTCTTTATCGTTTTTTTTAAGCAATGGCTTGACGATAGTTATTTTAAGTTTGTCCGGAAATATTCCCTTTTCAAGGATTATATTACAAATGAAAGCAAGAGGTTTCGATAATATTTCCGCACAATGTTTCATAACACTTGTGGGAATTTCATCATAGCCTGTACTATTCGTATTTTATAGATGTACAATTATTTTATGAACGATTTGTGGCGTTACTGGAGCCAAAAACATGGAGTTTAATGTATTGTATGAAAATTTGATGTCCTCCGTGGGAGAGTTATTGAGAGGAAGTGTAGATTGAGTTATGAAGAAATCATTAAAGTTGTTGGCTATGTCTGAAGGGTTTTCTAATACCGTGTTATCCTGCTTGATAATTTTTGAAATTGATTGTCTGGGCTGGTTTTCGTTATTGTTCTTTATTATGTTCCAAGCCGCCCTACATTTATTATCCGACTTTTTTATGTAATTTATATTTTGTACCTTTTGAGTAAGTTTTATTATTTGTTTTAGTCTGTTAGAGTAAGCTGTCAGTTCCGTTTTATTAGAGGCACTGGAAGTTTTTCTGTAACGCCATAGCATTTCACGTTTTCTTTTGCAGCAAGTTTTAATGCCTTTTGAGACCCAACGAGGTTTATTTATTGGCGATATTCTTATTCGTTTGTATGGGAAGCATAATTTGAATAACATTGTAACGTTCTCAATAAAATAATCGTATGCATCATTGGGATCTTTGCTATTGTAGACATCAGAAAAGCCAAGCCTCGAAAGATTATCTTTGAATTTATGCATATATTCTGAACATAAATCCCTTTTTTGTATATACCAATATTTAAGTAGATATGTTCGTTTTACAGGACACTGCAAGATTATAGCGCTATGATCAGATATGCCAAAATCGACTACAGAGGCTTTTGAGCCACGAATATTGTCGGCAAAGTTATCAATGCACGTACCGCTACTTGGTCTGGTTGGAATGTTCATTTTGTGTTTGAGATTATAGTTGAGTAAGGTATGTTCAAAGGTAGAAGATAAGTAATCGTCTTCCAACATATTTATATTAAAATCACCGCACAATATATTTTTTTCTTTTTTTTATTAGTAATAATATTTAGAATGTCTTGTAGCCGAGTTATGAACATGTTGAAATCTGAATTGGGGACCCTATAGATGCAAATAATGATAATATTATGACCAGTGACCTCTATCAGTGATCGTATCTTTTTGTTGTTTCTTTAAGGCCCCACCACATTCGCGTGCGTATGCGCGAATGCGTGAATGTGTAGTAGATTCGCAAATTTTTCGAGGGCTTGCACATTCTTAACCACTTTTTGTCGGTGTTTGGCTCGCGCCAATTAATAATACATTTCGAGTCTACAACCCTATTCTCCGCCTAACATTATTTTAGCCTATACACATTAACAAGAGGCACATTTATTCCTTCATGTGATTGTCCAAACACATAGGATTCTTAAAGGCCTTCAAACACATCTCGCACAAAAAATTCTTAACCACCGTTAATGCGTATAAGAATATTTATCATTGCTAACAATCAAACAACAAAAAAGTATACATAGAAATCATTGTATTTAGTGAAAAATACATGCAATTTAAGTTAACTTCAGAGATAAAAACTTTTAGGTATCAACTCTTGAAATTGCCAACGGGTTGTACAAAACTACTTAACGTTGAGATGTTTCTTCGCCATATGGTACTTTAAACTGGAGCTCTGCACAAACGCATCTTCACAAATTTTGCAAACATATCGCCTGTCGTTCAAGTGTATTTTCACGTGAATACTCAAATTTCTCGGGCTCTTGAACGCCTTCGAGCAGTACTCGCATTTGAAGTTCCTATCTTCGGCATGTTTATACGAATGCCGCGTCAAACCCCAGCGGTTGGCGAATACCATATCACAATGGGGGCACTCGAAGTTCTTTTCGCCCATATGGAAAACTTTCTGATGCCGTATCAGCGTGTTTTGGAAGGGGAACTTTTTCCCACAGGCTCCGCAGGTAGGTGGCTTACAGCCGTGAGCCTCTTCCATATGCTGAGCCTTTAGTCGTGGTGGCAGCTGCTCGTTGCATACGCCACAGCGGAACGTCTTCTGTCTCAGCTTAAGATGGACGTGAAGAAAATGCTGTCGGAATAAATCCCGTTTCTTGTAAGTTTTTCTACATAGGTCGCAGGAAAACATCCGGGATCCATCTTCTTCGACATCGGTGCAGAACTTTAGGTATTCCCAGTTACTCCCTAGAAAATAATTAAGACTGTGAGGCGACTCTAAGGGAGTGCTTGTCGGATTTTTAGGCTCAGACAACAGGTTTCGAATATTTCTATTAATTGAAAATGTTTCACGGTCCTTTTAAAAGGCATGTTCTAGGAATGGGCGTAATAGACATCACTACATAGTATTAAAGAAAGTCGCTTCCCGCTGTCTGTCCCTATGTATGCTTAGATCTTTAAAACTAAGCAACGGATTTTGATGTGGTTTTTTTTTAACCCCAGACGCAAAAAGAGGGGTGTTATAATTATAAGTTTAAAGTGTCTGTCTGTGTATCTGAGTATGTCTATGGTAGCGTAGCTCCCAAACCGATGGACCGATTTGAATGTGGTTTTTTTTGTGTCATAGCCAATTTTATCCCGAGTGTTCTTAGCCATGTTTCCTCAAAATCTGTTCAGCCGTTTTTGAGATATTGGACTTTGAAATGAAAATGTCGGGGGTTTTGCAACTTTTCTAAGTTGTAGTTATTAATAGATAGAATGATTCAAGAGGAAGGTTAATATGTATAATATAGTACCTGTGCGAAGCCGGGGACGGTCGCTAGTATTCAATAAATCAAAAAACAACTAGTTCAGGATCATTTATTTCACAAATAATTAGGTAGTGACTACATATTTATGTTCTCATCGATTTTGATGAGGTTTGTACGACCATATTATGAATTTGCCCTATTGTCAGCTAGATACTTAAGTAGTTAATAATTAGTGATCAATGAATCTTTACATTCAAGGTCATTAGTTCATTATACATCTAGCAATTTGTCACAACAACCTAGTCGCAGCTATAAGATGGAAAGATACAGTAAACATTAAATTCATTCACTTTGAAGGCGGTTGTTGTAACTAATTGACAGGTGTATTGAACGCTTTCGGAGTAATTTGCGAAGCGTGTGTTAAAAGTCAGGTATTACCGAATGAAAATCAGGTCAGTAATTCAATAAAAACAATAATACCAAGAATAAGACCGCATAATACAGTAAGACGATAAAAATCGATCGTAATAAAAAACTGTAAAGAACTATCATTTCTTCAATTTGCTTCTGTTGCTACCTTGAAACTTATTCAACATTCGCATGTCTTAGGGTCATATGGTGCCTCAAGCCAAAACCCTGCATAAATGCCCTATCACAAACGTGACAAACAAATCTCCTCAAATGCATCTTATTTATATGCCTCTTCAAAGTGGTTGGAAATTGGAACGCACTCGAACAAAACTCGCATTTAAAGTTCTTAACAACTGTATGCTTGTAGGAATGCCTTTTCAAACCGTGGCTATCAACGAAAGTCATGTCACACAGGTCACATTTATAGTTCCTTTCGCCCATATGGAAAATCTTTTGATGCTTTATCAACTTGTTTGGATAAGAGAACTTTTTTCCGCAGATTCCGCACGAAGGTGCCTTCCATCCATGACGTTCCTCCATGTGCTTGGCTCTTAGATAGGGAGGGACCTGCTCTTTACATACGACACAGGGATAAGTCTTCGGTCTTTGCTTTAGATGGACATGCAGGTAGTGTTGTCTGAATAAGCCCTTTTCTTTGTAATTCCGATCGCAAATCTTGCATACGTATGTCTGTGAGCCGGCTTCTCCGACTCTCGTGCAGAAGTTTATGTATGCGTCGTACCCTAGAAAAGAATTAGAATGAAAGGATGCAAGTCGTTCTTCCCTGTCTGGTTTAGGTTCAGGCCAATTAGGAGTTTTTACAGCCGATTATAAATACACAACTACAGTTAAGATGGTTTATTATCTTTGATACTAACACAACTGCTGACAATTTAGTGACGGCATAAAATATGTCTATAACTAATGAATTGGGAAATTACTAACTACTAAACTAATTAAGGTTACTAAGTGTAAAATAACAATAACATTGCAAATCTAATTGAATCACACATTGGGATGTCGCTTCGCCATATGGTACTTCAAGCTGCTAGTCTGCACAAACGCATCTCCACAAATTTTGCATACATATCTCCTGTCATTTAAATGTATCTTTAAATGAATAGCCAAATACTTGGGAGTCTTGAAGGCCTTCAAACAAAACTCGCACTTATAGTCCCTAACGTCAGAATGCTTGAAGGAATGCCGCTTTAAACCTTTTCGTTCAGCGAACGCCATGTCACATTGGTCGCATTTAAAGTTCTTCTCGCCCAAATGGAAAACTTTCTGATGTCTTACTAAGGTGTTTTGATAGGGGAACTTCTTTCCACATGCCCCGCAAGTAGGGGCCTCCCAGCCGTGGGCTTCTTCCATGTGCTTGGCTCGCAGCCAAGGGAATAGCTCCTCTTTGCATAGGACACAGGGATATTTCTTTTTTCTTAGCTTTAGATGGACATGCAGGTAGTGCTGTCTGAACAAATCTCGTCTCTTGAATGCCTTGTCACAAACGGTGCATGAGTAGAACTGTGATCCGGCTTCTTGGGTTACGGTGCAGTACTTTACGTAATCGTCGGTGTCCCCTAGAAAAGAAGTAAGATTTGTGAGGATGCGAGCTTTCTGTTGTTGCGGTAGAAACTGTTTTTGGGCCCAATACTTCTTTTATATCAGTAGGTTCAACATATTCGTTTTTGAGACGAGGAATATATCACAGGCTTTAATTAATTGATGTTTGCAATTAACAAGAAATTGATACAATGGTCAAGTGATCCATAATGTTTCGCATCTTGTAGTGTACACCTATGATCATATTTTAACCCTTTTCAAGGCAGAGGCGAAATATCGACCACATGCCGCCTGTCACACACGTATGTTAATGTCAATAAATAAGAGATATGATTATAATTTTTCAATTGCTGGCCTGGAAAAGGGGTAAAGACGTTGAAGTTACGTTAGTTAGCGTTCTATGTACTTCGCAAGCGAAACCGCGTCTACAGCTATGTTATCTTATAAACTAACTCATTATAATCGCGCCTGCAGCAAACATTATAGTACAAAATTACTTGGCTTAGTACTTTTGAGAACAAATAAAGAAACATGGAAGATTCCAGAAAAATGGAATCGCAATGTATATACGGCAGAGCAGAGTGGTCAGTGTATAGTTTTAGAAAGATAGTTCGAGTGATTTTTAAGATGCCTAAATCCAAATTTAAGTCGCCCTGAAGACTATTATCAATATTTTGCTCGGATTGTTTTTGTTCTAGGTAAGATATGTGCGGCAAAGTGTGTGGGGTAATTCCGTACTATGGCGTTTGCGGCAAATTACAACAATACGCACTTGCCGACTCGATCAAAGCAGCTAGCAAGAAAGAGATTTATTTGAACAGTATAAAATAGATGGCGATGGCGCTCTGTATGACAGCAAATGAAAATAGCTTTTAAAGTGCTGCCATACTTTGCGAAGGCGGTGCAAGTTATGGCTTAGTAAGTATGTTCATTATCTATCTATACATATAAATGCCTATGTCCTGACTGACTCACTCATCAACGCACAGCCGAAACTACTGGGACTAGAAACTTGAAATTTACACCAGGACTTCCTTTTATGACGTAGGCAACGGATAAGACGGGATTTTTGGAAATTCCATCCCTAAGGGGGTTAAATGGGGGTGCACAGTTTGTATAGGGGAATCATTATTTTTTTAACTAGAGATTTGAAACTTTGTAGAAAGATTACTTATTAGGATACAAAAAAAAAATTTCAGCGTTTCAGAAAATTCCACCCCTAAGGAGGTTAAATAAGGGTGCAATGTTTGTATGGGGGAAACATGAATTTTTGAACTATGAACTTGAAATTTTGTAGAAAGATTACTCATTAGAATACAAAAAAAGTGATTTCTGAAGTGCGTTTAAGAAAATTCCACCCCTAAGGGGGTTAAATAGGGGAAACATTATTTTTTAAACTAGAGTTTTGTAACTTTAGGTTATTTTTATAACGTGGGCTAGGGACAAGTAGGGATTTTTGGAAATACCTCCCCTAAGGGGGTCAAATAGGGGTGCAAAGTTTGTATGGGGGAATCTTGTTTTTTGAGCTAGAGACTTGAAACATTGTAGAAAGATTACTTATTAGAATACAAAAAAAGGAATTTCTGCGGTTAAGAAAATTCGACCCCTAGGGTTAACTATGGGTGCAAAGTTTGTATGGAGGGAACTTTCTTTTTTGAGCTAGAAACTTGAAACTTTGTAGAAACATTACTTATTAAAAAAGAAAAAAAGTAATTTCTGCGTTTTAGAAAATTCTACCCCTAAGTGCGTTAAATGATGGTATTGATGGTGCAATATTTGTATGGGGGAAACATTATTTTGTAAACTAGAGTCTTAAAACTTTGTAGAAAGATTACTTATAAAGAAGCAAGAAGCAAAAAAAGGAATTTCAGCGTTTTAGAAAATTCCGCCCCTAAGGGGGTTAAATGGGGGTGCAATGTTTGTATGGGGGAAACATTATTTTTTGAACTAGAAACTTGAAACTCTGTAGAAAGATTACTTATTAGAATACAAAAAAGTAACTTCAGCGTTTAAGAAAATTCTATCCCAAAGAGGGTTAAAAAAGGTTGAAGGTTTTGTACAGGGAACACTGGATTTTTTAAAGAGATGTACTCTTCATTAACCTGTCTCCATTTCTGGATTTCCAGTGCTGAGTTTAAGATTGTTTTAACAGCCTTACGATATTTAACCTTTTTTTTTAATCTCACTCATAATAACTAAGATCCACATTTTCTAGCTCCAAATCCATTCGTCGCTCTATATCTTGCAGAGTCATTTTTGCCAAAGATCCAAATTAGATTAAAGCATCAGGTAACTGACAGAATAAGTCTTTAGCATTCTGCAAACAATTCCCGTAATCTGATTGGATAATCTTTAAAAATTCTTTAACAATCGCATATCAGTGGCTGCCACTGTTTGAAATGTAATATCATAATATGTCCATTTTAACTAAGAATAAAATTCATATCTATTTTATATCTTTGTCATCATCAAAAATCTACGCGGACGAAGTCGCGGGCGGCCGCTAGTATTTACATAGTAGTCTGTTGATGAGACTATCGGTGGTTACAAATTTGTATTTCCGATATTGTTAAGTGAGAAAATCTGTCCAATATTAAACGGTGAAAACCGTCTTATGGCCGCTATTTCGATTGCTATAACTATAACCTTTTCGATTTGGCTGACTTGACAAATAACGTTAATTGAGGTTTAAAAATGACAATTCATGATATATTACTTTGAATATTTTATTCTATAATGAACTAGTTTTGTCGGTGAAGGACCATTTATGTACACATACATCGTTATTTATAGTATAAAGTAACAGTAGTTTATGCGACTGATCCATAATGAGAGGCCTTAAAACACGAGTGTGGTGTTGGTGATCACACGAGCGTTTTAAGGCCCAATTATGTACAGTTGCATACACTACTTTATCTACACACATATCATAAGTAGGTAAGTAACAGCTAAAAACCAACAAACAAATGACAACAGCAATGGCGGCAAGTAGTCATGACGAATGGCTTTTATTAAATCATAGACAAACGAATGAAGTTCCTATACTCATATCACTCGAGATCAAATGTCGTGCGGTTTATATTAAAAAACATACTGAATTGACGTTCCGTATCGATAAATATTTTAATATCTATGGACCCGCTTGAGTTTTGACAGCTGTTCCAAATTTAAACTCGTAACGATACAAAAATCTGTACTGTAATAAAATTACATTACAAATTTTACCTACTACCACAGACAAGAAATTTCTCATAGTAAAATCGGTTGTAATGCTGGTCATTTCCTACGGTTTCTGAACGCATTTTAGAGCACTTATGATATGTGCGTAGATAAACATTATTTAAATCTAAAGGGTAGGGTAGTTACTTCCGATTCAAAAAACAGGCCTGAATAAAATGTAGGTCAATAAAAAGAAACCTTAAATTGAATTCGCTAAGGTTTTCTTTTGATGAAAAGTACATTGCTATTTACCGCATTTATTTCTAATACCAGATACAATAAGTTTCTTACAAAAATTTCATTTTTGGTTCAAGCTTTTATTGCCGATTGTACTTTTCTGTATACCCTCATCAACTACTCATTGAGGCGATTGTAACGACCCATACATACTAACAGGGCAAGTTAATATAAAGTTTGTCATAAAAGTAGCTGATAGACGGCTTAGCCACAATCCAAGGGAAAGTCCGTCTACTGTCATGTTTACATGAAAAAATAACCATAAATACTAGTTATTGTACACGTAAGTACTTTTAAAAACATAGCTAAATGCTTACCTAATAGCAAAATTTATTTAAAAAAACCGGCCAAGTGCGAGTCGGACTCGCGCACGGAGGGTTCCGTACTATTATCTATAAAAACTTATGTACTGACGGTATATCATTCGATATTATTTTCCGTCAGCTTTTCGGTGAACGAAATCTTCGTGAGGAAACATCGTAATGCATACATCTGAGAAAAAAAAACAAAGATGTATGTGAAGTGTCCAATGCGCACAGTTGGGGAGGAGTTCATGAGAGGACTGTGCCCAGCAGTGGGACGTATAAGTTGATGATGGCTCTAATGAGCTCGGTATCGAGCCGAAATTTGAGCGACAGAAGGTCATAGCATGTTTGGGCTCATTTGAAATAGCTGTAGACTGCAACAAAGCAGAATCGACAGTAAAAGCTTGTAGATACCAAAAAAAAATTGCGTCGGAAACTTATTCATGATTCATTTATTTATCTGTTCTTAATTATAACAAATTATTGAATACAGTATATTCAAAAGCCTTGGACTATACATCAAAATCCATCCTTTTAGATACATAACAATCGATACTTCTTTTAAAAATCAGCTTCTATTAACACACGGCTACTAAATTTTGGGATGCCTTTTCGCCATATGGTACTTCAAGCTAGCGCAGTGCACAAAAGCATCCTCGCAAATTTTGCAAACATATCTCCTGTCATCCAGATGTATCTTCATGTGGACACTCAAAGTCCTCGGATTCTTGAAAGCCTTTAAACATATCTCGCATTGATAATTCCTGACAACAGCGTGCCTATAAGAGTGCTTCTTCAAGCCGCCGCGATCAGCGAAAGCCATGTCGCACTGGTCGCATTTAAAGTTCTTTTCGCCCAGATGGTAACTCTTTTGGTGCTTTATCAATTTGTTTTGGTAGGCGAACTTTTTCCCGCACTCCTCGCAGGTAGGGGCGTCCCAGCCGTGGAATTCTTCCATATGCTTGGCCCTTAGCCAGGGCAGCAGCTCCTCGTTGCATATGACACACCTATATGTGCGTTTCCGTAACTTTAGATGAACGTGTAAATAGTGCTGTCGGAAGAAATCTCGTTTCTTGAAGGTTTTTTGGCAAATATTGCAGGAGTGGACCGGTGAGCCGTCTTCCTCGATTACGGTGCAGAACTCTAGGTATTTGCTGGATCGCCCTAGAAAAGAAGGATGACTTGTGAGGTTTCGAGTTCTGGTCAGGTATTTTTAAGAGTTCATTGTAGGAATGTAACTTCTTAAGAGTTATAATGCGAGATTACGGGAATTAAATAAATTATTATAAGGCTTAAACCTGTATTTTTACATGACCAGAGCTCGGACTAATCATCGCAAAACAATTTCGGAAATGGAAAGGTGTGTAAGCCGTAGGCATTATGTACAATATTTTTAATTACGTTTATTACCGCAACCCTAAGATTGGCCAAAAGTTTGTGGAGGTATTTCTATCTCAACAATTTTCACCATACTGTAATAATTAGAATGAACGACAAATAGTTTTATCAACTTTAGTTGTCATAAAATTCCGCCGGGACTGATTTTTGGGAATTCGCGAGTATTTCACGCTATGCAAGCCGTCGTCCATCATAATTTTGACAGTTTTATATGATTATCTTATGTTGGCAATGATTATTTTTAATATCACATCGAACAGAACGGAACGTTTTCTTGTCAAGTGAGGTGAGGTGAGTTTGACATCATGTTCATGTGTTACGTTTCGTCGTAATTTGTGTAGTAGAGTTTGCCGTTTGTATTGTCGAATTGTCACCATTTTGCGAAAACAGGTAACTTTTTTTTTCTCCGAGATTTTTTACTGTCTCCTGGTTTTCTCATTTACCATATCCTTGTTTATTGCAGGTTTGAGTTTGCAGCACTGCTTTAGATAATAAAAATCATACACAACACAAATGACGACTCTATTGTATTATATTCTATTCATCATCATTCGCTTGTCCTTATCCCATTTACTTGGGGTCGGCGCAGCATGTTTTTTTCTTCCATACCTCTCTATCGCCCGTCAACTCATCACACACATCTTTCCTGTTCATATCGTCTCTCACGCAGTCCATCCACCTTTTCCTTGGTCTACCTCTTCTTAATGCCCTTCTAGTAACATGACTATCATCCCTCCGCATAACATGTCCATACCCCATCGTAAACGATTTGCTCTCAGCTTTTCAGTTATCGGTGCTACTTTCAGGCTTCCTCTTATATACTCATTCCTTTTACGATCCAATCTCGTCACGCCACACATCCATCTCAACATTCTCATCTCCGTAACATGCAATCTCGTTTCATCCGTCATCTTTGCGGCCCAACATTCAGCTCCATACATGACGACAGGTCTTATAATGGTTTTGTATATTTTGCCCTTCAGTCGAAGGGGCATTCGGGCGTCGCAGATTGTTCACGTAACCTGTCGTCATTTCATCCATCATCCTGCATCCATATCGCCATTACATTGTATAAGGGACCCGAGGTATCGAAAATCGGAGCAGACCGGCAGCGTTACGCCATCGAGCTCTATGGGCGTAAAATTGGAGAGACCGCCGATTATATTCTATTACATCATCATCATCATCAGCCTATATACGTCCCACTGCTGGGCACAGGCCTCCTCTCATGTATAAGAGGGAGGGAGGGATTCTATTGCCTGTATTATATTCTATTGCCGTATTTATTTTGTGATAATTAGTCTGAGGTCTGTATATGTAATATCTGCCACTTATTCTTATACATACACACTCAATGATTACCGGCATTTAATAAACTAGATCTAATAATTAATTTAATATACTGAAAGATCACTTAACTTTATCTTGTTATTAAATCTACATCATTATTATTGTTACTACAACAGTAAAAATAAAAACGTGCTTAAAGACGTCTAAAGAGATCAGAGATTAGGACATTCAACATTTAACATATGTCATTGGATAATAGTACATTGTGATACAAGTGAGGTAGGTTGATAATTACATCAGAGGCGAAATTGTTCACACGAACCGCAGGTGAGCGTGATAAGGAAGCCGAGGATGTAATTATCAAAGCTCACGCGTATTATACGACGTTTCCAACACATTTTGCGAGGAAAAAATCATTTTCATAAGATGAAAATGTGATAGGCCTGCCAAATTATTTACCTACTTTACATTAAGCAAATCATTAAGATGACAACAGGTTTTTACTCACAATTGCACATCACCAAGTATTTCCAGTGGCGTCCATTCTATTTATCACTTTTCTAGTCACCACGAGTCAACATTTTTGATAATAACCAAACACGCATAAACAAATTTTACAAATATTTGTGAAATAAATAACAGTTTTTTTTTCGTGAAGTTTGCGCAGTGTGGGCACAGAAATCTCTAAACAGCCAATACATAATAAAATTAATAAAATTATATTTTCGTTTTAAAATGTTATCTGTATTTAATTCATGTAAAATGTTATGAAAAGTGAATAGTTTTACCAAATTAAACGTTTCCATATCATATACAAAAAGAAATAGCCAATTAATTAACAAAAAGAATTTAATTTGTTTAGTCGAGTAAGAATCCATTTGCCGAAAATTAAAAAAAAAGCTGTACATTCTGTACAACCCGGTTAATTTAAGAATGCACCGTGTTCATGCATATATCTTGCTGCAAGGTGCCAACGTGACTTAATCGGGATATAACCATAACACACAAGTGTTGTAATGTTATAAAACACGCGTTTTTAATATCCAGGATTATGAGCCTAAAAGCGACACAATAAGAGGTACGTTACGAGCAATAGTGTTGAAAAATTGATATACCTTACATTAAATCTTTCATGATTTCTTGAATAATGTTATCGTTAGCGACTCTCCTCTCCACCCCTCTGCGTGGCCTAATATTGATTGTCCTAAAATCTTTTAGCCAAACACTTTTTAAAACTTTCAATGGCATACTTTACATTTAACATGATCTTTTTTTGCATTATTGTTGATTGTTCTAATTCTTTTAATCACTAAAACTAAAATCTCAATCTCCTAATACTAAAAAAATATATAAACATCATCACATGGCGACCTTTCCAGTGCGACCTTGCGCTGCGCTGAACTAGAAACACATTCAAGTGGATCAGTTTTTTTATCAGTGTTAGAATTATGTGATATTAGGCACCATATAAATGAATTATTATTTGAACGAAATGGACAAGGAATTTGTCTGTAGGTACATGTGCGACATTATCTACTTTGTTAATGTTGCAATAGCCTGTATTGACTACCCTACATCAGGGTGCCGCTTCGTCATATGATACTTCAAACTGCCTGATTGCACAAACGCCTCCTGACACACCGTACACACGTATCTCTTATCATTCAAATGTATCTTTGTATGCAACTTCAAATACTTGGCCGTTTTGAAAGCTTTTGAGCAGTATTCGCACTTAAAATCCCTCGCATCAGAATGCTTGAAAGCGTGCTGTTTCAAGTTCTTAATATTGGAAAACGCTCGTCCGCACTGCTCGCACGTATGATTCTTCTCCCCCATATGGAATTGCTTCTGGTGCTTAGTTACTTGGTGGGGATAGGAAAACTTTTTTCCGCAAGCGCCACAAGTGGGGGCTGCCCAGCCGTGCTTATCCTCCATATGTTGCCATCTATGTCTTGGAACGAGTTGCTCGTGACAAATGACACAAGGATGCGTCTTCTTTCTTAGCTTCAGGTGGACCTGGTTGTAGTGCTGCAGCCAGAGGCCCCATTGCTTGAATTCGTGGTCGCATTTATTGCAGGCGTATGATTTTGTTCCGTCTTCCTTGTCCTTTACATCGCAGAATTCTGCCACTTCTCTTTTTGGCTTTGATCCTGGGGGTTTCCCTAGAATAGAATAAGAGATTGTGAGGACGTGGTATTCACAATGTTTCTCTAATGTAAGTTCCGCTGCACATTCGAGTTTCTCAATCGCGATTATTTACGGCCTAAATTTTTTTTTCCTTTATTCAAAGCGTATTTTAAATAAAAAATATTGTTCTTATTTAATAAAATTCATTTTCCGTTATCTCCATGCGACGTGATCAGCATTTGAACCGCAGGGAAAGAACAGGTTAGTGTTCAAAGCGGTCACTCCACTTCTTGAAATATAGTGGTCGCAAAAGAGCGAATGTTTTAGATCAGGGGTTCCCAAACTTTTTTTAGGCACGCCCCCCTGCTGCCTAAAATGAAGTTCCCACGCCCCCCTTCGCTTCGATGCAAGGAAACGGAAGTGAATGGGTTAGCTAGCCAAATCATCATCATCTTCCTAGCGTTGCCGTTAGCGCCACGGCTCTTAGGAGTCCTTTAGGGGTCAGCTGAGTACCTAATCCCAAGGATCGGCGAGGCACTAGTTTTTGCGAAAGGATTTCCCGAGGCCCCGCGCCCCCCTTAAAATGTGGTCGCGCCCCCCACTTTGAAAACCCCTGTTTTAGATCAATCCTCACACTATGATTTACTACACTAAATTAGGTATTCCACTTTTGGTTTCGAATGGTATGTAAGCGTGTGATGATGCGGGATTGCCTAAAATGGAGGATAAGAAGTTTGTTGTTGATTGGCGACATTTTTAGAATATTTAATGCGTGCTTCATTCTACCCGCCATTTCACCCAACTCCTTTCTTCTAACATTCGCCGTCTCCGGTCCAGAGCCCATATTCAAATATTCATAGAATAAGGTGGCTTAGCAAATCACTTTAGATTTCATTAAAATCTTGATGGCAGTGAGCGATGCTTATTTATTTAACTACAGTTTATCTTAGAACACAGTTTTATTACTTGCGCAATTTAAGATGGGTCGAGGGTTTGTAACACTGGGAGTTTTAACCGTGATATAAGTGCCAATCAACTTTTTATTGTTGTTATCACGGATATAGATATACATAGGTCACGCAAATGCATGTACTTCGCGTGTCCGAATTCGGTCTCCGAGTTGGCACTCCGACTGACATTCCGCACGCGTCTGTTGTGGTAGCCGTGCAGAATCGATTTTGCGCGGACAGCGGGGAATTCACATCACTAATTCGCCCGTGTGATATCAAGTTATCTAATTTATATCTATATCTGTGGTTGTTATTCTGTCCCAGTAAGCCAGAAGACAACAGTGACAGTTTATTAGAAAAAATACTAAAATTAGGTCTCCTTCCATGTTAAGAATCAATAAGAACCACTAGAGAACTCTTTTATAATGTTTGGTATGTTTATGGCTCTGGCTGCACGAATGGCACGATTTGGATGGTGATTGGCCGATGACGTAAATGGCAGTCTTTGGCGGTGAAAAGGTTAAACCCCATAATATAGTTTAAAAGCTATTTTATAACTTGGCTAATTAGGCAGTTAATGCCTCCTAATAGCCACGCAACAGTGTTACATCTGTCAAATCTCGCAAGGAATACCAAACCCACGACCAAGTAGTTGAGTAAATTATAAGTATTGAAGTTCAAAGGTGCTAAGGCCTACATTGAAGAATAAAGAACTTTGACTTTTTAATGTAACTCGAACTAAAGTATAAAATCAATATAATCACAATATTTTGACCACATCGTCAGATATTCAAACCCACGCAAACCCATTTTTTTTTCTACTTGTGCACTTCTATGCTTTTTAATTGACGCATAGAAGTGCTTGACTGACAGCGATCTAAATCAACCTTCATTTGAGTGGGGCTCATAATATAACCGTGTACAGTCAGCGTCATATAGTTAGTAGCAGCCAAAGTAGCCAATATGAGGCTGACTGTACATAACTAAAATGAATTTTGACCATTCACGAGACTCGATTTCCAGAAGACATCAACGCGCAAAAAAAGCTGTTGGCTGCACGTTTGAGCAGGGCGATTTTCAATAGATACCAAGTTAATTTAATAAATTATTATTTCCGTTAACTCTTACAAAAAGTACTGTATGCAATTGTTATATAATTAGCTTTTTAACTCTTGTACCTTAATTAGGCCACTCAACAAGCTTCGTGGCATAAACGTGGCACTCGACTGAAAAAGCATACCTTATATGTATAACGATTGCATAAACTACTATTAAACAACAAAGGCCACCACCAAAGTATTCAGCTTTTTAAAGAATTTTCAAATATCAATAAAGCAATAGTTCATGTATATCACTTAGTTTAGTGTGTTTGTTATATAAAATCAAATACTTGTTTGAAATTGTTCAAGCGAATTTATTCAATAAGAAGATAGTAACAATAAAAATTAAAGGACCCCCCGACACTAGAAATATAGCTAAAGATAACCTCCACAAAAAAGACTTTCGATTTTAAAAACCGCACTCATGTCGGTTCATCCTTTTAGGAGAAACGAAGTCACAAACACATTACATAATTTAAAAGTGGTATACGTTTTTGTCAAGGGTTAACTTTTCTAATTACAAAATAGACCCGAATTTGCTTCGCTGGTTTAGTGTGCGCATTGTAATTTTAAAGGTCTTAAACTGAAGTAACAGACTTCGTTATTTCAAAGCCCGGATGATTCTTCTTAATGTGATATTTCAGATTGTTCGACTGCACATACGCCTTCGTACAAACTGGGCAAACGTGTTTTTTATCTTCACTATGAATCTTTAAATGCAACCTCAAACTCCTAGGATTTTTGAATCCCTTGGAACAAACTTCGCATTTGAAGTTTTTCTCAACTATATGCTTAGTAGCGTGTTGCTTTAGATTCTTGTAGTTAACAAAATCCTTGGCGCAGACAGCGCAGACGTATTCTTTAACGAGCGAATGTGTTTTCAAATGTTGTCTCAAATATGTGACAGTTTTGAATGCTTTGAAGCAGTGTTCGCATTTGTAGTTCCTCACTTCCGAATGCTTGATAGAGTGCTGGTTCAGACTTGTTTTGTTGGAGAACTTCGCTCCACATTGATCACATAGGTGTACGAGGTTATCTAAACGCATGTGGACTTCTTTCTTATGCTTGTGCACTTGGAAGGGATAGGAGAATTTCCTGCCACATTCGTCACAAGCCGGGGCTGGCCACCCGTGATGCTCCTCCATATGCTTCCACCGATTTCTTGGTACCAACTGTTCTTTGCATATGACGCAACCATGCGTATCCCTTTTTTTTATCTTTAAGTGAGCGCGTTTGAAGTGCTCCGTCCAGCGTTTTCGCATCTCAAATTCCCGTTTGCACAAACTGCAAGCGTAAGTTTTCTTTCCATCTATGCTGATCATCACTTTGCAGAACGGAGCTATGTTTCTTATTTCGTTTGTTTGCTTGCCTTCCTGATTGATCGTCACTTTGCGGAACGGGGCTAATACTTTTATTTCGTTTGTTTTCATGCCTTCCTGACTGATCGTTACTCTGTGGAACGGAGTTAATTGTTTTATTTCATTTGTCTTCTTGCCTTCTTCACTGATCATCACTTTGTAGGACGGAGCTAATTGTTTTATTTCGTTAGCTCCTCCGCTGCTTCCTAGAATAGAAAGATTTCGTGAGGATGCGAGTCATCGGGCCGAAAATAGGGAAGTCACGGTACTTAAAAACTTTCCTGAATACGTACACGATTATTTCATGAACGTTCTCAAACCTGTAGTGGCCCTTAAAATAATTTTATTGGCCACTTTGAGGTTTGCTTTTCGGACAATAAACATTATCTCAAATGGGGGATCAAAGTTGTATTTGTATTTTATTCCCTTACATTTAGTGTTTATACAATTAAATTTTCCTCAAAGAAGGTGAAGAGCAATATGTGCCACTTGGTAGCAAAATTATTTCCGTCTTGGGCGTAAACGCTAGGATCCGTTTTTGCGCTTAAGATTCTACTTGGAATTCTATAGTAGAATCTTTCGCTTCACTCAGGATTTAATACACCGCCCTGGCCGTAAATATAATTTTACCCCCTCAAGACTCAATCTAGTATTAGTTAACAGAGCTTTGTTAAGTTTTATAAACAAAGGGTAAACTAGGAACATATCATAATCTGGCGAAGCCCATTTCATCTGTAGCGATTATCGATCGAAAAGGAAATTGTCTGAATGAAACGAAACTAAGTATATACGATTCAATATCTTTTATTGAAACTAATGTTTACATTAAGTTCAAAACCGTAACTAATATGATATCTCTATTAACAAACGATAGTAGGTACGATAAAGTAACTGCAAATTTATACAATGATCTACTTGAAATAACTATAAATCTAAGATTAAAACTTGACTTGATCGAACTCAAAAACTGTTAAATACACTTACCTACCTAAATGTTCTGCAAAATAATTCAAAAATACATTCTGTACAATTACCATTCTACCCACATTAAAAGTCAAAAGTTAAGATCAGCTTGTAAGGAATTCTACAACCTAAATATTTTCATGTCGACATCTAGGTCAAATAACCTGTAGGCTTCATTATTGTCACTAATAAGTCAAAAGGTCAGTGACAGTAGGTAAGTAGCTCTTCGTTTACCTTAAAAGATTACGATGTATCGGGATGTTTTTTCGTCAAGTGATATTTCAGACTGCTCTGCTGGACAAACGCTTCGCCACACAACAGGCACACATGCGATCTCTCCTCAAGATGTATCATCACGTGCGTTTTCAAGTTATTCTTCCATCTAAACGCTTTCCCGCAAAACGTACACTTGTATTTCCTCAGCTCCGTATGCTTGATCGCGTGCTGTTGCAATCTGTATTTCGAGGAGAACTTCATATTGCACGTTTCGCAGGTATAGGATTTTTCGCCCATGTGGTCGATCTTTTGATGGCGCAGCACTTGGTAGGGGTATGCGAATTTCTTTCCGCAGGCGCCGCAAGATGGCGCCGGCCAGCCGTGAACGCTTTCAAGGTGGAAGGCTCTCAGATGCGCGGGGACTTTGAGCGTACAAAGACAGCAGGAGCGGACTTTCGGGCGTAACTTGAGGTGGACATGTCTGTAGTGCTGGCTGAAGTGGCTGCGTTTCTTGAAGCCACTGCCGCATTCGTCACAAGTGTACGTTCGCGAACCGTCGTCTTCCAACGTGAGGGTAAAATTGGTGTTGAACCCTAGAAAACAATAAGACGTGAGATGGCATCGGTTCCGCAGTCTCTAGTGGTTGTTTGGTTATGGGTCTGAGCTTCGGACCATGCGGACCTTGATCATATATTCTTTAGGTCATACCTATGATTTCCACGACGGGAACTCTTGCGAACGCAACCCATATTCTGCCTATCACGTACTATGCGGTAGCAAAACGCGACCGAACGGTTACAGTTAGTATGCCGAAGGATTTTAAAAGCACCACACGCGAGTTTTCCGTGCCAATAGAACAAAATCAAAGAAAATTGCGAGTGATCACTTTAATCTTTGTTCATACATTCATCCACTTCTGAATATATATATATTTGGCTAAACTGCATGAACCAGTACGTATTGGAATACTAAGTAAACTTTTCATTGAAGTTTTATGTGTCGTCGATTTCCACCAAAGCGTTGTTCAAGGATACTTCATACAATTTGTGAGTGAAGAAATAAAATGATATTAAATGTATCCAATTGGTTTAATCAATCACTTGCACAGCAGTTTCATTTGCTTACTTTTCTAAATACGTCAGTCACACTAAGGCCTTTTATTTTTAGCATATTAGGGTGAAATGCAGAATAGACATACCCGTAACGAAATTGTTACTAAACTAAAATAGTAACCAAACTGAGAAATTTTAACGTATACTACTTCAGTGTGGAGAGTGATTTGGTTACGTGATGAACCAAAGTGCATGCCCTGAATTTCGGTGCTGTATTTACAGGTATAATTTCTGATTGCTGGTGGTTCACGTTAAAAATATGTTTCTTGAATACTATTGTTTCCTCAAATCTTGAAATTAATTCTTGTAAGCTACTTTCTACCACTTCTTTCTTAAACTTTTTCGTTTGTCATTTTTCTACTTCTTCTTTTCTTTGTTTTTTTTTTATACTAAACTTTTTTTAAACACCACTGCAACCAGGATACGTTAGCAGTTTCTACAGAATCAAGGTCAGTTTCAATACTGTAAGTTTTTGAAGAGCACATGCCGCATTCTCCATACATACATGGTTTGGAGTTTAAATCACAGGAAATCTCGGCAATAATTTCATTATGTTTGTAGTTTTGAGGATGAGCATGCCAACTTTATACAGTTTCAAAATTTTGTATGTAAAATTGGCATGTTTCATACATGCACATGCATCGAGATTGTCCAATTTCGGATTCAAAACGTAAAAAGGGCGATGTCGAAGCAAACTCGTATGTGACGCTTTCCCCCCACCTTATATATATTTTGTTGTACAATTCTTTCATTGAGTTTAGTAAGTATTTACTTTGAACTTTATTTTTGTTCTTTGTTTGCGTTTCTTTTTTTCCGGCTGTACATCTAGTGACATCATCTCGGTTATAAAAGTCGTGAATCTCTTTTACAAGCGCTGCTTGTCTATTTTCAATTATTTTACCACTTTTACGTATTCTTCCTATAAGTCCTAAAGTATTTTTCGAAAGATTTGTATAACAAATCTTTCGAAAATTATATTTATACTTTTATATTTATAATTATACTTTTCAGTTATAGGATTCTTCATAACTTTTTTAAATATTCGTTTTTCGGTTCTTGATGCCTTGTACGTAATTTTTAAAGAATCTGATAAAACATTCTATTCCAGGATCTTTTCTTTAAGCTTCGCTTTATCTACTTCGTCAACAGAACTGATGATTGGATGCAGGAAGGTGGCAGAATGCGAGATGCCTGCGAGTACTATAGTTTAATACACTTAAGAGTCGTTATTGTTTATGTTTTTCTTTTTCTTTTTCTTAATGTTACATATTCATAAGTTTGTACCGCTTTGGCCTTGCTGTTAAGGTATAAATGTTACTATAAATAAATAAATAAATAAATAAATAAATAAATAAATAACTCAAATTATAAACAAACATTTATGTGTCTTCTTCATAGGAGATAATTCTTCATTCACGGGTGTGGGGGTCTTGACTGTGTGTTTGCATGTATCTATAAGTAAACAGCATCGAATGGTACTTTCATTTTGTGACATGGTTTTTACTTTTTCGTTCAGTGTTCCTATATGTGCCTGTTAGCTCTGATTTTTTTTCCTGCATGTTACGTGTTTTTCGTTTATTTTTTTTGCATCTTTTTAATTTTTTTCTTCTTCTTCAGTTGTGGGGACGACAGACACATTTTTTTGTTTGCTGTAATATTTAGCTGAATAGTACCTCCACTTATCCCTCCTCTTTTCTTGTTCATTTTCACCGAGTTCTGAAATATTTTTTCTATTTTTTTTACTTTCGCGAGATGTGCCTTCCTTTTTTCTTCATATTTAGTGGGATTGTTAGCTTTTAATTTTTCTCTATACCTTTTTTGACGCTTCGCATTAGACATCGGTGCCATACCTGTCAATTTATGTAATATCATATTTTCTTCATCATAAACTAAGCCTTAGAGTAAATCGGTCTCGTTACGTAACGATATCATGATATAACCTAATTTTTTTAACACACAGGTACTTCTAAATATTTGACAATAATTAGTATTCCACTGCGCATTTAACGAATTACCAATGATAAGTAACAAAATAATTAGCACATTAAACTTACCGGAGACTTGAAAAGCACGTTATTAACCCTGATATTTTTGTAACCAAATCTACACCGTCCACATTCACACCGAGTTTCACTCCGAAAACAAGATGGCTGCTGACTGAGCTATATTTTGACAGGTCGTGTTATAGTGTTGCCACTTGCCAGTTAATCCTGATAGCAGTTATTGCTTCTTTGCGATTCGTTCTACGCTTAAACGTCGTTACTAACACTGAGTTACGAAATAATGAAAAACGGGGACAGATATAAATGTACGGGATTATTACAAAATAAATAGCTCTTTTTAAATAAAACTCTTTTTACATCATAAAATAGAGTATAAACGGTCCTTGTAAACAAATTATCCTCGTAAAGGTAAGAGAATAACTTCTCTCTATCTTTTTAAACACTAAGTCACCAAACCGCTGCGAGACATTTTAAATTTGTATGAAAATAAATTTCGTAATTTACAAAACAAATTATTATTACATTTTACTGTCATCGATAGCATTATCAAAGAAAAAGTGCTTAGAATAATTATACACTATTTTTATTTTGGGTTACATTTCAAATTATAAAAAAACATGGAGTTCGTAATTAAATCTCTGAGACAACAAGTATGAGATGATGTACAATCATTCTGCATTTCACCCACTAATATTAGTTCATATCTTTCAGTTTCTAGAAGTTTGAAGATCAAACTTTCCATTGCAATATTGCGAGAAAAGTCCAAGAATTTTATCACGAGGACGCCTACTATACTGTCACGCAATTAAGTCGTCTGTTTAACATTGTTTTTTCTGGCAGGAATTGGGATGAACCAAAAAAAAATTTACCCTGTTTTTTTTTTCAGTAGAATAGACACATTTAAGAAACTAATTTCGCTGATTTTGCAATGCGACATTTATTTATTTTTTTAAATAATAAAACAATTATTATATATGATGACGTCAGAGAGGGACAAGTACGCTTCTTGAACGCATTTTATACGAACGCAACCCACGTACTACTGTCATTAGTGTCATTGATAGTAGAGTGACATTGAAGTCAACGGGTCCAAATTAAATGATAAAATATTTAGAGCGATGTTTATTTAAGAAAAAAAACTGTTCATTTATACAATGCACATATAATTAATTTAATATATTTCGGTAACTTTTTACAAAATATTCATGACACAATTTTTATAAACTATTGCATGAGAATAAAACATTTGACTACAATTCGGACTTACGACTTTGAAGTTTTGTAAAGACCCTTTTACAACAAGTGACATTATTTTTTGTCCTTTTTGTCTCACTTTGTCATTAAGGAAAAAATGAGATGCAAATTTAGTGTGATATGACATTTTATATAATTCTCTACGTTTTTGCGTGCATTCTATCCTCCTCCTAATACAGGCACTAGTGACGTCACCGTGGCACTGCTGTTTGAAGGTCATTAAAGGTTTTTTTTTTTTTAAATGATATCTCGTAGGATATTGAATATTTAATTATCTAATAAGTACATATTGCTCAGAAAACCTATCCCTCCAAATGGTTTTGAGTTTACTACACATTGTAAAAAATGGTTCATCCCAATTGGGTGATATTCTTAAGAAAATATTTCCATAACGATAACAACAAAAATCTATTTCGTTTCTTGCGCTGCCAGTGCGACTATACTTCCTCGTGGGAAGCTAGCCCAGTCAAGCAGGTCTGAGTCGACAGACAATCCGACTTAATTACCTAATGATTAAAGACTTCAAGGCTTTAGCGTGTCTACCTTAAGTTTTAAGGCCAACATCGATTCCTCTATGATTCCTCAACGCGTGCTGTTTCAAGGTAGACTTCTGCACAAACGCCTTCTCACACACCGGACATGTGTACCTCTTATCACCAGTGTGAATCTTCACGTGGTCTTTTAAATTGTTCTCCCATCTAAACTCTCTGCTGCACTGTTCGCACTTATACTTCTTCACACTAGAATGAGCCGCCATATGCAATCTTAGACTTAGATTATTGAAGAAGCTTTTCGAACAGACTTTACAATCAACTGTTTTCTCTCCCATATGTACTTTCTTTTGGTGCTGCAACACATGGCACGGGAAACGGAATTTCTTATTACAAACTCCACAGGTCGGAGCGGGTATTCCATGAGCTGCTTCTAAATGATACGCTCTTAGATATCCAGGGACTTTGTCGTCACAATGGGGACATTTCCGTTCCCTTGGGCGTTTTTTGAGGTGCACAAACCGGTAATGTTGAGAGACGAGCGGTTGCGATGGAAACGATTTGTTGCATTCGTTGCAACCGTACTTCCTGTCCTTTGTTATCGTGTAATATTTGGCTTGCGGTGGCCTCCCTAGAAAAGAAACGGGGTGTCTTAGGATTGTTTAAGACGATTTAGCGATTGCGGATCACTAGATAGGCCTAAACCATCCTAAGATGTACACGGACGTATAACACAACTGGCCACCTCTACTGTCACCCATACAAATAAAGTGTTCAAGAGCAAATTTTGCCTAGCCAGTCATATCATATCTTCTACACTATTATTACAAAAAGGTAAAGTTTGTGAGGATATAGCTTTTTAGGTTTGGATAATATCCGGTATTACTCCTCCGATTAAAAAAAACCACTGAACTGATTAAGATACTTTGATATACAACGTATATAGCCTGAATTAAAACATAGGTGCCGTGTGCCGACAAAGCACGTTCTACATACCTCGTAATAGCGATTAGATATTGTATAAAACGTGTTTGGATAAGCCATGGATTAAGTACGTGCGAGATGAGTGAATGATTATGCATGTAAGTAGGTACTACTATATATATACCGTGCGAGTTGATGAATAAATTAAAATTGTATAGACAGTACTTCAAAGTATCTCTCGTGGACAACCATCAACCCCTCTGGGGTGTAGTCCATACTTCCGCGCTTTGCTCCCAACAACATACCTCCCAGCCAATAATTGCCAGGTAGTCGACGCTGTCTACAACCACCAACCACTGTCTGACAAACTCGGTATCTCGAAAATCATCCCTAAAAGGCATAAAATGGGCGGTGAAAGTAAAGGATTATTAGCATTAGTTCCCCTGGAACCAACTACTAAAAATTAACCAAGTCCGCAAAAATTGTTTTTTTTATTTGCAATGGTGCCTTGATGCCTTCAAAGGTACTACCTACGTACCTACGGTAGGTAGGTAATGTAGAAATATGGGTGCATACAACTTGCTCATAATTACGTCCTCTCGCTCTTATGCCAGCGGATTAAGGTTTCGGTGCATATTTATTAGAGGATTCAATCAATAGTCATTTTTGCACTTGACTGTACCTAGGAACTACTGTGAATAATTCAAAATTACGGCGAGTAAATGTAGAAAAGGGTGGTATTTAGCGCTTTTCTTAATGTATTCATACACTACCTGGTAAAAAATCTAGTTTACCCAAAGGTTGTCTGGAAGAAATCGCCTTAAATAAAGCGATAAGACCGATGTTTTCGTTAAGGACTCTCATGACGTGTTGCAATAAAGAGTATTTAATATTATTGCCTCTATCTAGCATTTTTTTTTATTGTGTACCAACCCAATTAGCCTGAGTTGACAAACAAAAATTCATACAAGTGCCAGTATTGTGACGAAAATTAAGAATTAATGCTTAAATGGGAAAATTTCACAAAACTTAATGCTTATTTGTCGTCACAAAACTGACACCCGAGTTAATTTGCTGTCAAGTCACACCAATTGGGTACACTTAGTTTTGCAAATGCTCTATCACGCAATAAGTTGTACTATAAACCGCCGTCTAAAAATAACGCAAGTGGGTTGAGGATGTAAACTCAAAGAAAGTGAAAGCTACAAGGGCAGAAAAACACACTTTCTGGTCACGTAGAATTGAGTGCTCACCATAGGCGAGTCGTTATTTGTCGGCCTAAGTGAGTAATGTACTATTTTGTCATAAAAATAATCACAATATTTTTCACATTATTGTATGCTTATTTGTTCCTGACATTGTTAGTGGTCAAAATGGCAAGTAATAAATAAAAGAAACACTGTCATGTTCATACTATGTATGTATAATAACCATAAATCCACAGAATAAAATTAACAGTCTTATATATCTATGTACAATGTACAATTTATTACGTAGTTTAATTATGCTTCACATTAAAACTGTTATGTAAAATGTTTATGCGATGTTGTAAGTAAACAAATACTATGTAACCACACTAAAAAAATATGTTATTTTCACATAAAAATTACATTATTAAATATTTAACAAAATTATAAAAAAATATAAACAATACACTATACATTTTTGAAGTATCGTACTTATAAGAGGTGCCTTGCTTAGTGCCTAGAGTCTAGTCTCGTGACTGAAAGCACTTTCTAGAATAAACTATAGTCCGACGGACGCCGACCGGGCCCCCCCGACACGCGCTCCCTCGCTATACCGTCCGCGCGCAAGCAGGCGAGGACTGAGTGAAGCGGTTGGACTATAGATGCTACGATGCTTCAACTCTATATCGGCATCAACGAACCGCTTGAGCAATAACCACTTAGCCTGCGTTGCCTGTTTAGCCATGTGGAAGTCATGTTGACCCTATTCCAGATAAGATTTGAAAAAGCGCGCGTTAATTGTCATGCGATTTCAAGGAAAACCATTTTGAAACGCATCACCATTAATACTGTTTTTTTGATAACCACTTGAGGATTTCTTGAAAAATTGCCACATCAAGTCAAGTTTCCTACTTTGTTACACTTGTAGAAAAAAAAATGTCATGCTCCGAGCCGGCTTCAAACCGAACGACCACATGCATTCATGGCCCGGCACTACTAACCAATTAAGCTATCGGAACAATCGGTCTCGGCCACTAAATCAGCTCCTTCTTGTCCTATGAGATCGAAAGAGCTCGTGAATCTCGGTAGAAATAACATTCTCCTGTTTTTTTAGAAACGCACACCTAATTTATCGAAATGAGTAAAACTAAGTAGTTCATATTTTCCTTTGACAACCTAGATAAACGAACATACGTAGGTGATTAAATTTCTCATGTTATATGTATCGGTATAGGTCGACCACAGAGTCAATTTCGTACAAGTTACGTGACCGTGAAGGTACCAATTGGTAGAGATCCGTTAGAAGGATAAGTTCGCCTTTGTACATGCCTGCCTGATTTGATGTTTATTTGTACAATATAGAGTATGCATACATCTAACATGACTTCGGAACTTAGTTAGTCCTAGTAATGTTCAATACTTTAACGGTGGCCGTAATTAAATTTAAACATTATTAGTTATTATTGCAAAACAGCATTACTAAAACTTGGTATAGTCTATTTATTCAACTGAATGACTGTCATGAATGGCCACTGTTTGTAATCGGCGCGTGCCATATTCTGCTAAAAAAAGGTAACCGCTTAATACAATGTTCATTGAATAATGAACTCTATCGTCCTCGCCAAAGATTAAAAATATACTAACAAAGAATAAAGTAAACATGTTACCTGGCACGTTGTGTATGGTATTTTATCTTGTAGTTCTTTTTAAATCTATTGAATAAGACGATAGAGTTCGTAACATTAGGTGGCGGTATTTTTTTTTGCAAAGTTAAAAAAAATAGGCTTTATACAATATCTTATACCACAGTGCATATCACGTAAAATTCTTTCTTTAAATTTATACTTATAATAAATATTTAGAGGTTCGACCATCTGCACATTAAACAATAACAAAAAAAAAACAATTGAGGACCATTAAAATTGATAAAAGAACGCACTCCAATAATTACTAATAATTCAATAAAATAACAGGCATCAATTCATTTTAGCTGATCTGCAATGGCCGGGAAATTTCATATCAGAATGTCTTAATAAATAAATTCGTAAAACAAAACGTAACACAAAGTATCACATTTATTATGATATAGCCTCAATGCTGTAGATAAATATACTATTTTCGAATTCGTAAGTTTAGCTATTTATTTTTGTCAATCTCGCGAATCGGATCTAAATAAACATCTCTCAAGAGTCTTTGTCTCTCCGAGTCTTTCCGTGTAAATTTAACATTCGCTAGTTTACGACACAGAGTGCGATATGCAGACGACAAGTTGGGGTTACGAGGCCATACTGGTATGTACATTGATATTGCTAGATCGCAGTGTTGCTTCTATACCCGTTTATCATCAAGTAGTTTTAATAAGAGATAAATTTTAATGGCATCATAAATTGAGAAATATTAACCTTGCAAATTTGTGCATATAAATCTTGTTTCCATACTGATCAAAAATGTAAAAAAATATTAACCGTAACTTACCCTTACAACCAAAACACATTCGTCTGCTGTTATCAATCACAACTTATCCGACGTAAATTTTAAAAAATATTGCATTTAATTCCGATATGAGATTAAAACTAAATAAAACTTGAAACTCCTTTACCTTAAGTCCATCGTCCGATATAATCACAGTCACTGGCACTACACTAAAAGTTGACCTCCGGATGATATTTGGTCATATGATAATTGAGACTGGCTTTCTGAACGAACGCCTGCCCGCACACAGAACACACTTTTCTCCTATCCCCCGTATGTATCCTTTCATGAAGATCCAACGTAGTCTTCCTAAGGAAGGATTTCCGGCAGAATTTACAATGGTAATCCTTCACTGTCCTGTGCTTGAATTTGTGTTTGTACATACCTTCGAAACTAAACGATTCGTATTCGCAAAAATCGCATTTGTACTTTTCCCCGAGCATGTGGAAATTGTTGATGTGTTTGCGGAGTTGTATTTTAGTGTTGAAAGTGCCTTTGCAGGCGTTACACTTGAATCGATCGTCGACGTTGTGTTCCTCTAGTTTGTGCACTGTGAGGGGGGCGAGCGTCATGAACTCTTTGGAACAGTACTGGCAAACGTAGCGCGGGATCTTGTAGTGTTTCGTTTTGACGTGGAAGCGAAGCGAGAATATTTTGTAGTATCGTTTGTCGCAGCGAGCGCAGAGGTAAGCGTCACCGTCCTTGGTATAGTCGTCTTCGCGTAGGCGGAACTTCGGCGCCTTGACGCCTAGAAGACAGAAAAACATTACTTTTATCTCGTCTTCATTTCTCTGCGCTTCATTCGGGGCAGAATGACAATTATCGCGATACTTATCACGATGATTATCGCTTTTATAATAACCCTACATTCGTGCTCGCTATTCGGCTCGCCGCTCGACAAAACGTTCGTTTCAAAGTAGTTTCGTTTTCGCACTTTTCTTCACTCTATTATGTAAATATCCTCGTGGGTGCACAAGGCCCACACTAGAAATATTTATCGGTTAATGAATTGATAATTATTTCGGGAGTATAATCGTCTTGATCATTTCGGACCCTGACCCTCAATGAGTGTTGCTTAGATTGCGCCTGCGCTTGCTTATTCTTCTAAATAGCCTGTTTGTGTTTATTGCACTTCAGTTATATGTCTCCGTTCCGAGTTTACAATTAATTCAACAACAATCGTCGCCTTAGCTTGCGAGTACGCAAGGTATAATAATTAATAAAATGTCGTAAACCCCGTTTTAAGTCTTTCGATGTAACGGCAAAAGCCGATGATATAGAAATCGTGTCATAGAAGTCATGTTGTAGGAAAAACAATAAAGTACGCCGCAAGTCATGTGTTTAGTGTATTCATAATTAAGAGTTCTCTCTGCCTAACGTCGCTTTCGAATGTAATACCTGCTAGTGTAAAAAAAACCTACAACTTTCATACATTGAAATCGCAAAAAAACTCACCATAATGGTTAAAACAGAAATTCCGAAGTATCCGTACGTTGTAAAGCCAATTGCTACATCACGAGAAAGTATAACGCTTCGAAATTTAAAAATTCTTGCTAAATCGAAGATTAGATCATTAAACTTTCTCGTGATCAAATAATATAAACACCAAACAACATTAGTAGAATAGTACAGATTTGAAGTGCAGTTGTTTTTTTTTTGCTTTATTTCAGTTGCAGCATAAGAAACATCGTCTTGTAAAAATTAAGCGTAGCGCCACCGCAACCTAAGTTAATTCCTGAAAAATAGATTTATCTACATAAAGTCGCAAACTAACCACAACGCCTATCCTACTTGCATTTTGACCTATCCTAATATTCCTAATTGATTCAATATGGCTTTTGTGATATTCTATTATAAGTTACTAGAAAATGTAAAAAACGCTCGCATGTTCACATATACGTATGTATATAGCTGATAGACATGCCCCTGACGACCTAGCTAATAGACACTGTAATTCCACTTTTTCTGATAAACAAGGCGCGTACTTTTCGCGCCGATGACGCCAAACCTCACATACGATGGTTTCAAATAGTGTTTTCGTTAACAGTTGCGACTTATCAGCCTCTGCAACTGGACTAAAATGGAACAATACACCAGAAACCGACAGAACTCGCTAGGCGTGTAGGTTCATACTACTGCCGGCATCTGAGATCTCATCAAATAAATATAAAGGTACAATCTTACACAAATCGACCTAGTCCCATTGTAAACTCAATAAGGTTTGTGTTACGGGTACTAGACGAAGATTATTTTTCGGTGACGAATTTTTTTTTGGGTGTCCCACTAATGGTTAAAGGCCTCCCCTTGATATATTTATTAGAGAGAAAGACTTTAATATATAGAAAACACACAAGACTCAAAACAAATATTCATGCTTATCACACAAATATTTGCCCTTACCGGGATTCGAACCCAGAGAAGCTGAATAGCTTCGTAGGCAGCGTCACTACCCACTAAGGGTAACCGGTCGTCAAAACCGGTCCTAAAATGGTATTTGACTGATGAACAATAACTTGAAGTTGTCATTGTTAAGTTATCGTATTCTCACAATTATATGTAAGTAGTATTTATTTTTACTACTGTATATAAAGTGCTATTCAATGTCATCTTAACAAGTATATTGTTCAAATTTTCCGTTTTTGGAGATTCGGTAAAAAGCTTCATTAAACTATATTACAACTTCCTATGTGCGTAATTTTTACGTCATCTGCACGAAAACTACGAGCCCTGTCCATAACGAATACCAATAAATACTATTATTTATTACGTACCACATAAAAAAACAATTGTTGGTAATTATATATACATTTATTAATATTGAAATTCCTTTGGCCAAATTTTGAAGGTCAATCTCCAGGAGATTAGAGGAATAAAGATCTCCACTTTACAGAACCATAATAACCCTACTAGTCTGTAGGTAGGTGGTGTGCGCCTAGTGGCGATTTAGGGCGCCATAACTCCCAAAGGTGCGCTATGTTAGGACACTTTGCTGTCGACACGGCGAATCAAGAGTAATTTCCTCCCTCAAACGCACAGATTGTGGAAAAAGCTCCCCGCCGAGCTTTTGCAGGGACCACATAATGGGGCTGGCAACGCGCATGTGTCACCCCTGGATTCGCAAGCGTCCAAACGCTGTAGCGACAGCTTACCCACGCCACCCACGCAGCATAACAAAGAAGTAAATAAAAAGTGTCGCATCTACGGAAAACTGAAAAAAAAAGGTTTTTCTACAAAAGGTAGCTTATGTCACGCTGAAATTTCGACTTCATTGATACCGCATTCGTCAAAATCTGTTCAGTATCTTAAACGCAACAGTGGGACATGTTAATACAAGCATAGACTGTTAAAACATATCCAAACACCTTACGGCTCTGCCGTAGGGCATAAATTCTGTGCTTAAAGCCTATGTCCTAGTTCTGTGCTACCGTAGTCAAAGTTTTCAAATTCGAGCTGGAAATCGTTCTGCTGGTGGCGCAGTGGTGGGTGGTACCCGCATTTCAAATCCGTACTAGGCGCGGCAGTGTCAGTATGGGATTTTACAGTTATCATATCATAATTAGTCTATCATATCTTAATTAGGTATCATAATTTTAACCGACGCAATAAAGGAAATCTGTAAAGGTAACTTGCAGACGCCTAACCAACTTCAATAGGCATGATGACAGTAATTGAAAATCACTAAAATATGGTATTTTCTTAGTGAAATTTTAATCGTAGAATTCGAAAATTTTGATAAAATTAAACTGAAAAATACGTACGCCCGCCATGATATGTTAAACACCAATCAGATCGCATGACGTTTGTAGAAATACATACCCATAACGGCCATTACCACAGATTACAGAGAAAACTTACGTACTGAACGAATAGTAAGACAGGGATAGAACCATGTTATCTGTCAGATTTTCATACGTCATTGTCCCGCTGTCTCGCTCGCACGGCCGCGCAAGACTTGTAAACTTTTTAATTTATGTTCATTCAATGAGCAATTGAGCGATCTAGGTAGCAAACATCAAAGGTCTGCGTTCTTTTTATACAAACGTGACGTCACTCGGGACACTGACAAGCGTTTTAGCGCCAATTTGAAATTTAAAAACTAAAATGCATATTTTCCTACTTAACAGTTAAATTCTCTTGAAAAATCTTATTCGTTGTGCATAATAAATGTTTCTAAACATTATAGAACAATTTTTCAAAATGTGTCATCATGCCTATTCAGTACCGAAATTCAATTTAGCTTCAAGTTTTCTTAGAAAATTTAAAGAGTTCCCTCAATTTCTCTAAGATCCTATCGTCAGATCCTGGGAATACCTTTATAAACATAAAAATTAATTTTCCAAATCGTTTTAGATGTGTTCGAGTAATCTGATATAAAAAATATTGAGACGAATTGAGAACCCCCTCCTCTTTTTTGAAATTGGTTAATAAAGAGGAAACATCTGAGATTGTAGCTTTGTAAAATGTAAGTAATCTCCGGAACTGATAATCCGATTTCAAAAAATCTTTCACGAGCTACAGAATGGATTTTTGAATAAACCTAAACCTACTACGGATTTGCCTGCGTGTTTTGCAATACGCGGGCAAAACTGCGCCGACAGCTAGTAGTATCTAATATAAGCAATATTGTTCTCATTTAGTAACATTTAGTTTTGTTAATATGCAATTGAAACGATTATTGCTGGAAGATTTATTGCTGGATCAAATCCCGGTTTGGCGAATAATATTTCAATTCTCCGCTATGATAAAAATTGATTGATTGAATTTCGTTAGCGGACATTTTCGCTTAGTAAACACTAGCGACCCGCCCCGGCTTCGCACGGGTACTATATTATTAAAAAAAGACCGGGTCGCACCCCAGGAGTGCCGGCAGAAGTGAAAACTTGAAAATGAATATTAACTTTGTGCATTTTTGATATTTTGGAATGGTTAGGAAATAATTTTGCACGAATTGGTGTAACTATCAGTATTTACGAAAAAAACCCACTATAGAAACAATCTGCTCAGAAGCCAGGAAGTCAGTTTGTTCTTAAAACTAAGTAAAGTTTTCCTTATTTTTATTGTAAATTACAGTTCCACGTGTAAAAGTGCCCTCGTGGCCCTTGCAGAATAAATATTCGATGTTGTACAAACTATTCTTTTTTTTCTGAAAATAAACAGTTTAAATTTTAAAAATTTTAATTTTTTTTTTTGCAAATCCCATACTGACATGACCGCGCTGTAATCGAAAAAGGCACCTACCTTTCTTCTTCTCTCCGCTCACCGCCGCCTCCGTCAGCTCCTCAGCCTCCAACTGCGAAATAACAACACAATCAGGCGATAAACGCGACAATTTTACCTGACAGCGACCATAGGGCGACCTTCGTAACCAGTGATCGTATCTAGGATGCAATTTCCCGGGGCTTAAGTCCGTAATATTAAGATGGATATGACTTAAAATCCCGCGACTTTTTTTGTTACCGACCTTCACAATAAGGTAAATAACTTTTAATTTTAAGTAGTATAAAATTAACAGAAAATGTAATAACAACAAAAATATATCTGAAAATCAGAACTTATTGTTTCTTAATCTAGTCAGAACGCCGCTTAAAAGCACGCGATAATTTCCAATGCACCACCTTAAATAATAGTTATTATGTAATATTTACCTTGACAGTTTTCTCCTTGGTCGGCTTCGCTTTCTTGGCCGGCGAAGTCACCTTCTTGAGCTTAGGCTTGGGTTTCGCTTTCCCCTTGCCCTTCCCCTTCGGCTCGCCCTTGATTTGAATGGTAATCAACTCTTCTCGCTCTTCGAGGTCTAGAGAATCATCATCTAAAAAAAATGCATTTTTTTAAAATAATAAATACATATAAGGGGACACTCTTACACAAATCGACCTAGTCCCATAGTAAGCTCAGTAAGGCTTGTGTTATGGGTACTAGACGACGATATATATGTAATAGATATATATACTTAAATACATAGAAAATATCCATGACTCTGAAACAAATATCCATGCGCATCACTCAAATTTTTGCCCTTACCGGGATTCGAACCCAGGACCTCTTGCTTCGTAGGCAGGGTCACTACCAACTAGGCTAAAGTGGTCGTCAAACTATTTATAATATCTAAAACACATTTTAATATAATAATTAACAATAATAATAAATCAGCCTATATACATCCCAATGCTGGCACAGGCCTCCTCTCATGGATGAGAGGGAACGGGCAGTAGTCCCCACGCTGGCCTAGTGCGGGTTGGGGACTTCACATACACCTTTGAATTTATTCGTAGATGTAAGTATGCAGATTTCCTCACAATGTTTTTCCTTCACCGAAAAGCTAACGGTAAATGTCAAATGATATTCCGTACATAAGTTCCGAAAACCTCATTGGTACGAGCCGGGATTCGAATCCACGATCGCCGCTTGACAGCCGCATGCCTGTACCACTAGGCTACCGTAGCTTTTTACAAAACACATTTTATTTAACATAATTCCGACTACAGGTCGATTCACGAGAGCTGGCATGAATGAATTGACCGAAAGTAATGTCACTTGTCACTGTGAGTGCCAGTGTGAGTGCCGTTCTTATACAGGGGCCTCCTAATATTTTGTAAACATGTACCTAAAAACGTTTTCTTTATTCAAGGAAAAATAAATTATACTATCATAATCTGCACCAAGTATCATGTTAATCCTTTTAGTAATTATTATTAAAGTATATATTTCTGACTTATTTTTAATGTCAAGAATCGAAAGGCGGTAGCTTCTTCGAATTGTAAAAAATTAAAAAAAAGAGCATAGCATTCTCTAAAACACAATTATCACAATCACTTTTTGCATCAACCTGTATTTAATAGTTATGTGATGCACACATAGACATTATCATTCACTCGTTCAATTCATTCGTGCCAGCTTTCGTGAATCGGCCTGTACAGGCGGTTTAACTTAGTCCCGGCTTGCGCGGCGCGCTGGTGCAGGGGTACGACGATAACTTAGATAAAATTGAGAAATTAGTTAGTCTACTTTAGACTACAGTTGTTTCTCTGAATTGTTGGTAATGGGATGTTATGGTAGCTACTATTTGGCCCTTGGTTGCTGCGACGGGCATTCCTCTTGTGGCAGGAGACGAACGACCACCCAACGTAAGTCTCGACTGCCGAGTGGGGTAAGATTCAGTACAACCCTTGGTTGCTACAGAGTTGCCGACCACGCTAAATGGTTTGGACATGTTATAGATACTTTTACTATTTTTTTTTTAAACTTTCCAACCGTTTCGCGTTTTTCAATTTGTGTCCCTCATCCCATTATGCTTGTGTTATATATTTAACAAATTTATTATTTTAATTATTTATTTATTATGTGTAGTTACAGTTACATACGTTTGTACCTATAGGTAGTATGTTGTGTTGCGTTCCGTGGGTCACGTACGGTACGGTGCTGTCTGAAAATCGGTCTGTCTGACACCTCGGCATAATGCTGAGACAGCGACCGATTCACTGCAGCGAAGACACACACATTATGTGTCAATTACATTGTTTTTTTTTTGCGTTTTTGTCTGTGCATGTCTTTTGTGTAGTGAATAAATGTCTTCTTTCTTTCTTAAACTCACCTTCAAACTTCATGAACGCATCATCGTCGTCTTCATCGTCATCTTCAACGCTTTGGTATTCCTGCTTCATGTCAGCTAAAAACAAAATAAAACATGAATAAAATAATTGCATATGTTTGAGATTTATTATTTATTGTGGCCACTTTTTTTCCTCTTTGAATCTACAAGTGGTGAAGACCTCTTGAAATAAAATATTGTTTGTTTGATAGAATTAAGTACTTATTCATATTTCTATTTGATAAATAAATGATTATAGTTACCATCAGGCTCATCAGGCTCATCAGACTCAAACGCCATTGGCTCTTCTTTGACTTCATAATCTGAAAATAATCAAGCAAAATTAGTGACTATACAGAAATACAGATAATTATAGTGCAAATCATTTTTGTAGAAACAAAGCCATTGTCTTTCATTGTTAAGTGTAGCAGCTAATCGTTTACGCTCCACTAAGTATGGTGCAACTATCAATAATAAGTTGTTCATTCAGGCTGCATTACAACTACTCCAAAATAGAATGGTGAAGATGAAATGCGCTCCTCGGAAGTACCATAACAATGAAACTCGAAACTTGTATATCTGCATACCCATACTTCAATGTTCCTTTTAAAACCGTTAGCACAAGACGGCGCGCGAGCCCTCTAGACTATCCGTCTCTTTATAATTAGAACACTTAGAGAGGGAGCTCGACGCGAGAGAACTCTGGCGCCGTCTTGTGCCGCGCTGGTGGATACGACCAATTGAAAATGGGTACAAACCAGGTGACATGTTGCCGCATTTGATCAGGTTCCTGCTGTACATGTCCTTGAAGCGCTCCTCGCAGTCCTGCACCTGTCGCTTGAAGTTGGACGCGTCGCGGAGCCGCGCGACGCAGGATTCGCATATTGTGTAGGTGACGTCGCTGAGGACCCCCGTCATGGGGACGATCTGAGGATAAGAGGGAAATTTAGTGTACCGCCCCTAGACCTACAATAATTTTGCACAATATTTATGGCGCAATATAACTGAACTACCGCTAGCGCCGCTTGGTCTCTGGACATCATCCTTCCGGCAATTATCCAAATATGCCGAAATCGCGCGGCGGATTGCACACTTCTCAGATTGCGCTCGTAGTCTGACGACGCCTTATAACCAGACTTCATTATCAGTGGTGAACATTTATTGAAATCTAATAGTAGGGTTGTCATTGTCACACAATGTTTCTTTCAAGTCCTAGGTTAAATTTTTTTAGTCAGAAAAATATTTTAATAGATCCTTTCTTTGGTTTATTATTGCATTGTCACTGAATATGTATGTTATAATAATAATAATAGCCCCCCGGATCGCTAAACTTAAGTGGCAGTGGGCGGGGCACATAGCACGTAGAACCGATGGCCGTTGGGGCGGAAAGGTTCTCGAGTGGCGACCACGTACCGGAAGGCGCAGCGTGGGTAGGCCCCCGATAAGGTGGACTGATGACCTGGTAAAGGTTGCGGGAGTCCGCTGGATGCGGGTGGCGCGGGATCAGTCACTTTGGCACTCTTTGGGGGAGGCCTATGTCCAGCAGTGGACGTCTTTCGGCTGATATGATGATGATGATGATGAAGCCCTTTTATCCTGAATTACTACAGTACGTCTGGGCATTTGATTTTGTGAAATTATATAATGTCCCGTAGTTCAGTATGCCTCTTGGCATAGGCTCCTCCAACATCTTCCATTGAGTTCTGTCTTGTGCTACTCTTCCTGTTTTATTCGATGGAGGTATGTTACAAAATCTTAAATGTAGTAGTATTGCATGTAATATATTTTGTAAATCTTCTGATATATACTTGGTGGAAAATTTCAAATAAAACAATGTCCATACTTTCATTTACTTCTCTGAATACATTATCAAGAGTTTTTCTTAATTAATTGGTGTTAAACTTTGTAGTCTATTACTGTCGATATTTAAATTCCATTCCATTGTTAACTTAAAAAATGTAGTAAAAGTGTAGTCGCCCAAAATAGCTTCATATAGCTTCTCCGGGCATGTTTTCTTGTAGACGCATTATGATGATTTTTTTCTTTGTGTTCATATTCAGCTTTGACATATTTCAAGTGGGTTAAGAACCATTAATTATTTAAAGATTATTACAGCTTTTTTTGGCAAAAAATGACTGACTGTTGAGTTTGTTTAGGCAGTTATTCTCAACAGTGGTCTTCTTTTTCAGAAACGCTGGAAGAGTTTTGACTGGTAAAGGTGCCATTACGGCCTACTGGCAGAATAAAAAAAAAACATTTATTATTTGCAGTGCCAACTCTAGTATTTTCAATAAATTTTCACCGCTGGTAACGAGGTCTGCTTATAACCGGCCTCCAGGATCACGCTTGGGAGCAATTATAGCATGCGACCGTAGATAGAGGATGCGAAGCGAACGTTTGCTTTGCCGCCATAACCAAGTAGGTACTCGTCAATCTCCATTTAACTAGTTAAACAAGGATGCACGTAATATTATGAAACTCTAATTGTAACGAACTAAACTGCACTGCGTTTGTAGAAAGACACGCTTTAGCGCCATAAGATTATATCAGGGCTTTAGCGTTTAGCGCCCAAACTAGAAGTCTTATAACGTTTACGAGGTACTACAATGGGTTGAAATGAAGGCAAACTTCACTTACCTTAACGTCTAAACAATCTTGCAACATATCCGAATAGATTTCCTCCTGGCCCAACTGGAAGCAGGGATCGGATAAATGTTTAAAGGCGCCCTCAGCGTGGCAGCATCGGCACAAGTCCTTGTCAAGTTTCCACATTGCCGTCGACATTTTGAATGTCCAATAACATTACACTTTAAAGTGTCCGACACCACAAATTTGGTCACGAAACCAATGTTAATCTATTTAATATCATTACACTACACAAATATTCAACACAATGTAAACGTTACACGTTTTGCTCAACTAAATCGTAAAAGCGGTGAACTGCGTGCAGCGGCGGCCATGTTGTTGTATCTGCTTTTTTCAGTGTGACCACTTTAGAATCGGCTTTTCTACCAAAAACATCGTGTAAACTACTTAAATATATAGGGTGATAAAATAATTTATTAGTTCTAAAATAATACTTACATAAGAGAGAAAAAATCTTATCTTAACACGTATATTACTAGTGGCTTTATTAAAAATAAATCAAAATTAATTGACAGTAAATGTCCATGCCGCTTCTCGCCCCCGTGAGAAATGAGACGTGACGGGTGGCGTACCACGTCGCAGCCATTCGGATGATTTTTAAAAGTAGTCTCCATAGCGTTCCCACGAGTAATAGAGATTTACGAGTCCACCCCAGCAGAGCCCTGATACTGAGGTAAGACGGATGAGAGTAGTGCCCTGTGACCGCCAACACAGACACCCTCCGTTATCGACCAGACTCCCTCTGGTCATGCATCACTTAGCACGGGTCGGTTAACACCTTGGATTGGGGATTTAAATTCGAAGTTTCCCATCTCCTAGACAGGTTGCAGCACAATGCTAACGAGGCCCATCTCCCTGTGTTATATTTTGAAGTTTACCGTCTCCTAGACAGGTTGCAGCACAATGCTAACGAGGCCCATCTCCCATCTCCCCTTGCATCGTCCGCTGAGGAGTTACAAATGATGGTAACGAAGATGAATGAATCTTTTGAATGGAAAGGGATGAAGATGAATGTAAGTAAGACGAAAGTGATGGTATTTGAAAAAGATGAAATTATGACAGACTGCGTAATAATGATTGGTGAAGAAAGAGTGGAACAAGTAAAAGAGTTTGTGTATTTGGGGACGTTATTTACTGGAGACGGAAAGCATGAGAAAGATATTGAAAGGAGAGTGAATGCAGGGAACCGAGTGAATGGGGCACTGAATGCCTTTATGGGCAGCCAGAAAATATCACAAAAAGCACGGGTGGCAAAGCATAGATGGAGATATAGTCACAAAAATTGAGAAGGGTATGTTAAGGTGGTTTGGGCATGTAGACAGGATGGATGAAAGAAGATTAACGAAGAAAGTGTATATAAAAAGAGTGGAAGGGCAAGTTGGAAGGGGAAGATCTAGGCGAATTTTCTCCTATCAAATTAGAGAAATCTTAACAAAAGGCCAGGTCAAAAGTACCCTAAACCGACGTGCATGTACTTATGAGAAATATTACGAAAGTGAGTGAAGCGAAAGTGGTTTGCCAGGATCGTAGCAAATGGAGATCCGTGATCTCTGCCTACCCCTCTGGGAAAGAGGCGTGATTATATGGATGTATGTATGTAAATGTCCATACATACTCAAACTCAAAATATTTATTGCAAACAGAATATAAATAATGATCGTACCTTCTCACATTTTTTTACGAGAATCGGTTGAGAAATGCTACCTGTAGAGGAAAACAGCCGTACAGCGGGACATCAGAGCATCTGTATTTCGTGAAGGTACCTAAAAGGTACATTACCATGTATAACCGTTAATAATAACGAAAGCGGGAAGCGAACTAAGGTCCTTTTTCCTTGTGTTTCCTTTTCCTCCCGCATGTATCTACACTAAGGGATCATTATTCTTCAGCCTATCATATGGCCTTGCTAAAATCCAGGATTAAAATAATGTTGATATCTCCTTTATATTTTTCAAGGAAATACGTGTTATTTTATTTAAAAATTAACTTCCGCCAGCGACTTCGTCTGCACAAACCCAGGATAAAAACTATCCTTGTGCAAAATTCCATCCAAATCGGTTGAGCCGTTCAAGCGTCATTGAGTAGCAACATATAAAAAAAATCTAAACATCAGAGTATACATGTCAAATATTAGGTCCTTGCCTACAAAATTGTCGATTTTTTTCACAGATATTATTTTGTACGTAATTTATTCATTTCTATTGCAACTACCAAATTATTACTAATGATTATGATTGAAATTAAAAAATAATTAGACTATGTAACAAAGGTTTTATATACAAATACCTAACGGGTTTCATTTTTTTACTGAGTGTTTAAAATTAAAGCTTGAAAACCACCCATTTCATGTGCTGCTGGTTCAAGTGTTTCAATGACGTTTAGTTTTATGATGCGAACTATTTTTACTTAATTAAGATATGTGTACTTAGCTTAAAAGTTTTCTATATTCCTACCAAAAATTTGTTTGGTTTGAATTTGACATTGCTGAATAATCCGCAAAATATAATGTGTAAAAATCACAGTTTCCATAAAATTCTCAATACAAAACGCCAATTTCATAGGTACGAGTAAGGAAGTAATACAAAAAGAGAAAAAAATACAAGCTTATTACTTTAGATATGTATAAGATTTTTCTGTGCTATACATACAAGTGAAGACACAGTGAAATCTCTCATATCAATTCTGCAGAACAGTGGAATGAAGGTATGCTCGTCGTCCTTGCAAAGGGTTACGCTCGTAAAACCTACTTTCCCAAAATGTGCACTTTCTGCCAAATACTACTAATATTATAAATGAGAAAATTCGGATATTCTAAAAATCCGAATTTTCTGTTTGGATGTTTCTTACTCAATCACGCTTTGGCTCAACCGATTTGGATTAAATTTTGTACAAACATAGTTTATAGCCTGGATTAAAATATAGTATAGCCTTTATCCCGGATTCACGCAAACGAAGTCGCGGGGGTTAGTAAATAATAAAATTTTTGCTTAAAATCTACCATATAAGTAGATTTTTTGAGTCAGTGGCAACACTTTTTTTTTCATGCGTCCGTGAAAATGCGGTTGCGTCTTGATTCTTGATAATGCTACAACGGGGAGTATCTGACTTACATACAATAGATAATAGCGACATCTATTGTGGAATAGATAGCAACAGCAAAACTAAGTGGTTATTAAATTAAATGATTATTATTGCACAAATTATGCCAAGACGTTTCTTCTCTATTTGCTGTCCCAAAAAATAAAAGCCTAAGTATAAATATCATTATATCAGCCCGACTATTTGAGCCATATTTAATAGGTTTTTTTTTAACTTGCGTTGAGTAGAATATTTCCATTTTCATCATGGAAGCCTCTACATATAACGGTAGTAGTTATATTGTCTTTGCTCTAAGATATATTTTGGAGTATTAAGCTGTGATAAACTCGTATGACTCGAAGTAACTTTCGCATGAGGTTAGCTTTGTAGTGAATAAATAAACAAGGCTTATCATCAGATGAGTAATATCGAAAATCTAGACTATTTTTATGTAATTTTAAACTGAGTTATAGGGCGTGTTCACATACAGGATCCGGCAACGATAAAGTCCCGCTACACGTACCGTAAAATCAGGCTACTATGGTCCTTATAGTGAACATCAATAGTCCAAACGGCCTCGTTATGTTTTATTGAATTATGTGACTGCTAGCGACATCCGTTGGAATTATCGTGCCTTTTCTATTAGGTTAAGTCACCGGAGGAAAAGCTGCATCGGTTTACTGTATAGTCACTGTATATGGCGGCACACGAGTGACACGAGTCCGTTGGCATGCACCGCTTAGTTGAGGTTTGTGCAGGTGCAGGTATATCGAGTACTGACAACTGTAGTCCAAACCAAAGTATAATTCTATACATTATCGTGTAATGAATCACTGGTCGATAGTTGAAAACATAATATGGAAGAATGGTCCAGAACTAAAATAAATATATATTGTTTTGGTAAGTAATGAGCTATAACCCTTAATTACAGTCTAATTATCAAACCTACAAATCTTTATTTCAATCATTCAATGTCATGCATTAAGAGAGAAATAGAGTTCCCAATTCGTAGATGTTAAAGGGTCCATAGATACCTGAATTCGGCCCGTGTGGATACGTGTAGGAAGCACGGTGGCCAGCCAACCCTAGGTCACTCCGTACTAGATTTTCGGCGACCTTGCTTGGCCGTTCGAGGTTTTCGCTCGTATGGTGTCGCTTAACTTGCTTATGGCCAAAACACCAACAGTGTCGCAGCTTGCGACGATATCACACCATTCAATTTGAACAGTGAGCATGTTTCTATGAAAATCGTTGCCGGTTATAGGTATTTTTGTAGGATTAGCAACCGAGGAAATAAAACTAATTTCATAAGTAAACAGTATATTAAACAAAACATTTATAACTTTTTCAAGTCACATTGCAAATCGGGATGATGTACTCTCATATGATTCTTCAAACTACACTTCTGTATAAAGGCAGCATTACACACAGCGCAAACATGAGGTTTCTCATTCAAATGTATACGCATATGAATTTTAAGTGTATAAGGCTCTGTAAATCTTTTACTACAAAACTTACATTCGAAATTCTTCGCCCCAGAGTGTACGACCAAATGTTTTTTCAAAGTCCATTTGTAACCGAAATTTTTACCGCAAATTTGACATGGGTATTCCCTGTTCTTTAAATGGAAATACTGCACATGGGCGCTAAGGCCGCCGGAGCTTGCATAGTTCTTGCTACAAATATTACATTTATATTCAGGTTTTTTGAAGTTATGCGCTTCTACTAAGTGCTGCAAACGTTTTTGGTATTGTAAAAACACTTGGTCACATTCAGGGCATTCGTAGACCGCCTTACTGTGGACTTTTCTGACATGATACGCCCTGGCCGAAGCAGTGCTGAATTGTTTGTCGCAAGCTTTACATTCTAAATCGTTATCTTTATGCATTTTAACATGAGCGTGTAATCTGTGGTCGGACAGAAACTTTTTTCCGCAATAATAGCACACGAAATTGGCACTATGCTCATTCATGTGAACGGAGAGGTTTTTGAAGAAGCGGAATTCTTTTCTGCACACGTGGCATCGGAACTTTTCGGAAGTCAAATCGAAACCGAGAATACCATGTGACGGTTTAAACTTGGGAGTGTTGTGGTATACTTTATTGTGCTTTATAATTAAATGCTCTATTAAATTGTCTATGCTTTTAAAAGTAATATCGCACAGCTTACATTTAATTACGCTGACTTCCGCTTTTATTAGATTTTTAGGAGTTTTCAGCTGCCGCGATATTTCCTTTTCACTTATACTGTTATGTTCTTCGTAGACATGTGTTTTTAATTGTTTGAAAAATAAATATGAGCTGTCACAGTAGAGGCAGGTGTATTTATATTTGTTGATATGCTTGAACGGTAGTATTGTAGAGTTCTTCAAGAGTAGAGTTATGTTCGACCTAAGGTGGCGGTTTTCTATGTAGCTTTCGGGGGTCACTCGTGGGGTTTTCCAGCCAGATGTATCATGTGGAAGAGATGTATCTGAAAATAAAATAGAGTAGGTATAGTTTGAGTATAAAGTAAATGAAACACTTTTTCACATTATGGTTTTTCTTCTTTGTCATGTTTAGGTTGACTTACTTTAATTGTTTTAATTTTATTTTGGAAAAAAGTTACTGACTGTTGAGTTTGTTTCGGCGTTTCTTCTCGACAGTTGTCTTCTTTTTCAGAAACGCTAGTAGAATTTGATAAAACTCATCAATAATGCATAAAACCTACAGCAAAAATGTACTGAAACAACGATACAGCGTATCGTGCTAACCGGGCTGGTACACATACCATATGTAACCGTTTTGGTTCCATAGATCTGTTTAACAATTTCGCTACAAATCGCTATTGAGAAGTACCGAAACAGTTGTAGCGAGTCTGTGATTGTTTTATTTGACGACCGGTTTAATTTACCTAGTGGGTAGTGGCTGTCTACGAAGCTGAAGGCCCTGGATTCAAATCCCGATAAGAGCAAATTGGCAAACGTAGTGTTAGACGCCCTCCGGTCAGATGGACCGATGACTTGAAGGTAGCTGGTAGTAATTGGATGGCGAAAACGGAAGAGTGGGCCTTGTGGCGTACCCTGGCCGGGTACGTCCAGCAGTGGACTGCAATAGGCTGATGTACTTATTACATACATATTTAAGAGCAAATATGTTGATGAGCTTGAATATTTTTCTGAGTCTTGCATGGTTTCTATGTGTTTAACTATTTATATCTATTATACACGATGACATGTAAAAGTGCCCTTGTGGCCTATTTGCAGAATAAATAATTTGTATTTGTATTTGTCATCTATATAGTACCCCATAACACAAGCCTTATTGAGCTGCAGCCTATGAAGCTAGTTCGATTTGTGTAGGATTGTACCCTAATAAATATTTAATCAGAAAATATGATTCACCTAATTCATTCCGGGCACATGAACCTCCTATCATTCTCATGCACCCTCATATGCTCCCTCAAAGTATAGCTCCTTGCATACGCCTTACAACATACAGAACAAGTAAACGGCTTTTCACCAGTATGCTTCAACATATGTTTCTTCAAACTATGATTGGTTATAAAGGCCATGCCACATTCAGCGCATTTCTTATTTTTATGCCCATGAGTCTGTCTTATATGCGTCGCCAAATAATGCTTTATATTGTATTCCCTAGAGCAGATCGGACATTTAAACTTATGCGTAATATCATGCGCTTCGGACATGTGTTTTACCCTATCATTGTAATGTTTCATAGGCTTGAAGCATATCTGACATTTGATAATGCGCTTCGAATGCACGCTCTCCATATGGTTCGCTTTGGAGGTTTTCGTTTTTAGTATTTTTCCGCATTCAGCGCAGGGAAAATTACCGGTGTCATGCGTGCGTTTATGGACCTTCAGTCTTTTCGAATTGAGAAATGATTTCCCGCAAACATCGCATATACAGTTCGCGTAATGTTCGTTGAGATGCGTAGTCAAAGTTCTAAAAACGTGAAATTCCCGCTTACACAAATGACAAGTGTAAGGACTACCGTCAACTTTATAATCCGCGATGCACTCCCTATAAATAACCTTATTGTGAACATCGCCAAGATGGCGTCTCATGCTTTCGACATCTATCAAACTGAAATTGCAATGGCGGCATTCCAAATTCGAAATCTCGATTTGGAGCGAGCGTGGGTAGCGTTTTATTTTTTTTAATTCCGCGTCTACGTCAGAATGCGTTTCCTTCGTATGGTTCCTTAGTATTTTTAGTTGCATGAAGTTTTCGTGGCAGAAGAAACATTGGAACCAGCTTTTGTGGTGGCGGAAGGGGCAGGCTGTGGTGTCGCGCAAGATGGCGCCGCACGTCAAAATGACGCGTTTCCGCTCTGATATTTGCTTGGATGCGTTTATTTTGACAGGCTGGTGGCCTGGAAATAAATAAAAATAACTCAAAACATTCATTAAAATTGCTAATTAGTAAATAGAAATAGGGAATGATTACACGACAAGCCATAATGTTGCCCACGATGAAAATAGAAACAATCAAACTTTGATGTGACACGCTGGCTTTTTAAAATCGTTTTTATTATAAAAAATATTATAGGGACATAAACGCAAGCAAGCAATGAACAGACAAGCGTTAGTATTAGTAGCATTGAAATGTCAAAAATTTGGTCGAAGATTGTGATTCAACCAACACAACAAACAAAATGAAGCAGCAGTAGACGGTAATAGATCCTTTTTCCAATGTTTTAGCAAGGACTGTGACGCGATCTCCTCGTTAAAATTACACTCAACATGGTCGGCTCTATGGGCCGCTGGTAATAAGCTGCAGTACTATCATTTGCAAAAGAATATTCCATCTACTCCTTGGTTTTTTAAATTTAAATTTAAAAAAAGTGTTACCAGTAGCATCATTCGTCTTAGGCTAGGCCATGTGTGTTCCCCTGAATTTCTATATAAGAATTAAGATTAAAGTTAAAAATAGCGCGGAATGTCTGTGCGGGCATGGTATTGGGCCGATTGAACATATTTTTTTCGAGTGTCCTACAACTCAATTCTCCCTCTACGAGTATGACCTACTAATAAAACTTAAAGTTCAACTCCCCACTAATGTTAAAGCCACGGAATAAAGAACCATTGGAAATGGCACTCAACCGATTTTCATAGAGAACCACTGTCGCCGCACGCACACAACCACACTTCATTAAATACACGAACACACAATTGCAATACACTTTCGATTGGTTAAAACGTACTATGACAATAAGTTGTTAACGGTAACAAATTGTATATGCGAAATCTACTTTAAGTAGTACCATTTACGGTATAATTTAGAGTGTCAAGTAAACATTCCTTACGTCCGATACCATATGCGTTGCAAGACGTGCAAGAGACATGGTAGTTCGGCTACTCGACGCCAGGTAGCGTTGTTTTCAAATTATGGAGATGCGACCTCTTAAAACTAAAAAGTCGCATGTAATGCGAAATGCGTATGATGATAAGTCTATTTGCCTACAACGGAATAGGGATGTGGGTATGGTATGACGTATGAGTTTGACTATCGATATTTTTATGATATTCATACTGTAAATAAACTAAGACTTCGGTTACTTATCATTTAGTTACAAATTGTTTCTAATAAAATCTTTTTTATTGTATAATTAGTAATAGGTAATATTATTCAATAACTTTTGTTATAAATGTTGTTGCAATTAAACACCATTTCTAATTATTTAAATGGAGTATAATTTTTTCAATATAATACAAGCATATCTTAAATACTCTTTAGATTTATTTTCCCAGCAATCTACACTGCGGACGTTGTGCGAGTGCGGTCAAGTGAGAATTTACAGTTTGTTCGCAGTGCGGGATAGCAGGAAACAAAACGAGGGAAGTTCACCGTCCGTATTGAAGGGCGCGGACTACCGCTGGCAATAGATCTAACCTAAGTCTACACAGATGTAGTTCAGGTGTTAATACGCAGATGTAAATAGGTGTTAATACCCAATTACATAGAAAAAATACAAGACTCGGAAATCATGCTCATCACAAAGATATTTGCCCTTGCCGAGATTCGAACCCAGAACCGTCAGCTTTGTATGCCCCTAGTCAGCCTCTGGAAGCAGTGCGTCATGTGAGAAATCGGAGCGTTGCTCGCTCCTTTGTATGGCCCAATGCACTGCCGCCCGCCACCTTTCGATATCTTGGCCTAGCTATGCACTTTACAACATTATCATCATCCTCCTAGCGTTTATTCCCGCTAATGCCCCTAAAGTAACCCGGGGTCCGCTTTGACACCTCATCCCAAAATTTGACATAGGCGCTAGTTTTACGAAAGCGACTGCCATCTGACCTTTCAACCCAGAGGGAAAACTAGACCTTATTGGGTTAAGACCCTCACGATGTTTTCCTTCACCGAAAAGCTAACGGTAAATAAATATTCCGTACATAAGTTCCGGAAAACTCATTGGTACGAGCCGGGATTCGAACCCACGACCGCCGCTTGCACACCGGCACATGCCTGAACCACTAGGCTACCGTTGCATTTTACAACATTAGAAGTATGTAAATAGAGAAGCAATAATCAATCATATTATTCATAAATTATTCGTACTTACGCTACATACAACTATATTCTGCGTGGGAATTGAACCTTCATGAATGAAGCGTTTTCCTTTCGGCGAAACCCAAAAATCTGTTTCAACAAAATGTTCCGAACAAATGGTGTTGCATCGTTGCGGAAACGAATCTTTTCTCCCAGTGGTATCAATCCATTTCTCCTTTGTTTTCGTGTCTTTAGGAAAACTATAATATTATTATAATTATTTTATTGTGTATGACATAATTTCAGATATTATATATTACTAACTTCCGCCTGCGTGGGCCCGGGATAAAAACTATCATATATTTTAATTTAGGCTATAACATATCTTCGTGCCAAATGGCATCCAAAGCGGTTGAGCCGTTTAAGCGTGATTGAGTAACAAACATCCAAACATCTACAACATCCAATAAACTTTCACATTTATAATATTCGTAAGATTCATAAACAAATATATTTTAATTTTGATTTATCGATAACTATTATCGACCTTAGCCACAGCATTTGAGTAGCGAACCTTCTAGATATTGTGTGCATTTGACGTTCCGAGTAGCTAAACAATACACAGAATTATGAACTTTATTGTTAGAGAAATAGAATTGATATTTCCGTGACTTCAGACGCAAATTTTGCGTGTGCTCCATGAAATAGGAAATTAAATATTTCTTTATACGTATCCTAAAATAATACTTACCGATGATAGGAAATACCTCCATGAGACAAGTTTTTTAATGTGCTGTTATGGAGCAACCTTTAATAGCGCAATACGGCATTTTACTAAAATAAACAAATATTCTCTCATGTCATACGCCGCGTGCGGTTGCTAGGTGACTGACTATAATCTGTGCAAGAAGTATGCTAATTATTGCTCATGTTCGGCGACACGGGAACGCCCACTTACCATTTCCAATGGTTCTTTATTCCGTGGTTAAAGCCCTCTTGGCCAGTTTTGAGCCCAAAGTAGCCAAGGCTTTGGCTTATATTATTGATAAAAATAAAATAAAATAGTAACTATGTATGAATAACAAGTATCTTATTAATCACTATTATTATTGCTATTAATATATAGTATTTCTGTATAATTATTTATGTTTATGTTTAGTCCCCAGGGCAAAATTTTTAGGTGCACTCCACAATTCCGTAAATTCTAATCTCCCCCCACTTGACATTGGCAAAGTGCCTAAGTAGCAAAAAGCCACAGTAAATGGAAAAAAAACAACACAATGGCCTTTGTACCGCCTTAACCTATTTCGTCTCTATTTTTACCAATGTCGTGTGTACAATAAAGTATTTACATACATACAATAGTGAGCGCACCACCATAAGAAGGCTACGCAGTGTGTACACACATTAAGAACGGCTATCTGTCTCATTCTAACTCATAAATCCCACATAAATGTATCACGTTCATCAGGTATTCGTTTGCTTATAAATAGCCAGTTTTGCCCGCGCCTCCGGCCGCGTGGAACTCGTTTATATCGTTGCTCGATACAAACTATCACCCCCTATTTCATCCCCTTAGGGGATGATTTCCGGGACAAAAACTATCCTATCTCTAAGTAAACCAAATTTCATCTAAATCGGTTCAGCGGTTTAACCATGAAGAGGTAACAGTAACAGTCAGACAAACATTTGCATTTGCTTTAGTAAACAATAGTGTGTACGAGACTTTAAGGAAGCGCCACCTAGCGACATCTAGTGACCAGTAGCGAGAACTAGTATTGTTTTTACTTTCTAATGGTGTATACACATATATAATTTATTATATTATCAGTATCCCGCATCATTAGTACGGACGGAGTCGCGGGCGGAAGCTATTAGTAGTATAAATAGCTGCTAACCTGGATTTGGACAGTCCAATTTATCATCAATGGTTTCACAGCCGATATCAACATCATCCATAACATCATCAACATTATTTGTGCCAAGAACCTGACTTTTTCTTGACAATAATGTCAAAGGAGTGTCCGAGTCACAATCAGAGTCCATCTTTGTTTTCTCCTTAGCTCTTGTATGTTTGTGTCTCTTTCTGTTAGTCATTTTGTTTTGTTTTGACTTGATCTGTTTTCTAGTACTGGTATTGTCTGAAAGAAATAAAATACAATTAAAACCAGAGCAATGGGTAGGATCCTTAGAGCATTAAACCAACCGGAGTGGCCATTGACAGGCGTTCCCCTCTGCCAAAAGTATATGACCAGTGGTCATACACATTGTATGGACTGACGTTTATCTGACGTAGCTATTTTCACGTTACGCATACATTTGACGTTCCCCTCCCCTGCAAAAATCGACAGACTTTTTATGTATAGAAAATGACTCATGTCCACTCCGGTTGGTTTAATGCTCTAAGGGTAGGATCCGTCAAAGTAACAACAACTTAAAAATCATTTTGATTATACTTGGGATTATTTCAGTTGGCCGAATCGTATCAACGTAGTCCATTCAGAAAGGAACTCTTAATGTCCAGGGTAGAATATACCTCTTCCATTGTCAGTTTTATAAAAAGTCCTACACATTAGATAATGTCAACCATACGTACCGCTAGGAACAACTAGTTGTCAGATTAAACAGATTGATATTTATTGGGAAGTAATAATGAACTACTACGACTACTAATGGCGATGGACAGGTTACATGTTAAAAGAAAGAAAAGAGAAATGGACTGAAATAGTTACAGATTGGTACCTATACCCAATAGAAAGAAAAGGAAAAGAGGTATACCAACCAAGAGATGTGAGGACAACTTCAAAAAGGTAGCTGGTCCATAGGTGGACACGGACAGCAAGAAACCGGAATATGTGGAAGTCTTTAGAGGAGGCCTTTCTCAGAAGACAAGCTGATAAAGATCAACAACCGTTTGCCGATGTATAGTTTAATTTAATATGTATAACTGACGACCGCTTTAGCCTAGTTGGTAGTGACCCTGCCTATGAAGCAAGAGGTCCTGGGTTCGAATCCCGGTAAGGGCATTTATTTGTGTGATGAGCACGAATATTTGTTCCTGAGTCATGGATGTTATCTATGTATTTAAGTATTTATTTCTCTATATAATTACGTTTATCGTCGTCTAGTACCCATAGTACAAGCTTTGCTTAGTTTGGGACTAGGTCGATTTGTGTAAGATTGTCCCATAAAATTTATTTATTTATTATTTAACTACTTATAGATTAATCAGTAAAAGAGGTTTATATTATTATTACAATAATGAACAGCTGAATCAAGCTTGGTTGGTTACATATCTAAAGTTTTTTTTCCCTTGGTCAATTCACTGATAGTGTAAAAACCTTACCAGTTTTAGGAAGCTCCATCGGTTCGTCAAAGTCACTGTGGTCTGGTTCAGTCTTAACGGCCATTTCAATACAGTCTGCAACATTGTTATTGATTGTCTAACTTTATCCTCTAGCTGCAGTAGCAGGCCAAATATATCATAACACATCGTTAAGGTCACAGCTCATTACAGCCACCCAGCGCCCAACTCGCACTGCCTCGCCTCGTAAATGTACTGACTACGGAGTTAATGTAGTGAGCGCATGCCCGTAAAAATCCATACAAAGAATACTAACCGCTCGAGGCGAGGCGGTGCGGGTCGGGCGCCGGGTGGCTCTAATGAGCTGTGATCTTTACTCTTACAGTAATAAAGACTATACCGAAATACTTGGCTGCTTTGGGTGCTACGTTTATTAGTAGTATATGATAAATGAATGAAAGTTTATTCATGAGACCATAATGTTCTCAAACTCTAAAGTAGGTTTAATAAGTAGTTATGGTTACATGGCAATTAATTTGCCCTTATACATCACTGACATTAATAGCTGGCTTTAGTGCGGTAATTTTTTACATACATTTCATCAAAATCGGTCTAGCCGTTTTGAAAATATAATACACTTCGTCAAAAGAATATGGTTATTATTTTATTTTACGGTTATATAGCCTGAATACCGTCCAACCTATAAAAAAAATACGGAACATTTCTTGTTCCAAATTTAATAAGGATTAATTTTGTCTTTGACACTTTTTTGATATCTATTATAGTCTTCCTGAGAATGTCACAAAACCACCAAGGGGAAACATTTCAAGGTGAGGGGGGGGGGGGGTCAAGCGTCAGGGAGTGGGGGGGGGGGGAGTTGTGAATTTTAAACACTACACCTAGATGTATCACGCCACAAAGGTTTGAAAACTATATTAATTTGTTTGTCTAAAAACATATAATGACTGTATTAATTGTTAACCCTTAATACTGACTGTACAAGAAAAAGGCAATGAGAATAACTATAATAATAAGTGCCATACTTTGTTTTGTTTTTCAATAGATCTAATCAAAACAAATGCAACTCTCTTCGGTAAATTTAATTACAGGAGGATGACTTTTGCAACCGGACTAAAAATGGAGCAATTCACCAGAAACCAACAGAATTCGCTAGGTGTGCAAGTTCATACTACTGCCTGCCTAGCGGGCTCAGACGGCATCTGAGCAAACATTACGAGTGTCCATCCTGTTCGCAGGTTCTTAGTTGCTAACATGTAAATAGGCCATTGATGGCTAGAGGAGTCATCAAGAATTAAGACACTTATTTGAATGTTCAATAACTTTGAAGGTAAACATAATAATATTCAGCAGATTCGAATTCCAGCATATGATGTGTTTTAAGCATAGTTAAACCTATGTTTGATCTCTATATGTGTCCGTGTACCATACTGCATTGAGAACAACATTTTGCTGTCTCTGTTATGAGTGTGATTGTGATGATTTCTTGAAAATGATTCTGCAAAAGCTCTAAATTTTGAACAATATCTTACTATGAATGTCACTAAATGGGACTTAATTGCATATAATTAACGTATTGATTAACTTTTCTGAGGTTTCCCGACGTTTTGGATGTGTGACACCCATTTCGTTTAGTAACAATCAAGTGAGATAATAGTGAACGTTCAAATCAATATAATATCTTACCCTTTTTACTAATATATTCTGCGAAGTATCTCTCGGCTTCTTGGACTTGTTTCTTGAAGCTGGTAGCATCGCGTAGGTGACCCACACATAGCGCGCACACTAACCGACTTGGTCCCCATTCGGTTAAGAATGACAACTAAAATACAGCACAACACCATTACATGTCAAATTTTAGACGAATTTAAAGAGCTTTATTAAACTATCTGGATCTTTGGAGGAGACCTTTTCCTGAGAGGGGTTCATGCTCTAGTACACTAATTATAAGAATAGATTAAGATTTAAGTATGTGATAAAATTAATAAAAATGAAAATAGATTGTAAAGACATTGTAATAATGGCATGAAATATAAGATACAAGGCTTTTTTTTCTTTATTTATTTATTAAACTATCTGTATCAAATAACTAGTATACAGTGTATACACTACAAGGCATATGTTAAGGAAATAATGTAAATCTTCTTCTACCTAGCGTTATCCCGGCCTTTGCCAGGCTCCGCTTTCCTCCACTTTGCACGATCCTGGGCGTCTTTTTTTGTGGGCGAGCCCGTTTAAACGTGTGAGCATGTTAAGAATGTTAATATTTGATTAAAACTTACAGAAATACCATAACATTCCTGCAGAATGTCCGAAAATACTTCTTTGATTCCTGACTCTGTTATATACGATGCTGTAAGATCCCAGCTCCCGCTGGATGATAAGCAGCACCGGCATACGTCTGGCTGCGATAACCAGCTATTTAAATTCTCTACGTCCATTCTTTTATTCAGAAATTACGAGTTATCGAGAAAAATAGAAGTTCGAGTTCGTATAATATATTATGTATGTTGACATTTTCCTATTAGCTTATTACCCTGTCGTATGTGATGTTATGTTACTAATGTCGCAGGAAAACATAGGTGTCTCTTTCATGACTATTCAAAACGGCTTGAGCAAAACAGACTAACAGAGACCAATATACAATTTGACACTAAGCATACGACTACTACATTTTTAGCGCTATATTTATTTGAGCGTAATCTGTGATTTGAGCCAATCTTTCTGTTGTTAGTAAATCAAAAACCAACCAAATTAATACAATATTCTAAATGAGTACTTTGTAATTATATTTGTTGCGTAAGTTTTGGTTTGATGAAATAATCCGAAAGCAGCGTACAATATGAAACAACAGAACTATCGTTTAAAAATGTATATGCCAATGCCACTACATATTTCTGAACGTGAGACAGTTGTCACTTGTCATAGTTGTAAAAAAACATTCGTAGATTCGTAATTATTTGGTTTTTTGGCGGGAACGTTGAAAGTGATAGGCGCGCTTGATAAAATATTTTATTGTAAATTAATTTTAGGTGTTAATTTGTACATATTTAGTCTTAATTTTAATTTTAATTCATAGTTGATTTGGTTATCGGTTTGGTGCGCTTCCCCAGTCATGGGGAAGCGTACGGGAAAGCGTTCTCGGTTGGAGGGCTTGGAGCCGGAGCCAGATCTTCAATCTGAAAGTAGTTCTGATGTGGATACAGGTGCGCCCTCGGAGCGCATACCTGCAAAAAAGAAGACTAAAGAAGATGACAAAGAGAAGTATACTCCTTTCAGGGCCAAAAGTTATTACAGGTTGTACGACGAAAATTCAGCTAAGAAAGAATTTATTGTTTTTCTGAATCACAGAGAGGATGACCACAAATTTTCTGACAAAGATAGACTTGCTTTGTCCAATGCAATCCGAAAGCATCGCGTGTCGGGCGTGATGCATCTAAGAACAATTAATGCATACAAAGTTGGGATTATGTTCGATCTCCCAAATCACGCCAATGTCTTCCTAAAAAATGAAAAATTATTAAATGAAATTCACATGAATGCTTCAATCCCAGCATCTGAGACCGAGGTTACGGGTGTTCTCACTTCAGTGCCGATTGATTATTCGAACCAGAAGATTTTCCAATTAATAGCTTCCAGTAAAAAGGTGATAAGCGTAAGACGGTTTATGCGGCGGGTAAAAGACACGCTGGGTATCGTCTCAATGGTTCCGACTCAGACGGTTGCCGTGACTTTTGCCTCTGTACAGTTGCCTGAATATGTAACACTTGACCATTGGAGGCACGAAGTAGGGATCTATATTCCTCCAGTAAAGCAATGCCTTCGTTGCATGAAATTTGGTCATATAGCAAAGTATTGTAAAAATAATGAAGTATGTTCAATTTGTGCTGAACCTCATAATTTCAAAAATTGTAATAAGGTTAAAACTTAAAACACAATGCGCAAACTGTGGTGGGGATCACGTGGCTATATCTGCTGCATGTCCAATTAAAAAACAGAAAATTGAGGAAAATAAGTTAAAATCACGTAGTGCTAAATATTCCGATTTGTTTTGTGACGTTGCATTTCCGCAGCTCGGCTCAAAATATATTGACACCCATCTAAGTAATCTGACCAAATCTGACAGATTTATGAATCTACTTGTGGAAGCTATACTTAAAATTTGTGCTGATAAAGAAACGCCAATAAATTCTAACAATATAAAAGAAACACTTAAAAACACTTTCAGGAAACAACCTTAATTTTTTTCTTTATGGACATATTGAACATAGTGCAGTGGAATGCTCAGAGTATAATAAGCAATAGGCTAATCTTTACTAGATTCTTATATGAAAATAACATTCACATAGCAATAATTTCTGAAACCTGGTTAAAACAACATCAAAAATTTTTGATGTTGTTTTAAATTAAATTAAAGGATATTAAAGGATACAATGTCATTAGAAATGACTGTGGTAATAAACATAATGGTGTAGCAATACTTATTCATAACAATATAGTATATTCTAATATTAAAACTTATTTTGACAATGCTCTACAAAATATCTGTGTACAAATAATTATAAACAACAAGCAGTTGAGTGTAGTAAGTTTTTATAGTCCATCAAATTCTGATCCCCCATTTAATAAAAGTAAATTTGATGCTTTGATAAAATCTATTCCGCAGCCAATGCTTTTTGGAGGCGATCTAAATGCTCATCATATGTCATGGGGCTGTGTTGATACATTGCCTCGAGGTAGAGATGTCTTAGATATTATTGATGGCAATGACTTGGTTCTTTTAAATAATGGTCAAACTACTACAACTGGTTCTTCTTCTTGGCGTCCTAATGCTCTGGATTTAACTTTCGTTTCTCCATCATTGGCACTTTCATGTGATTGGTCTGTTATGGATTGTCCTCTTGGCAGCAGTTATCATTTGCCTGTAATGATAAAAATGATAGTTGGTAATGAAAATAGCTCACAAAGTAATCCAATATGTAATAATGTACATTTGCCCATTCACCCAAATTACAAACAGGTGAATTGGAAAATGTACAGGCAATCAGTTGATTTTTGTTTGGCTAATATTGATTTTGAAAATATGTCTTCGATAGATGCGCTCAATCTGTTTTGTAATATTTTGCGATCTACTGCTGTAGAGTCCATCCCTAGACATAGGTCTTTGAATAGTTCTAATACGTGTACACCAAAATCTTTGAAATTTCCCCGGCTGCCTTGGTGGAATCAAAAGTGTTCAGAAGCTGTACTTAATTCAAAACATGCTTATATAAAATTTAAAAGTGAACCTAGTGAAGAGAATTATATAGAATTTAAAAGACTTCGAGCCCTTAAAAAGCTTGTTCTTAAGACTGAACGGCGTAATAGTTGGATAAATCTGTGTAACTCATTTAACCGGTGCACTCCTTTGACATTAATATGGAATTACATGCGGAAATTTAATAAAACATTCATTTCAAAACACGCTAGTAATAATAGTTGGATATCAGATTTTCTTAAGAAATACACTCCTGATTTTGTGCTTAATGAGTCTTTAAATTATGTTTACACAGAAAATGATAATGATAAGTATCTTACTGAACCGTTTTCTTTGCAAGAGCTTAAATCTGCCCTATTTTCAAGAAGAGATACATCCTTTGGTCTTGATGGAATACCATATATTTTACTGAAAAATTTAAGTTCACAAAATCTAAAGACCTTTTTAAACATATTAAATCAGCTGTGGGAAGAAAACTTAATTCCTGATGATTGGAAAACAGATTGCTTGGTCCCAATTTTAAAGCCTGATAAAGATAAATTGTTACCCGACTCATATCGACCTATAGCACTCACAACTTGTGTAGGAAAGGTTTTTGAACAGCTTCTAAAGCAACGGTTGGAATTTTTTGTCGAACAAAATGGTCTGTTACCCTGCAATCAGTTTGGTTTTCGTAAAGGTCGGTCTTCTCGTGAGAGTATTTGTCAGTTGCAACTTGATGCACTTAACAGCATATATAATAATCAGTATCTTCTTTCGGTATTCTTTGACATTGCAGGTGCATTTAACAGTGTCAATATTTCCGTTTTATGTAGAGAGCTGTCAATGATAGGGTTACCTGGCAAAATAATAAATTTCTTACAAATGTTTTTAACAAACAGGAAGGTTTTTGTTAAATTTAACAATCACTTATATGGCCCAAGATTATCTTCTTTAGGGGTTTGTCAAGGAGGTATCTTATCCCCTTTAATTTTTATTTTGTACATTAGGAGACTAAATCTTATTCTAGGAACAAAGGTTAAAAATCTGCAGTATGCAGATGATTTGGTTATTTATGTGTCAGGATCTGATTTAAATCAATTAGCTTTTACTATTAATGAGGCATTAATCAACTTACATAAATACTTTGCTTATCTGAACTTAGATGTAAATTCGACTAAAACCAAAGTTTTTATTTTTGGTCGCAAAAGCATGTGTTTGCCCACAGTTTTGTACAATGACATATCACTGCCTATTTCATATGATCTAATAAAGTTTTTAGGTGTTATATTTACTTTAAAACTTTCCTGGATAAAATATGCTGACAGTATTATAACCAAAGCTAACAAAGCATACTGTAATATATGTTTAATCTATGGTTGGTCTCAGGAACAAGATCTGTGGTACTTCAATAAAGATGTCGGAATGTTTAGCATGTTTGTTTTAATAAAATATAGTTTTAATACATAATATTATATGGCGCAGCCAGGTAAAAAAAAGTAAAGTAAGTGAATAGAAATGGAGATGTTAAAGCAGCCGCCTCCGCTATCGCTGGTCGGCGATATATCGCAGAATTTCATACGATGGGAGCAACGATTTATGCTGTATTTCAAAGCGTCGGGGGCTGAAGAAAGGCTGGACCAGGCAGGTCAAAATGCCCTGCTTCTACACATTATCGGTGTGGATGCCTTGGAGGTGTATAATACGTTTGAAATCGACGAAAAGAAGTCTGACGTCGGAAGCATTTTAACGAAGTTTCGAGAGTATTGTTCGCCGGCGAAGAATGAAACCATGCAGCGTCACCTATTCTTCACTAGGGAGAAGAAAGAAAGCGAATCATTTGACGAGTTTGTAACGGCGCTAAAAACGCTAAGTTGCGATTGCAACTTTGAAAAATTAAAGGATAGTTTGATTAAAAGCCAAATTATAAGAGGAATTAATGACACCAAATTACAAGAAGCATTACTACAGGATGCAGACCTGGATCTTCACAAGTGTGTGAGAGTGTGTAAAGCGGCTGAATTGGCAAATGAAAATGTAAAAAAAATGACATCCGAGATGCAAGTAAATAAAATTAGCAAAATATCCCATACACACCCAGCACAACCCAAGCAATCTTCAGAGAACTCACAAGAAGCACGGGACAGTCGCCAGGTTGGGAAAAAGCAGTGCATGAGGTGCGGCTACTACCATGGCTTCAAGTGTCCTGCATTTGGATATCGTTGTAAAAAATGTAACCGTTTCGGACACTATGCAAAAATGTGCAGGACTCCCTCAGTACATGTGGTGAATCAAGACAGTGATGACTCGGACATTGTACTAGGTATGTTGAAGCATGATTTCAATAAATCTAAGGACAGACAATTGTATGAGTCTTTACAGATTAACAATAAAATTGTTGATGTAAAATTAGACACAGGCAGTGATTGTGATGTTATACCATTATACATCTTGAAAAAATTGTCACTAGAACATAAAATTAACAATAACGGTTTAACACTCAGTAATTATGATGGTTCTAAAATTAACTGTGTGGGACAAGTGTGGTTGAAATGTCAACTAATTAATGGAAAAAATACCCAAATATTGTTTCAGGTGGTTGATGGCAATGAAAAATCTCCAGCAGTCTTAGGCTATAAAACAATTTTTTCACTGAAACTACTGAAACGCAAGTATTTGAACAAGATAACCTTAGATAAAAATAGTGATTATGATCACATAATTAGAGAAAATATAGATTTATTTGATGAGAAGTTGGGTTTGCTAAAGGATGGAGAGTATGAGATAAAATTAAAAGATGATTATCAACCTAAAGTTGAGCCTTGTAGAGGAGTTCCCATGGCATTACATGAGTCACTTAAGAGAGAACTGGACAAAATGGAAAAGCTAAAAGTGATCAAAAAAATTTCTGAACCTACAGATTTTGTCAGTAATATAGTAATAGTAAAAAAGCCAGATGGAAAATTAAGAGTATGTCTTGATCCAAGTAATCTAAATAATTGTATTAAAAGAGAGCACTTTAAATTACCAACTTTTGATGAACTATCGGCCAAAATGTCTGGTGCTACAGTGTTTGGTAAGTTAGATGCCTCAACTGCATTTTATCTAATCCAACTCAGTGAAAATAGTTCTAAACTATGCACTTTTGCCTCATCTTTTGGTCGATATTGTTTTTTAAGGCTTCCATATGGATTGGCCTCGGCGCCTGAAATTTTTCATAGACAATATAGTCGAATATTCGAGGAAGTATCTGGGTGTGAGGCTTTTATTGATGATTTAATAATATATGGAAAAACTAAGGATGAACATGACAAACGATTACTTGAGGTACTGAAAATTGCAAAGAACAATGGTATTAAATTTAATTTTAAAAAGTGTGAATTTGGTGTTTCAGAAATCACTTATTTGGGCCACATACTGTCAAAACACGGCATTAAACCGGACCCAAGAAAGGTACAAGCAATATTAAACCTTGAGCAACCAAAGAATGTAGCAGATCTGCAATGGGCAATAGGTATGATCACCTATGTAGCTAAGTTTATTCCCTCATTGTCAGAAGTTTGTCATCCATTAAGGGAGTTAGTAAGAAAGGGTGCAGATTTTGTTTGGACTAAAAAACAAGATGATTCCTTTAAACAGTTGAAAGATATTTTATGTTCAGAACCAGTATTGCAGTTTTATGATCCAAACAAAGCTTGTAAATTATCAGTCGATGCTTCAAAAAATTCTTTAGGAGCAGTTTTACTGCAAAATGACCTTCCTGTTGCATATGCCTCTAAAGCAATGACGCCCACACAACAGATGTATGCACAAATTGAAAAAGAAATGCTTGCTATAGTCTATGGTTGCTTACGGTTCCATCAGTATATTTATGGCAAAACTATAGAAGTAGAGTCAGACCATAAACCGCTTGAAATCATATTTAAAAAACCCCTATGTGATGTTCCATTACGATTACAAAGAATGAGGTTACAGTTGCAGAAATATGATCTAGTAGTCAAGTACAAAGCAGGCAAAGAGTTGTTGTTAGCAGATTCCCTATCCCGTAATTTTAATAATTCTAAAGATGATGATACAATGCTGGATGACCTTGTTGAACCACATGTTAGTATGATTAGGTGTAATTTAAAAATCCAGCCAGATAAATATAAAAAAATCAAACTGGAAATCACAAGGGACATGGAATTGACTGAACTAACAAAGTACATACGAAATGGATGGCCTGATCTTAAAAATGTACCTAATAATTTAAAGCCATATTATACATTTAAAGAAGAATTGTTCATATTTGATGACTTAATATACAAAAACAATTGCCTTATTATTCCATTATCATTAAGGCAAGAGATGTTAAACAAAATTCATTTTAACCACCTAGGCATAGACAAGTGTAAATCAAGGGCCCGAAAATGCTTATACTGGCCAAAAATGACAGTAGATATAGAAAATAAGGTAGCTGAATGTAATACCTGCAACAGGTTTAGAAAAAATAACTGTAAAGAACCTATGATAATAAGAGGTTTTCCTGATAAACCATGGTCAATGCTAGGCTGTGATGTATTTCATTATGAGAATGATAACTATTTAATTGTGGTGGATTATTTTAGTAAGTATGTGGAGGTTGCCAAGTTGGATAATCTATCAACAGAAAATACTATAACATCACTTAAAAGTTTATTCAGTAGACATGGTATACCAGATGTATTATTTTCGGATAATGGCACAAATTTTTCTAGTTATAAATTCAAAGAGTTTGCTATGGAATGGGAATTTGAACATAAAACTAGCAGCCCACTGTATTCTCAGTCAAATGGTCTTGCAGAACGGTTCGTACAAACTGTAAAAAATATATTTAGGAAAGCTGACTATGAACATAAAGATAAGGATTTAGCATTGTTAGAATTAAGAAATACGCCAATATCACATGATGCTGGTCTTAAGACTCCATCAGAATTGTTAATGGGGAGACAAATTAGAGGATTGTTGCCTGTAAGTGAAAAACCTGAGATAAACAGAAATGTTCAAAGCGGATTGTACAAAAATGCTAATCAACAAAAATATTATTATGACAGGAATACTAGAAAGTTGTCTGAGCTCGTACAAGGACAAAATGTTATTATTAAGGATAATGTAAGCAGGAAACCCAATCTGTATGGTCAAGTTATTAGTCGTGATGAGAGACCTAACGCATATGTTGTGAGAACAGAGAAAGGAAATGTAATTTATAGGAACAGAAGGCATTTAATACATAATAAGTCGAATGTCAATATAAAAAAATTTAATAGCTGTTACAGGCCAGGAGACTTAGCTAATGAAAACACCCGAAGCCCTTCTGTATATGATAGTACTGTAAATCCAAATGATAATTTAATGAATGACATAAGTGATGCTGATGTAAATCTTGATACTTCAGTGCACAATTTACCGGAAAGCAATATTGATCTATCAGCTCCAAAAAAATATGATACTGAAGTGTATAGATCAAGAGTTGGGAGAAGTAATAACAAACCTAGGTATTTGTCAGAATATGTTACTGATTAGAAGTTTTATTACTTTTCATTTAATTAGAAAAAAAGGGATGTAATATATGTTTAATCTATGGTTGGTCTCAGGAACAAGATCTGTGGTACTTCAATAAAGATGTCGGAATGTTTAGCATATTTGTTTTAATAAAATATAGTTTTAATACATAATATTATACATACAATGTGTTAAAATCGCTGTGCGCCACTTCATGGGGTGCAGACCCCAAAATTTTGTTAATCTTGTATAAGTCTCTAGTTCGAAGTCATTTTGAATATGGTTTTCTATGTTTTGCTGGAGATGATAAAATTGTAAATTCATTAGATAAAATACAAAAGAAATGTATGCGGACAATACTGGGTGCATTTAAAACTAGTCCTATCGCTGCTATGCAAATTGAATCGAATCTTCCTCCTATTCATATTAGATTTCGTTATTTAAAAGAAAGATTTATTTTAAAGTTATACAGCTTGCCTAAGAACGATCTTCTTCACAACTTGATTTCTTTCCAATCATCGCCTTTTCAAAGGCACATGTTAGTACGGTACGCGAAATGAATACACCTTCGATAACTCACAAGGTCGCGATGTTTTTGTTAACATTTAGACTATAATGAGTACTACTAGAAGTTAAAAATTCTAGTGAATTTTGACGTTGCTTTAGGTATTATATAGCGTTTTCTTAGCGACCCTTGTAAATCCAAGGATAAATTATACAAGTGGTATTTTTCTTCAATGGAGTATCGCATTTTAGTATTATAATCTCCCATTTAATTTTCTAAAACTTTCGTCAAGTGGTAACGTCGGTATAATCCGACCCAAATAAAATGTATATATTTCCTCTAAAAGATTATATAAGTGGGTTTGGATTACTGAATACTATTAAAAACTATCAAAGTTAACCAGAGTTTGAATTAATAACATATTTATCAATAGCTTAATTTTATACTAACAGTTTAATGTTGAAATCCTCCTAATTATTTAAAAATAAATCTCAAAAAAATTCAAGTCGAAGCATATAATCCAGCTTTATCATAGTAATCTATTGATAAAAACTCTAAGTAATTCATCAATAGCTCCTCGTTTTATTCACTTATCAATTATTTTTCAAATTTGAACTCACGACGATCAGCGCAAGAGTCTGGTGCGCCGACGGCGAGAACGTCATGACCAATCACAGCACGCCGTTGCTTGTTTCCTACGCGGGGGCCTCCCATCTGTGCTGACAACCGGACATCGACAGTTCATTTGCATTTGGAAAATGTAATACGACAATGCGCGTTAAAAGTTTACTTTGAAAATTAATAAGTGTTTAATTTGTAATCAAGTCTTGAACTTTGACGTTGTAGTGGTTAAGGAGAGAGGCATTGCGCGTCTAATAAAATTACGAATATAGTCTGTATATGTTATGTAGTTATAGTAAGCTAACTAAATCAATACTTAATTAATGTGTAGTACTCCCATATTGAATGGATCAGCTCACTTGAAAAATGTTATCTTTTACCGAGTTTAGCTATTGTTATGTTTTACTGTACAAAAACCTCCATGGTAAAGCTGTGATGATTGTAAGATTACAAATAATCTCTATGGTAGTAATAAAAAAAACAATTATTAATGACTCCAGTATTATGCCTGCATCACACTGGCGCGACCTGGCCCCGGCGGACAATAGTAAACTTGTCCACCGCTGTCAAATTTTCTATTGTCCGCCACCGCAGGCCACGCCAATGTGTTGTAGGTCTTAAACATACAGATTTTATAGAAACACTCCACTGACAAGCTGTGATGATTGTAATGATTACGAATAGTCTATATAGTTAGTAATAAACTAAATCAATATATCATTAATGTTGTAAATATTGCAAAAATATGTATCGATAATATCCTCTCATAAATAAGTACCAAAACCTTAATCCACTCACATAAGAGTTATGGGTTATATTTATGAGTAAGTTGTATGCACCATGCACCTATATTTTTACACTTGACTGTACTCGAGTGTTAAGTGGAGCTCACGTGAAAAAATATGTAGTACGGCGGAAATTGGGCAATATTGATAAAAGTCGTGGACACGTCTTCTATATACCTAACACTGGTGTGTGTTCCTTGTTCTCTCCAGAGTACGAATCTACCGGTTTTAGTTAAGGGAAAGGGGCCGGGCATAGTTGTGACGTCACAAAGATGGCGGTCAGTCTTTGGATGGGTGACCGCCTGACATTTGAGTGGTTAGTATAAATGCGCGTTTCCGTGCTTTGGAAGGCAAATTAAGCAGTTGATCTTGGCTGCTGTCTATGACAGTAGTCGTTAAGCCGAGTTAGAGGCCTTCGGGCGGCTTAAGAACATCTAACAGGCGAGTTGCCCACTCACTTGACAAAAACTGTCACTCGCGTCCGCAGGAGCTACCTACCCCAACCCTGCACGTGTCCCCTGGGTGGTACTAAAGAGTGGAAAACTTTAAAGGCCAAAATAATATATGTCATACGATTAAATAAACAAAGATGGCGGCCGACGGTCATCGATTTTTGTTCAAATCTCGGGTTCTATTGCTTCGTGTGAGGTGTCATTTGAAAGCATATTAAACGTACTATAATTGTTTTCTTCAACTGTAAAACGTACAACAAACCGTTTGAAATAATAATGGATTATTTTACCTTAGACGTTTGCTTACTTAACATCATAATTCGAGAAAGAGATACTTTAGCATGATTAATTTCATTATAAAAAATATCAAGCATATTATTAGCTTGCCAAAAATATGCAATTTGTTGTAGTTCAATAATAATTACATATTATGGCCAATTCCGTAACGCAAGTCCGCGGCAACCAGCATGCTGTGTATGTTTGAAATACTTTGAAAGTTAATTTTTTGTGTTCCCAAATGAAAGGTACTGTAGTCGAATTAATAAATTTTGTGTTTAACTGTATATTAGTACGCGTAGATTAGTTTATATAATCGGTGAAATGAGTTATTTCAAATAAATCCATCAATCAATATCATTTATTTGCCGGAATACAGTAGATACTTATATAAATAATACAAATGTCAATAAGATTACACAACAGTGTATTCAGCCCATATGCAGGGATGCAAATGTCTTGAGTTTAATTACATAGGTGTGTAAATAATCAATTACACCTAGGAGCAAGTTATCACTTTATTACTCCTAAGTGTCTTAAAAGCGAAACTGACGGCCGAAGGCCCGAAGGAGAGCGGCATAGCACGCCAGGCGGCAGGCTGAGCTCTGCGTAGCGTAGGGGCGAGGGCCGAAGCGTCACTTCAGAGCAGGCTCTCCACGCAAGCCAGAGGGCTAAAGGCTCGAAAGGCAGGCCCACGCGGACACTTTATTACTCCTAAGCATCTTACAAGCGAATCTGAGGGCCAAAGGCCCGAAGCGTCTCTTCAGAGTGCGCTCTCGAATACTCTACTCCTGAATGTGTTACAAGGGAACCTGAGGGCCAAAGGCATGGCACGCGAGGCGGCAGGCCGAGCCTTCCCCCTTGATCCCTTCAGGATACGCTCTCGGACTTTTGTTTGGATGTTTGTTACTCAACCACACTTATTTGGATGAAATTTTGCACGAAAATAGTTCATAGCAAAAATAAAAAAATAAAATAAATAAATAGCCTGGGGATAGTTTTTATCCTGGGCCCACGCAGACCAAGTCGCGGGCGGAAGCTAGTTGTCTAATAAAGCTGCTTGCGTTGATTGTTTTATTATTTATTTTCAACTAGCGACCCGCCCCGGCTTTGCACGGATACTATGTCATACATATAAACCTTCCTCTTGAATCACTCTATCTATTATAAAAAACCCCATCAAAATCCGTTGCGTAGTTCTAAAGATTTAAGCACACATAGGGGCAGACAGCAGGAAGCGACTTTGTTTTATACTATGTAGTGATGTTATACTAGGAACTACACTAACAGAGATTAACAATCTCACTTGAGAGCAAAAAGAAGACGTAAATTAGTGTAAGGGGGTCACCCCCCACACACATTTTACGTCTTCTAAGAAAAGAAAAGAACGCTTCAGAGCTCTCGCCTCGCCTTCGGCTTGGGCTACAAGGTTCCTGAGGTAGCCTTTATTTTACTGCTTTAGGTGCGTATCATGACCGTCTGACTCGTATAATTACTCAGAAAACAAAACAAGAGTGTCTCAAGGCGCCATGTCAGTGCTACCTAGCTGAACCGTGGGAACTAAGATTTATACCTGCACTTTGGAAACCGAGGTCGGTTCATTCAGCCAGTTGGTTGGCACACGCGCTCACGGCCGGACGCTGCTTATGCGCACAGTTAGGTATTGAAAATGACTTCGTTGCGAATAAAGTCGATTCACTGCAGCGTTGTGGGGTGTGACAACAATAAAACAAATAGACATTTATGGTTTTTTATCTGCCGACTGACGATGACAGATTAGTAACCCTACCTACTTACTTCATATAGGTACCCAAGTACTAATTATTGACCTGGTACGAACTAGTGAGTTTTAACAAGGACGTTTACGGAACATTGATAATTTAATACCTATTTCGAATACGTAATTATTTTGTAAGGCCTGCTTGAGTTTCGGTAATTTAGTATACCTACCCCAAGCCTCAGACAAGTTTACTCCGCCACTGCCATGAAGTCCAAATTATTTAGTTGTTTTCGTAGATTTCATGTTTATGTTTATCCCTGTATAACAGCAATTAGTATAATAGTTTACTTCGTAAGATTCGCACGGCAGCTTAAGAAAGGGCGAATACATCGTCGTTGGTTGGTATAGGGACTTGACTTTTTGGAAGGGCTGGAATTCACTCGCGAGGATGAAACACATAATCAGAATATTTTAAAATAATACATTACAACAAATTATGCCTAGTGTCTACTTTCAAGTTTGTAATGCTAATTTTAAACTATTACGTTATTCTTATACATACGCTGTAAATAACAAAGATACGTAGGTACCTAACAAACTTTATTTCGTACGGTCTCCAGGATATATTTAAATTACGTTACAGGGTGAGCAATAGGTAACATGGCTTCAATTGTATTTAACATGCTGCGTTGATATGTTTGTATGTATGTATGTAAGTGACTATGCAGTTCAGATACTGGCAGTATCTTGTGAAACCCCGGATATTTTATACCTATTTGCTTTTTAGGGTTCGTACCCAACCGGAACCGTACCCAAAGGGTAAAAACGGGACAGTTGCTTCACCATAGTGTGTACTCGCACATTATAATAGAATTTTATGTTTTGCAAGATTATTTAAAACGTAAACCGTTTTTTATTTCACTCAACTATTAATGATAAAATCATTTCTAAGCGGTATCAACTCTAGCGTCGATTGGACCCGCGCGTTCAAGGTCGCTCCATTGTTAAATTTCGTAGGCACTTAAAGCAGTTCCCCGTGTGGTGTCGGGTTAGAATTTCACCACCCCTTTTCTTCCCATGGGTGTCGTAAAAGTCGAGTAAGGGAGCAGGGTTAAAGTGTGTTGTGGGCGATGGGCTTGCAACCTGTCACTGCAATATCACATTTTGTCAATCTTTTATACCCACATTTATGCTAAAAGCGGCCCTGGAACATAAGTTTCATGTGCTCTGCCTACCCCTATTAGGGATAAAGGCGTGAATGTATGTATGTATGTATGTACTTAAAGCAGTAGGTATTGACATTTTTATTCAGACCTGAGTATCTGTTTGTAGAACTATTATATAATCTGTGGCCACGTGACGACAGCGATCGCTAGCAGAGTCTAGCGTGATGATGGTTAATCGGTGCGTAATTAGCAAAATGTATTATTACTTCGTTATTTACTTATGTACAGGTCGATTCACGAAAGCTGGCACGAATGAATTGAACGAGTGCATGATAATTTCTTTGTGTGCATCACATAATAATTAAATACAGGTTGATGCAAAAAGTGATTAGGTACGATACTTGTGTTTTAGAATTTGTTTGTTTGTGTTTCCCTTTTTGTAGATTTTTTACAATAGGGTATATTCATGTTTTTTTTTTTATATTCAAGAGGTTCAGTCTATAGATCACATTCTGTTTAGTTGCTCATCCTTTGGCATTCAGCGCCTAGTGCTGATGGATGAGTTGCTTGAGATTTATGGAGCTTCTAATCGAATCCCGCTTTCAGTAACTGATTTGTTGAAGGAGTCGTCTACTTATTTACCTTTGTTTAATTTTGTACATAATACTGTGTGTATGCTGTAAATATGATGCTAAATTTAAAACTTGCTTATAATTGTATATATTTTTATTGAAGCATTGTACCTATATTTTGTTGGTCAAATGACTTTTTGGAATGTCTGGATGAGGTGTAAGCTTTTTTGAAGAGCTGAATATTGGATTTGACGTTTTTATTGGAAAATACTCAAGACTTTATTACTGGATTTGACTTCATGAATTGGATTGGAATAACTGAAGACTTATTTTTTGGATTTGACACATATGTTGATAATACTGATGACTTAATATCTAGATTTGTTCATATGAATTGGAAATAACTGAAGACATATTTATTGGACTAGAGACTTCTGATTTTAAACTACTGAAGACGTTATTACTGGATTCGATCAAATGAAATTATACTTACTGAAGACTAGGCAGTATGGCCCATGGTCTTAGCCTGTCCGAATGGACGAATTAAAAAAAAAAAAAAAAATCGTAATTATTTGGGCGCGTAACCGTAACCCCATTTCTCGTTTATCATAAACATTTTGCGACTTTCTAGTTTCTATGGTTTTATCACAATAAGCTCAATTCAGTCACCTTCTTTGCAAGTTTGCAGTCCCAGTTGAAACAACTCCACAATGCGCAACGTAGAAATCAAAGCAAGAATAACCGACTACGAGAACATTTGCAAAGTAGCCGCAGAACTCAGCCAATCTGAAGGCACGATCATAAAACAAGACGATACTTTCTACAAAGTGAACGATGGTCGGTTAAAGATGCGTTTTTACGCAGACTCGTCAGCGACGTTGGTACGGTACGACCGTGACGATCAAGATGGGCCGAAGCTTAGTAATTATGAGTTGTTACATTTCTCGCTGGATGAAAAAGAGAAGGCGCTGCTGCTGGATAACATGTTGAAGAAGTGCTTGGGGGCGAGAGGGCGTGTGGTGAAGGAACGGTGAGTTTACCGTCAGTCCATTAAATAGCATTAACCGGCTTGGCTACCCTATGTCGAGGAACTGGTGTCTTCGGCAACAAGAGGCAAGCTTTCTAATTATGATGATGTAGAGAAACACCTACGGTCTCCAAACTCACTATGGGAGGCAGTAAGCAATACCTAGGCACTCACTGCACTGATTTTTTAGAGGAGCTGGGGTCGTTAGAGTACCCCGCCGCTACCCCACATTTTTCACGCAATAATGTTCTCTTGCCAAATAAATACACATAATTAATTGAACACATTCACAACCAAGAACCCGCTTGGTAGGCAGTTTTAATGTGTGCTCAGATGCGGACTCGCGGGCAGTATGAACCTACACGCCTAGTGTGTTCTGTCGGTTTCTGGTGTATTGTTCCATTTGTAGTCCACTTGCAAGTGTTAATTGAATGAGGAGTGAAGCGAACATAGTTCTCAAAAATTCTTTTGTATTACCGTTTGTCCAGCTGTTCTCATTTACAGATCGCATTTCTCAACCGATTGGCGTGAAAATTTGTTTGCAGGTCAATAATTATTATACTTTGTCACCTAAGATTTTACTCTCTCTGGTCAATTTGAATAGCCAAGATTAATTGGGCAAAACACCAGCAGAGGCCCGTTTCGGAAGTCTCTTTTCAATACATTTTGATAGCAAGAGACTTCTGCTTGTAATTTGTAACTTGTTGCTGATGAAATGGACCCCAGGTCACTATGGTTCAATTGACAAATATTTTTGTTCCAGTAAACTCTTCATGGTGGGCCAGACCCGTGTCCACATAGACACAGTCCAAGGCCTTGGGCACTTCATGGAGCTGGAGGTGGTGCTTCGGCCAGAACAGACCCTCGAGGAGGGCCAGGAGATCGCTAGAGACCTGCAGAGCAAGCTCGGTGTTAAAGACGGAGACCTGATTGAGTGTGCTTATGTTGATCTGCTGGATAAAAAGTAGTAGAGTAGAAAACATCCTTTCTCAGGTGAAGATACCCATCATCAGGAACATGGAGCTCAGGAGGCTAGAACTAGTTTGGTTAGGGTATATCAAAAGGGGCCTGATTTTAGGACCAGAGAACCACTCTAGTTCGTAAACGGTCAAGTTTATGAAAAAACTCAATCGGTAAATAAAAGATGTTTATATAGATATGATTCGGTAATAAAAAACAGAGGTGATACTGGTTATTTTTTTACATACAATACAAAAAATTGTATTCTTTAAAGTTAATCAGAAAGTAGCAAAACTGAAAAAAAAAAAAAAAAATTTCGAAGTCCTAAAATCGGGCCCCTATGCCTTATTCTGACCGTGGATATGATTGGCTGTGATTCGAAAGAGAAAGGTTATAGGTTTCAAATATGAAATGGCTGTAATTATTCTTAAAACTTTATTACAATTTTTTTTTTAAATCAATGACAATTTATTCCGGGCATCCCGTTGATTGGTTGTTTTGTTACATGGACCAATAATACTCAGAACAAGCTAAAGGTAATAATACCATGTGCTAGCGAGATTGTAGAAAACAAATCTTGACAATTGTGAAAGGGAAATATCATTCATTCCCTTTTTTTTTGCCACAACTGATTTGATATTGTTACATCAACCTCTACCTGCATGTTATTGCATTGTTTTCTCTTTTCAACTGCTATGTTGGTGTCAGGTGTGCAATAATAGTAGATTGTACAACAAGTGCATAAAACCCACCATACAAAAAACAACGCAAAAGAGGCACCTTTTGAGCATGATAAGTGAACATACTATTTTCACTTCTTATGCTCAAAAAGTGCCTCTTTATGCTGTATGTAGGCGACATAAAGTCGTTTTTTATGCTCTAGTGCCTAAAGTAAAATCTTCGTCGAAGACCAAGGCAATCGGTCCAACATCCACACGAGCAACTTAAACTTCATAGAAAAAACTCTCTATTTTTATTTTTTATGTTTCGTTAGTATTCTAAGACCAAGGCAAGGATACCAACAGCCAAAGTACACAGTAAAACTTCATTAAATAAACTTATAGTTTTAATTTCCTCGTGAAAAGTAGTGTACAATTCGTCCATAAAACCCATTTTACACTCGATTTTATATCCATCCGAGCGAGCTTGCTAGAAACGTCTCGCGTAAAATGGTGCGTTTTATGCACTTGTTGTACAAACTACTATTGTATTGTATGGTATATATCAGTTTTTGTCAATCGTGTGTTTGGGAGGCAGGTTCTCCTTGTCGGCGAGCCGCCACTCGGGCGCCGCCACGGACTCGGCGAGCCGCCACAGCGCGTGCTGCGCGTCGCCCTCCAAGTTAAACGGTTGGAGCAGCTTTCTGGCCTCACTCTTCACATCTGGCGCGTGTTCAGGGAATGTCTTTATTTTTTTTATTTGCTAGCTTGCGCCCGCGACTTCGTTTGCGTGGACCCGAGATACAAAACTATCCTAATTTCATCCAAATTGGTTGAGCCTTTTAAGCGTGATTGAGTATCATACATCCAAACTTTCGCATTTATATGTATTATTAGTAGGACTAGCGTCTGCCCTTTTTTAATGGTAGCCTAATTTATTTGTTAATATCCTCTCATCTCTATCTATCATGCGACGGCCGCGACATACTTTCGATTTTTCTCGTTACTACTATCTCTTGTTCTAAGTGTTCTAATAAGAAAGAGATGGATAGTGCGGCGAAAATCGAGAGCTCGCGCGCCGTCGCATGATAGATAGATAGTTGTAAGAATATATTTCTATGACTCATACAGAAGTCTCATAACATCCATCCATACTATATATTACAAATGCGAAACTGTGTCCGTCTGTCTGTAACCTTTTTCCGCTTAAACCGCTGAACCGACTTACATGAAAATTGGCATAGAGATAGTTAATTAAATTTCATTTTTGGTACAAGCTTTTATTGGCGACTGTACTTTTCTGTATACCATCATTAACTACACATTGAGGCGATTCTAACGAGCCCAAACTCAATGGGGTTACGTTAGTTAATTACCGAATTCCCATAGCCACCTTCTGTCTCCATCATCAGATCAGCGCGATGGTACCATAATATTGAATTGTCATCCAAACTATACATTTACCCAAAATATCAGCTCAATAGGTCACGGGGCAGTGGGTCAAATTTAACTTGCAAGGTTTGATTACAGACAACGGGACTGTTTGAAACTAAATAAAAGCTTGTAAAATACCTAATCACTAGGCTTAAGCCGCGTCTCCATATTGCGCGGCAAACCATCGAACATTGGCTCGCGAGGCAGCCGCGCGCAATGGATACCGGACTGCCGCGCGAGCCAACTCGAACATTGCCTTTGTTGTTGTCGGTATTTTGGCGCGCGGCAAAGGAACGTCAGTATTTTGTTCGCGCACAGTTGGGACGGGTGTGTTTTGATTTGAGTTGGCTCGCGCGGCAGTTGACATGGATAACGAAAAGTGTCGTACTTTAATTAAATTATACAGCTCTAAACAGCTTTTATGGAACAGTAAATGTAGTGATTATCGCAACAAAATTACTGTTTCATCAACTTCATATCTCATGTCTTCCATAAGTCTCACACCAACATGTAGCATTCTATTCATAAACATCTTTTTCATCCACCATCGCACTTTCCGTTTTGGAAACCAAAACGGAAAGTGCGATGGTGATGATTGATAATATTGTTATAAATAATTATAAAAGCGGCAGCCGCACGCTTACGACGTGATACGTCCATGTTTGTAAAGTACAAACTGGTCGATCGACTCTCGAACTCTCGATCGTGACGGATCGCCTTGCCGCGCGCGGCAGCCGTGCTTGGTAGAAATATGGTGTCAAATTTGGCTCGCGAGCCAAACTACACGTTTGCCGCGGTCGAACATGGCTCGCGCGGCAGCCGCGCAATATGGAGACGCGGCTTTAGGACATTTGGTAGCATACCGTGGTTCTAATTCTAAAATCCATGGAGTCGCCGAATGTGAAATATTCGAAGTGAACTTCAAAGTATGGAGTTATATTAAAGGCTTAGGACTTTTTGAAACATATCATGCTTCTATATTCTATGGAATTTTTAGTTGTAAAATAATATATAATAAAGAAAAAAGAACATTTAATATAAATAGTTTCATTTACAATGCATTTTATAACGGTGATATAAAAATTAAACCTAGAAAATATAACGTTAATTTCAACAGACGAAACGTGATCGGTCGAAACGTCGCTGAGCTTTACTCAACAAATCAAACTTAAAATAAAGTTTCCAGGGGTATAACAAAGTTATAAATAAATAATGCCAACATGAAATTGGGCTATTTCTGACTAGGTTTTCATAAATAAAAAAAATGTCGGCAAATGCCGTCTTTGGCGTCGGTGTCACGAATCGTCGATGACGTGATTTCACGTGTTAGGCGGTGAAAAGGTTAACACTTTCGCAACCAGGCAAAATTCCGAACAATACCCCAGAAACCGACAGAATTGGCGTCGCGTGAGGGTTTATAGCTCGTGCTCGACTCTCGGGTATGCCGGCATCTGAGTAAAGTTTACGAGTGCCCGAGAGTCGGGTACGCGGTGTCCAATGTGTTAATGAAACATTTTTAAGTCAACTCTATCAGTTATTTATAAGCAATAATTCTACATATTTGTAAAAGTACTGGCTGTTGGAAGAAGTGTGTCATAATCCTCATCAAATATTACTTCATTTTCGTCATTGAAATGGTAATAAGAATGTATAGTTATGATTTTCTCTATATTTTCCCGGGTTAAACGAGTCCTACAATTATCAAACACCCTTTTGTGTGTCGAGAACGATCGTTCCACGTCCACTGAAGTTAACGTTGTGTTCTCGAGGAATTGAGGTATTTCTTCATCATGGTGCTCTTGACTTTGACTTCGAAATTTTTACACATGGCGGCTCCAAAGATTTTAGAACCACGGTATGCTACGAAAAGTCCTAAGCCTACTAATCACAAACAATCGGGTAAATCAACTTAGACCATATCTATCGAGTTTAAAAGGCCGCAGTAAGCTCGATTCTCCATACAAACGTAGTTACGCTCTAATTTTAAAACTACGTCTTGGATTGTAACGAAACTTTGCATATACAATGACATGAGGTATATCTATGTCTATAATTAGTTTATGTAGCTTCAGATACTATAGTAAAAAAATACAGCGAATTTAAGGTTTTTGCTGTATTTCGTTTGTTGCTGTATTTCGTTTGTTTTATAAACTGAAACCATATAAACTAATTACAGACATAGATATGCCTCATGTCATTGTATATGCAAAGTTTCGTCACAATCCAACACGTAGTTTTGAAATTAGAGCGTTTCTACGTTTGTATGGGAAGGTGAAATTCGGCCGAGCTTACTGCGGACTCTTAAGGTAAGTAACGTTGATTCATATTAAAACTGGACTTAAGACCGATGATGTAATGAAAAGGATACAGCCTTTGCACACGTTGGGAGGAGCGCTGTGGTCGAATCTCACGCCCGTCAACTCCTTCGCCACTTGGTAACACAACCTGCGAAATTATATTTAACAACTTAGAAAAGTTTATAAACCCTCATTTTCATTTCAAACTTATCAAAAGAAGTTGAACCGGTTTTACCTTTTAAGAGAACAATATCCCTTCGTTACTCCGCTAAATAACGTGCAGGGCCCTATTTCACCACCTTGACAATGACAATTCCACATACATTGCTGGGTCAATAAGCTGTCCAGCAACCAACTTAACCTGTCGACGCAGCCATGTAAAGTGAATTGTCATTGTCAGGGGACAATTGTCGAATTAGTGAAATAGGGGCCAAGTCTATTAGCGATCAGACGCATTTATTTGCATATTTTCGCAAGTGGTTAATGCGGCCTCCCTCCCTCGCTTCATCGTTAATAAACCTGTATGTTTTTTGCGTAATAGCAATAGTAAATTACGTACCTACGCCCTAGGGCGATGAATTCGCGAATGCCCCATATCGCAGGCGATTGTGGCCCGAACCGAAGGTGGGGTTCATAAATATGCTTTACGAATTGCCGCCCGTGGTGCGTACGCAATTTTACGTCTCCTGGGAGTGAAGTGAGATTTGCCGCTGCGCCCGTTGGCGGTAAATCTCACTGTTCTACGTGGTCTAAAACTCCAGCAATCTCGGTGCGAGCTGTAACGATGCGCGGCAAAGCGGAGATCGAGCTCTCTCGCAATATCCGTCGCTTTCTATATTGGACAATTAAGAAAGAGATGGGCAGTGCGAGAGAGCTCGCCCGCCGTCTTGTGTTAACCGTGCTGGTAAAGGCCGCGGGATTCGCCTGGATGCGGGTGGCGCAGGACCGGTCACTGGCACTCAGGCCTATCTCCAGCAGTGGACGGCTTCCGGCTGATGATGGATTCAAATGCTCACTTAGCCTGATCAAGTCGGTTCTGGTCGTTGTCGGAGATGGTGAGCTGCCCGGGGAACTGGGCACACAGCCGGTCAAGCTCCGTGTAGCGGTTAGACACCTCCTCTAGTTGACGCACCAACTCCGCCTGTTAAGATTACATTAGTGTTCTTTATCTCATAATATAAAAAATACATACTTCCATACTAATATTATTAATGCGAAAGTGTATGTGTTTGTTTGTCCGTCTTTCACGGCAAAACGGAGCGACGAATTGACGTGATTTTTTAAGTGGAGATGGTTGTAGGGATGGAGAGTGACATAGGATAGTTTTTATCCCCGAAATCATCCAAGAGTGAAATAGGGGTGGTAAAAGTTTGTATGGACCTGCGATATAAACGAGTTCCACGCGGACGGAGTCGCGGGCAGAAGCTAGTATATGATATAAATTACACTGGGTCAATTTACACTACTTGATTATAAATAAAAATAAATAAAAATCATTTATTTCAGACTAAGGTCCATAAATGGTTAGTTAACAATAAAATCTTATTACCAGTGTTAGTATGACACAAAGAATGAACTAATAAACAATGACTGCATGCAGTCTCTGCCAGCGGGTGAGCATGGGGCCATTTTCGCGCTCCGTAAACACGCTCAGAATGCTGTTGGGGCTGCCGCGCAGGCGACGCATTAGTGAGGCGCACCTCTTGCGCATTATCGCCGCAAAGCTGTCAGTTTGTGCCTCCGCAAACATACCAGAGGCACTACAAAATCGCGGATTATACAAATACAAAAATACAAATAGTATATTTGTTCAACATACTTAAAATTGTACATAGGCACAGATCTTACAAATTTTACTTAATACAAGGCCTACAAATTTTAGCTATTAATGGACTGTAACTACGGGTCTGTACAGTTACCATTAGTTATAGTCTGTCAGAAATTCATTAACAGTATAATATGCTTTGTTCACTAAAAATTTGAACAATTTGATTTTGAAATTTTTATGTCCTCTATATTTCTCTATTATGACGCATTGTTCCAGAGAGGTAAAGGTGACCATATTTCAGGGATTGTATAGCTGAAAAATACCAGTATGTTTTATAACCGATATGACGTCATATCGGTTTTCAAATTTTTTTCGGTACCGTAACCGTAACTTTTTAGAACGGGACCCTATTACTAAGACTTCGCTGTCCGTCTGTCTTTCTGTCAACAGGCTGTAACTCAAGAACCGTGATAGCTAGACAGTTGAAATTTTCACAGATTATGTATTTCTGTTGCTGCTATAACAACAAATAATAAAAACATATTTAAGGGGGGCTCCCATACAACAAACTTTTTTTTACTGTTTTATAGATTATAGACGGAACCCTTCATGCGCGAGTCCGACTCGCACTTGACCGTTTTTTTTAAAGGTTACTGATACTTAGATATTGGCGTCGTTGCTATGTTGTATGTTGGCGCGGCGCGCGTATCTTTTACACCCCTACGGTACCGTAACGGAATACTGGTTTCATATCTAACCAAAATCAGTCCCTGCCCTATTTAAAGCCTTTTGCCAATGTTTTTATACATGTCAGCTTTGGAATAGGTACACCAGGCACTCGTTCAACACGCTAAGGGTGCAGTACAGTGATGCCTTTCATATCTTGCTCAAATTGCCACATATCTGTAGTGCCAAAGGCATGTTCACCGATGCGAGAGTTCTTCGCAATTTTAAGAACCAGGTCTGCTGCCTTCAGGGTGACACTGTTAGCCACCAAAAATGAAATCTCCATGGATTTAAATAAAACATACAACTCAAGATACAAATCTTGTCACTAGTGGCTCATAATCACAGTGACGAATTTAATAAATAATGGTGCAAACTGCACAGGTCTGAGAATGACCAAGTCTGGTGTAACATTAATACAATCACTAAACTAAATATTTAAATCTAAATTGTTAAGCCTATTTAGCGTTAATAGTGTCTAATGTTACTTTTCTGTGAATGTTGTATAACGCCGCATGATATCTTGTAACTCTCGTAAGCGATCTGACTCCCACGATACAGGCTGTGCCTAGTGTGGAAGTCACCGATCATGTAAATTGTTGAATTATTTTTTTGTAAATAAAATATCCTTATTCTTTTTATAGTACTATGTGCGAGTGTTTTATTTCAGTGTTTTAGTATGTACATAATCATATTATAACTGGTTTTTTTTGCATTATGCTTCTAATCCTATTTGCTGTGTAGGTATGTGGTGTAGTATTCCTGGCAGTGAGTAAGTTCGCCAGAGCTCCCATAAACGTGGTGCATTGAGAGTAAAATCACAAAAATAGTAAGCGTAGTTTACAACAATGTAACTCACATGTTTTTTCTTTTCCTGCGCTAATTTCTCTTCAATTTCCGTGTTTTTCTTCCGCGCTTTCAACTGCTGCTGATCATTATCCACTTTATCTGAATATAACATAAAAAAACCATAAATATAAAGTTGAAAACGATACACAAACATTTAAGGATTACTAAGTGAATTACCTTCGACGCGTTTGCAGAATGCGTCTAATTGTTGACATATATCTAAAAACATTGGGTCTTTTTCGTCTAAAGTCATTTTGGTAAGTAATTGATAATTAATGGAACAAGTATCGTCGTAAAGTAAACAAAGGATTTATAATTCAAACGCGACGTAGCAAGTCGCGAACGTTTATGTTTTGACAGCTAACTAGGGTTACCAGTATATTGTGACGAGATATCGTAAACTACATCGCATGTTATGGGGTCTATACATTTCATGATTTGTCAGCCCCAATTTATCAGAAGCTGACTAATTTCTATTGTGTGTAAGACGTCATTTTGTTAGTGTGCTAGGGCTGCTGGAGGTATGTTGCGCTGCTGATTCAACTGTTAAACAAGTTGTACTGAGAAATTGTATGCACATGTGGTCGGATTGTTACATTTGTATGCCACACCCAATTATGACTTCGACATGTACCGACCAATCTGTTACTTATCGAATCAATCAAGTATGGTTTTATTTGTGCTTTTGATTACAACGATTATATTTCTTTGTTTTATTTCTAAAATAAATGCAAGATGAAACGGAAGCTGCAGGCGTGACAATAGTTTTTTTGAGCGGGTAATATCATAAATCTATCTATTCATTAATAGAAAGTTCAATTAAACTGGGGTAATTTTTTTCCATAAAACTAAGTAAGAAAATTTCACGGCAACACTGTAAAATTCGTTTCGTTATTGCATTTTTGACAGACAGTCTAATTAAGCTGTATTTACACGAATCACATTCAGGATTGATTCAGGCCTTACGGTTTTAAAAATTTTGCCAACACTACTAATGTCATTGTCACTGTCATGTTATGGATGGACGCGACGCAGCGACGCTGTGTTGTGTGGTTGTGGCTGTATTGCACTCGCAGAGTACTTTTATATATAAGGCTGCACTTAATTAAAAATATTTGTGGTATTCCACTCACATATTCATAATTATTGACTTAACTGTTCTGTAGGACTATACCCTGCAGTTGTTGTAATATGATTTTATGTGACAATGAAGTGCAGTGCGCTTGGATGTAAAAACTACGGTGTTCACAAGTTCCCCAATGGAAAAAAAATAAAAAGAAAGTGGGAAGAGGCACTACGCCGTCCCAATTTTAAGTCTTCAGTGGACTCGAGGCTTTGCGTAAGCCATTTTAAGAGTGATGATTACATTCAAGACGGACATATAAGTGGTAACTATTGTGAGGTCCCCAATATTAATAAAAAAGACATTGAGAGTTTAGAAATTTAGTGGTTTACGGACACTTAGTGAGAAACCAGCAAAACTAGCCGATTATTATTCACTAATAAATATTGCTAATATTAGGAAAACATAAAGCTTTTATTGACATTTTTTGACACGTTAAATGTGAACAGGCACTATGCTGTTCAATTTTCGATCTTCAGTAGATTCAAGGCTTTGTGTGGGTTGTAAGATCCCCAATATTAATAAAAATAATATTGAGGGGGTTCAGAAATCTAGTGGTTTTTGGACACTTAGTGAAAAATCAGTAAAATAAGCCAATTATTATTCACCAATTACTATTGCTACTATTAGGAAAAAAAAGCCTTTGTTGATATTTCTCGGCTAGCCTAGTGGGTATTGACGCTACCTACAAAGCTGAACGTCGTAGATTTGAATCCCGGTAAGAGAAAATATTTGTGTGATGAGCATGAAGATTTGGTTTTGAGTCTTAAATGTTTTCAATGTATTCATTACCAGAGCCAGCCGGTATGCTAGCGTTGCTACGGCGCGCACGCGTTCTATCACAGCACATTGCATTCAAAAGAAAGGGATGGCCATGTTTATGTAAACAGGGGATTAGTTAACAAAGAACCTTCTGTACATAGTACTATTACTTATTCTGTGAAGTAACCTGCACAAAGTTTCAGTTGATTAAGGCAAACACTAGTCTTTACGACCGATAGACATGCTCTGGTGGACATAAGCTCTTAGGGTTCAACCGGAAAACGCTAGCACTACTTTAGTGACCATTTTTTTCACATTGTTTACAGATAAACTTGGACGGAAGTACCTGAAACCCGGTGTTGTGCCATCGGTGTTTCCAAGGACTGACCAGGAGATTCCAGCGCAAAGCATAATGCCGAATATAAAAGCTGAATTGGAAGATCTGGAGACAGAATCTGCAGGTATGTATTATTTTTAATGCGAGCATTCCAACTCAAATGGATATCAATAGTCACTCCCAGAAAACTAATACTCTCTACTTCTTGTACCATGTACACTCTGTTTGATCAGATATCAACTTATATATATAAAGATATTATGTATGTATACTTGTATTAACTTTAAATTACGTTCTCAAAATTGGTAGGAATATAATTTACTTTAAAAACAAAGTTTTAACCGACTTCAATTTAGTACTCCGCCAAGCCACAAGAACATTTCCTATTTTTTTTTACAATTTACCACATAAACTGATTTCCGACAGCAAATGCGTTGATTACTATAGCAAAAAAACCGAATCGCTGTATGTGGGCCGATAATATTTGAGGACTTCCATCGTTTCCCCAAGATAATCACCAATGGCACTTCATTAGTTCCTATTTCAACGGAATCTTATCAGAAACTGTGACGTACTTTTGCACTTTTAAGTACATAATTGAGGAATTCGATAAGTCATCTGTGGTCTTAATCAACAATTCCTTGCCACCAAATTTATGATTCCGGATGTAAATACACGAGTTATAACAGAAAATACCAAAATCACTACACGCGTGCCTGATAAAATTGAGGAGTCCCCTCAATTCCTCATGGATCCCATCATCTAACTGAATTTTGAAAAAATGGGAGCCACTTGGATTATATACAAAGTTCTGTGGTAACAACATTGAAAAAATAAAATAAAAAAAAATACAGCCGAATTGAGAACCTCCTCCTTTTTTTTGAATTCGGTTAAAAAGCCTAAAGCCGCATGACTCTGGTAATTTATTATTCTGCTTGAAACTCACGATACAGGTGTTGCCTAGTGTGGGTATCACTGTAATTTTTGTATCTGCATGGTTGTATCTTTTGGTAAATAAAAATATATATATTTTTTTTTTGAAAATCATCTTTCATCCATCCTCTCTACCGTCTTAATGCCCAAACCGTCTTAGCATGCCCTTTTCAATTTTTGACACTACATCTTCAGTTACTCCGCACCAGGGATGTCGCGGATGCGACTTTTAGACATCCACGTATGCGGATATTTCAAGGCTTACATCCGCGGATGCGGATTTTGAGGCAAAACACTTAAAAACATAAATACGCAACGTCTTTAGTGTCACGCAGTACTAGAACACGTTGTAACTAATTTAAAATCGTTCCAAACCTACTAACGCATCACTTAGCGAATACGGCGAACCATCATCAATTTAAATTAAAAAATATATATATTTAAGTTAGGTAAATTTAAAATATAAATTAATTTATCAGATTGCAGAAGCGGAATACTACATCCGCATCTGCAAAAACTCCGCATCAACTCTTGCGGATGCAGAGGCGGATGCAGATGAAAATAAGTAGCGAGTATTAAAAACAAAAAAAAAATTTCTTTATTTCTTTAACAACTAGTTACAATCCAAACAGTGACCGGCGTCTCCTTGTAAGTTATTTACAATATAAGCCACAGCTTACACATCAGGACACATCAGGACGCACCGCTCCTCCATAACTAACAATTTACTATGTTGTATAATAATACTAAAGGTAACTTCTTAGAACTATAGTCTGAATTTTATTGAGCGTGTGTGTGAGTGAGTCAAAATGATGCGGAACATCCGCAGTTGCCGATGCGGATGCGAATGCCTGCAATATCCCTGCTCCGCACATCTCTCTCATCTTCTCTTGTGATGATGATGATGATGATTATGATGATGATCAGCGATCGGATATTCGGATCGATATTTACCTAAACTTGGCAAAATCCCGGAAATTGTTGGGAAAATATGGAGTCGGCTTCTTTTTTATTGTAAATTTAAAAATATGCTCCGGGATAGGGATCACACGAAATTACTTAAAATGGTACAAATTTACCGACATGTTTAGTTTATGGCTATTTTTGACTATTTTTGTAAGGAAATATGTTGTTATATAGATCTAACAAGAACAGTGTATGTAGTGTCGCCGCAGCGTGAATTGGCAAAGTAATGTAAGCATTTCTCTATACATATCTTACATACTTAACTGGTAATGAGTTTACATTGTTATTTATTACGAAAATAAAGTCGAGTCCGTCTTCATACCGTTCACGCCGCCAAAGTTTAGGTAAATATCGATCCGAATATCCGATCCCTGATGATGATGATGATGATGATGATGATACTGCTCATCATCATCATCATCATCATCAGTCGGACTGCCCTAAATTGTAGATCGTCTCCTGCGACTGTTTGTCCCGGATGTCCCGCGGATAGCCCTCAGACCACGGCAACGCGACCTGTTGGCGGTGTCGCCGGCGCGCACCGTGTCGTGCAGGAACTCGCCGCTGCCCCGGCTTTCACTGCTTAATGCGCTCCTGGCCTCGACACCCGAGTGCGACTTGTTTGCGTGGCGATGGACGGCAGTGTGTAGTGAATGCTTGAGATTTTGCGAGGAGATGGATGCTAGGTGCTCAACTGTCCCTGTATAATTGTTTGCTATATACTATTGTAAATATATTTTTGTTTGTTAATCTAAGTTTCGTGACGCATTGGTCAAACTGTAATGTCATGTAAAAAAAAATATCAATAAAATAAAAATAAAATAAAATAAATCATTGGCAACAGATTGCGGGGAATGCCGGTTCTGCGCGGCGCGCGGGGACCACAGTAACATGATGTCGGGGGTGGGGGGAGAAAGATCGAACTACTTCGATATGCTGCTGGAGTGCTTTAACATATTCGTGAGTAACATATTATGATTTACCTACCTAGCAGGGTTCTGTAGTCGACAAGGAACCCTTATCAGTATAATGGTTCCTTGTTGACTACCTAATAAGCCAAATAGCGCTTTAAAAATAAATTTCATTGGAACATGCAATTTAAAATCTACGTCTAATCGCTCGCTTGATTTCGGATTTAAAAAAAGGTAGAATAAATTGCTTGAATTTTTTCTCTATCAAATAAGCCTATATTTCGCAACCAGTTTAAGGGTGCGCGAAATTGGCAACTGAGGTGAGTGGCTAATGGCATAAATCATCACTTACATTGACATATAATTTTGAAATAGCGCCATTTGGCTTAGCACGGCAGCATAGTATCGCCATGTCCGTCTATCTGTCCGTCCGTCCGTCTGTCTTCGGCTTAGCTCAGTAACCCTTACTACTAGAAAACTGTAAACATGGGTACATAAATAAATCAATCACGCCGACAAAACAGTAGAATAAAACCAGTTTTCAACTGTGTGATTCATTTGCGAGATATTGGGTTTAGTCCAGACAATGAACTGACAACTTGCATGGCAAAAATGACAATTATGGAAATAATTTATAATAGCTTATTTTTTATGTATAATGGATATGTTATCAATTAAATAGTCACCCAGCGACAGAATCCGACAAAACTTCAGATATCAAAAAAATTATAAATTAACTAGCTACTGAAAAGTCAGAAAAAATATTAATAAATATTTTAGTTCATTTACATTTGCTCTATAATATTCAAGATAAATCATACAAAAAAGACAATGCATGCTTCATTTAAATTTACTTAATTTACTTGAATAAACCATATTAGAATAACATTTTAAAATGAAACCAACAAAAAAACCCTATTATAAATTAAGCCCTACTTTTTGTTCGAGTCACTGTCCCGAGTTGTAATACGCGGGGGCATCAAATGTTATTTATAAATTAAGATTACAAACGAAATTTTCACAGTTGTCGGCAGATGCGACATTTTCACAGTTATCATCAGACTCCAAACCAAAGTCCCTAATCTGCGACGAATGCGCGGCGCGACTGCGCGACGCGCGCGACTTCAAACAGCTTGTGTTGCGCGCGCAGAGTGGACTGCGCGCGGAAAGCGGACTGCGCCCGCAAAGCGGACTGCGCCTGCAAGGCGGACTGCGGGCTCAAAGTGAACTGCGCGCAAACACCGTCGAGTTGGAAGGTACAGTGCCTCAGTTACATAAATTAATAAAAATAATATTTGGCAATTTTACACAAATCGAAATAGCCTCATGGTAAACTCAATAAAGGTTTGTGTTATGGGTACTACATGACGATATGTTTAATAGATATATATATTTACATAGATAGGAAAGATCCAAGGCTCCGAAACAAATATTCATCACACATCACACAAATATTTGAACACTTAACAATAACAATAGACAGACGCCCAGGCGTATAATATACGCGACTGCGCGAATTGAAGCAGCTCGTGCTACGCGCGCAGAGCAAACTGCGCGCAAACACCGTCGAGGTGGAAGGGACAATGTCCACAGTTGACATCAGATGGATGCCCAGGTGTCTAATATACGCGACTTTGCGACTTTGAAACAGTTCATGCTACGCGCGCAGAGCAGACTGCGCGCAAAGACCGTCGAGGTGGAAGGGTCAATGTCCCCAGTTAACAACAGACAGATGCCCAGGTGCCTTTGAGATACAATCTACTATTATTGCACACCTCAATATTACGCAGCGAATATAAGCAGAGGCAACCAAAATGGCAATATTGCTGAAGATATCCAGAAAACTTTTGTATAGAGTAGAGAAAATTAACCAAAACAACTTCTGACTACAACTTCTAACCTCAATATTTAATCCAAACATAATTCAATTATTCTCGTTCTAAAGTTATTACTTATTAGTAGTATCAATAATTTTTGTATTAAGTAGTAACGCTGCTAAAGAAATGTATAATTTTGAAATTAAAGGAAAATTTTAAAAATGTAATGTTCCTCATTTATTAAGAGTAATATTCTCAGTTGGCTCAACATTAAATTTATCAATTTCCCTTAATTTATTATAAATAACTTCTCAACTTTACGTGATCATTTTATAGTTTCAGCCAGCCAAGCGTGCGAAATGGACGTCGACATCAAACAGGAGCCCTTGGAACCCGTGGAACCCCTGGAACCCGTGGAACCCGTGGAACCCGCGGAACCCGTGGAACCCAAAGACCTTGAACCCGACGAGAAGGTCACGGTGAAGCTGGAGCCACTGGAACTTGACATTGTCGAGCACGAGCTGACCCGGAAGCCAGGTTTGAATACTGTCACCACCTCAGACTCCTCAGAGCATATAATATAATAAAGCGGACAAGCCGCCGGCGGCTCGGTCGCACATGTTAGCTCATTGGGCATACTCCGCCGATAGTTCACCGTCCGTTGTCCACCGACAAATTTCCGTTTTTTTCCAAAATGCCGAGTTGTGCAATAATTACTTGCAAACATCGCAGTGATTTGATAAATTTCCACACCAATGGGATCACTTTTTATAGGTAAATACTATAAATACTATTTATTTTAAATAAAACCACGAATTCATAAACTTGCGTGCCTGTCGCAAGTTATTGAATTCGTGGTTTTATTTATTCAATACAAATCGCGCGGCATGTCCAATCTCCTTATTAACTATATCTGTGGTCATCACCCATCTAGTCTTCCCTCGTAGTGGCTTGAACGGGTTAAACCCATTTCATTTGCCGTAATCATCATTGTCCTAATTAGCTTTTCTCAGAAATTGTCGAACAACATTTTACTATTAAATAAATATAAATATTTGGAAAGAATCTTACACTAATCGACCTAGTCCCAAACTAAGCAAAGCTTGTACTATGGGTACTAGACGACTATATACAAGGTGTTCCCGGGAATTTCCGTTAACTTCGGCATATTGCAGAATACATTCACAAAATCCAATTAGCATATTAATTTCGTGAAAAAAAAATTTATTTTATTTTTTTGTAAAAAAAAATAAAATGTAGCATTAACAGTTAGTCTTATCGTGCAAGGGTTCAAGACCAGAAGGTCCAAGAAGACAAATTAAGTTAAATGTACTTCCGACGCAGTTTTTGCAAAATATCGAACGAACTCACTTGGTAAACCTTCTTGTAGTGTATAGGAACCTTACAACATTTAAAAAACTGTGATGACACCACAGTTAAGAGCCTTTACACTGGTTAAATCTGCAAATCTGATTAAATTAAAATATTCAATATCTTGATAACAGTAAGAGTTAAGATACTACTGTCTTGGAGAAATTAACTTTATTTGATCTAACCTATGCCCCCTTGCAATTAACGGAAATTGCCAAAAACACCTTGTATACATACTTATATAGATAAATAAATACATAGAAAACATACACCACCACCAGTATACATTACGTTTAAGTTGTCACAATATTGTACTCAGTTTGTTACAATTTTGTAGCTCTGTCAATATACGTAATGTAACTTGAATACTTATAAAAATTCTATTATTCTGTGAGTAGTCCTCAGGGGCTCTTTTTACACGACTGCCCAAAGAAAAGGAGTGTAATGTTTTTCAGGGTTTATTTACCTGATTGCCTTTTATGGGTTATGATTTTCGAACGAACGAACCTGTGGATAAGTAAATTCTGTTTCACGACCTAAATTCTAAATGGCTTAATGTATTTCGACATATGAGATTTCGTTGGATCCCTAATAATCGTGAGAGATCCGTAGGCCATGAAGGGTTTTTTGTAGAGATGTACCGACTGCGGGGAAGCCGACTATCCGGCCACATTTATAGTCGACGACTGGTCGGTCGCTTCGGCGCGGATTAGTCGGCTAGTCGTCAAAATCCATTAATAATTAGAGATGTACCGATTAGTCGCCGACTAGTTGGGAATGCCGACTATCCACATCCAGCCAGATTTATGGTCGGCGAATAGTCGCTGACTAGTCGGTCGCATCAGCGCCGGCTAGTCGGCGAGTTGGCACAATCCAAAGTCGGCCCCCATATCTTTATTTGAAAATCTTTTTATTTCACCTGTGTACAGTTTTAGATGTCAGAGTTTGTGTTTTGTGCAGAGGTATGGATATTTAAAGGTCCATACCTACTATACATTCGTTTTTAAATCGTGGATGTATACCGAACAGCGAACGAAAAAAACATAGAAGTCTAAGCAGCGCCTCAAAATGGCCCCGCAGTAGGGGTGCCATTGCCATTATGCGGGGTTGCAGGCGGGACGGCCAGGCAGCCGTTCAGTTCGAACATGCGCATACCGGGTTTTTTACGTGTTTGGGTAGACATGACATTTGCAAGGAGCTCGCATTCTATGGGTTTTTTCGTTCGCTGATACCGGAGCCCTGCCCTCACATGAAATTCAACAAAATGGAATACTATTATTTTGTGATTACTAAATTACTTTTAAAATTTGTTACCACGCAATTGACAATATTTCAAAATATGTAATGACGCCTAAATCGAAAACCATTTGGGTAATTATGTTACCTGAACGTAATAAAGTAGTTTTCTGTGTTTTTTTCCTGCTCGCTTTTAAGAAAATCGCGAAAACGTATAAAAGTGGTTTTAACCGTGTGTGACGTCAGCATTATGGCTGTCATATGAAAGGTGTCCAAACTGCCATACAGAGTCGTAGTATTGACGTCATAATTTACTTACGACCTTCTGGAATTAGCTACTTTTCAATTTGATAGTTTTGAATGAAAATTACAATTAAGGGAGAAATAAAAAACACGTGTCGCTTAAAAAAACATTTTCTAGCGAACTAAATCGTAAAATGGCCTACATGAAAATATGAAATGTTGTCAATTGTGATGAACTGTGTGACAGGGGCGGTCATAATTTTACAAACGCCCGCATGTAATACCCCTGGATTTGCAAGCGTTTATAGGCTCCGGTAATCACTTACCATCAAGTGGGCCTTGAGCTTGTTTGCCACCGAAGTGGCAAATAAAAAAAAATGGGGAAAAATCTCTTACCGACCTCGTGCCAGAATTTACTATTTTCGAATTTATTTCGTGATCCAGTGGGAAATAAGTTTCTGGCAAAGACGGTACATTCCCGGGTTCTAAGTCCTTTTGGGTAAAACGAATCATAGAGAATAAGGGTGTAGACACGCGTTAAAATTGATAACGTAGTGTTGCTAAATGAATAGTTAGCCATCAAATTATTATAAAAAGTATACATAAATAATTAAATACATAAAAAGATATGAACCTTGAAAGTTTAGAAGAAATATGTTTTTTTTATTGGTAGTAAATTTAAAGCTACCAATAGAATCTTTATGCTTTTATAGAATCAAAGTTGTATGACAAATATTTTTTTTTTTATTTATTTAATGGAGAAACAAACAGTCGTTTACAGAAATTAATTCTTAAAATATTGCTTACATCTTAGACCTGGAGTTTCCTTATTTTATAAGTATTTAAGCATATTACCAACATACATTATCAACAACAATATTGACCTAAACGCAGCATTTCGCTACCGAAACAGCAATTTGCTCGATTTTCCATACAACGATTTGTACGAATAGCAGATTGTGACGTTATTTTTTTCCATTAGTATGAAGCTCCGTTACTGTCCTTTCACCACTAAACTACCCCATACGTCTAAAACTATTTATAGTGTCCAATATATAACGCATTTTCGTACGGACCAAAAAGGTAAAAAGAAACACCTTTATATGACGTTATCCCTCTAACTCTGATGAAGCATTCATTTCTAACGGATGTTTTTATAAATATGATAATTATTAGAACGTGTTGTTCAAATGGTCTCGCCGGAAGACCCGCGCTGGCTTTTCTTCCTGTGGGTATCGATAAAGTATACTAAGGGACTGAAGTGTGTTGTGGGCGATAGGCTAGCAACCTTTCACTGCGATATCACATTTTGTCGATCTTTTATAGCCACATGTATGATAAAAGTAGCACAGAGACATAAGTTTCATGTGCTCTGCCTACCCCTTTTGGGAATAAAGGCGTGAATCTATATATGTATGATACACACGCAAAAAAGCGTCCCAAATATTTCAATCTAAACCGTCACATTTTTTTGAGCCGTCTTGTTTATGAATGTCAGCCACCGGAAAAAAACATAGTAACTACTCGCAGTGACATTTTTTTCTATTACAAGGATTTAGTATCATCAATTATGGTTAAAGAGAACAAAAATAATTAACAGTTAAAAAGGCTTCATTGTCTCTCTAGGCAAATATGGGTTAAAATTGTTATGATATTGGACTACAGAACCTAGTTACTAAGATAAAATGGTATTTATTTGGAATTAAAAATAAATAAATTTAATTAAATAAATATGCGCGGACAATCTTACACAAATCGACCTGGTCCCGAACTAAGCAAAGCTTGTACTATGGGTACTAGACGACGATGTACATACGTATATAGATAAATAAATAGTCATGCACCTACAACAATTATCGTGCTCATCAATTAAATGCCTTTACCGGGATTCAAACCCTTGCAGAGCCTTGCAGAACCATAAAAAAATCCTCAAAAAAGTATTAAAAAATTGCAATAATACCTCTAATTAAGTTCGTATATAACCCAATGGACTTAGAACTCATGGTCTGTATTTGTCTTTGCAGACATTACGGGTGGAGTCAAAGACAACGAATGGATAGAGGAAATCAATGACTATGGAGCAATGGGTAAGTATTATGTTCAGAAATCTATCCTACTAATATTATAAGTGCGAAAGTTTGGATGTTTAGATGTTTGGATGTTTGTTACTCAACCACGCTTCAAAGGCTCAACCGATTTGGATGAAATTTTGCACGAAGATAGTATATAGCCTGGATTAAAATATAGGATAGTTTTTATCCCTTATCCACGCAGACGAAGTCGCGGGCGGAAGCTAGTATTATAATAAATCCATACTGCTCTTCACGCCTACACCGCTGAACCGATTTAGATGAAATTTGGTATGGAGATAGTTTGAATCCTGGGGAAGGACATAGGATAGCTTTCATCCCGGATGTGATCCCCTGAGAGGGTGAAATGGGGGATGAAAGTTTAAATGGAACTACGATATAAACGAGTTCCACGCGGACGGAATCGCGGTTATTTCAATTTGACTGTTGACCTCTCATCTACCTCAAAAATTTGGGTTCTATACTATGTTCTCAAATTTCAGATCAAAACTTTTACGCAGCCCGTCCGGAAAGCCTCGAGAAATTTCTAGAAGAATACCACAACGGCCAAGACGACGGCGAAGAAGAATCGGATAGTGTGTTTGAAATGCCAGTTGACAAGGACGTCATAGAGATGGATGAAGAAACTCTGTTTCTGAACACTGGATGTGGGTGCAAACTTTCCTGTCTGGACAAATTCGATAGAAACGAAGTTCTAAAATCAAGGTTGGACTGTCTAGAACAAGATTATTACTGCTATCATAACGTCAATCATTTAAGCTTAATTATGTTAGGGGCTTTCAGTGCTACTGCTAATATAAGTCCTCAGACTAATGAAAGAGGCAGACATACTGCAAAATCAAGACAGAGGGCTCATGTAGGTTTCTGGTTTAGAGGTTTTTCCGTGTGCAAGAAATTCTTCCTTTTCGTACACGGTCTGAATTCGAAGAAGTATGAGAAAAATCTAAGATGTTTTAGAGAGACTGGCGTAGAAGCCGTTACTCATGGCAATAAGAAGAGTCTGATGACGAAGCAACAGCGTTCTGATGTTGTGACGTTTATAAACAACTTATCGGAGCAAAACTCTCTAGTTTTACCGGGCCGGTCGCTTGATAATATGGATCTCCATATACTGCCGAGCAGTATGACTAGAACATCCATATACGAACGGTATGTTCGAGCGTCTAAAAAGGATAATAAATATCCTATCAGCCGACCTTTATGGTACAGAACATGGGATAACTTCTGTCCTAACGTAACAGTCAAACTACATAGTGATCCCTGTAGATATTGTCAGGATTTCATCAGTGACTTATCGCGGCCACAGCCAGACGATGTAAAGAAGAAGAAATTGTTGAACAATGCCCTAGATCATTTAAAATACGTGGAAGTGCAAAGAGGTTATTACCAGAGCGTCATAGCTCAGGTGGGCCCTTTAGAAGAGATACGTGCTTTGGGCCATCATGCTCCTTGCAGTTATGACGGCCTGGTACATTACTCCTTTGACTATCTCCAGAAAGTACATCTACCCCATCACCATAATAAATTAGGGCCTCTAGACTTTCTTAATGGCTATAAAGTATCGTTGTTTGGCATTGCTATAGAACCTCTACAGAAATTCGTGTTATATGTCATCCCTGAATATGTCCCTAAAGGAATAAACTTGGTTGTATCTTTGTTGCATCATTTCTTTGACACGTACGCTTTAGGAGAGAGTGACGTTGTCTGTCATGCCGTTGCGAATCAGAACAAAGATAGCACTTTAATTCAGTATGCTCTTTGGAGAGTTATGTCTGGTTTGCACAAAAGTTTCCAACTATCGTTTCTCCCTTCAGGACACGCTAAATTCGCTCCAGACCTACATTTCGGACAATTCAAGTCGAAATTCCGGGTATCCGATGTTAATTCTTTGATGGACGTTTGTCAAGTCGCTGCTTCGTCTGATAGTCCTGGGTCTGTGACTGGAGTTTTGGTCGCGAATGAAACGGGGGAAACTTACGTAAATACATACGACTGGAAGGCATTTTTCAACGAACATGACCCGGCTTCGATAGATTTGCCCTTCGCCCATTTCAAAACGGATTCCTTAAACCCAGGGTCAGTTATGTGTTCGGAATTATCACCCAACAATTATCTGGATCCAATCACAGTTTTCGACTCAAAGTTTGGCACGAAACATCCAAACATCATTCAACCACAATCTCTGTCTTTTGAGAGACAGAAATATCTGTACAGAAGCATTCGGAGCTTTGTATCATCTGAGTGTCAAGATTTGCTCTGTCCCGTGCCACAGGGTCTTGACAGTTCTGGTACTTACTGTAAAATTAAAGAGGAGGTTTTGACTAGTTATTTTCCCGTTGATAATCAAGTAAAGCCAGTGCTATTCTTGGAAATTTTGGACACAAAAGAAGAAAACGAAACAAGTCAGCAAGCCAGCAAGCGGAAAACGAACGCGTGTTCGTACTGCGGTGACATAGGGCACAGAAACCAAAAGAAACACGGCAAATATGTTTGTACAAAACGTCAAATAGCCAGCGAGGCTTCTGCCATTGAGTCTACTGATATCAAACCCTGTGAGGAATGCGTTACGATTGATCTAGACAGTTCTCCAGATAATTCTAACCATAGTCATAATGTTGAAAGTGATTCTGTGGATTCCGAAGGCAATATGGATCCAAAAGGCGAAGATAAAGCGGAAAGCGTGCAAAGAAAGTTTAAGAAGCAACCCTCGTGCTCATACTGTGGTCTTATAGGACACAGAAATCTAATTAAAAATGGGATATACTTCTGTAAGAAACGATGGGCGGACCGCGCGGCCTCTCTGAGTAACATAGTAAAGATCTGAAGTTGGCAGGGGCGGCTCACTCCGGGATTTCGTCACGTCGGTACAAGTACATGCCGGCCACCCACTTAGTTGGTATTTTTGTGTTATTATAGTGGGGTATTTTTTTTTCAAGAGTGGTATTTTCTCGCTGTTTTAGCTAGGTGGATTTGCCAATATCAGTTTTTTTGACATTTACACACGAGGAGAATGCTCGGTTTAATTTTGACGGTTTTTGGGGAAGGATCAGTCCGGAAACCTAAAAAAAAAAATTATGGACATCACAGACAATACATGACATTTACAAACGTTATGAACAAAAGAGCGGGAAAGTGGATGACAGAGTGTTAATCATGCCAAAATGACGGATATACCGGAAAATGTGTCATTAGAAATATAGAAGAAGAAATTACATGCACAGTGGAGTATGTTTTAAAGTCTAATCGCTGTTTCGGACAAATTTCGATAAATATCTAACATAGCGAAGTTTTATTAAAATTTCATATTGTGAGATTTTAGATGAGATAAAATACTATAGTATTAACTTGATTGTGTCTTAAAATAATGTATCGTTTGAGAAGGCTGAGTAAAAAAAAAGAAAATACAGACCCAAGTTTGGATTTTTTTCCTATCAAGAAAATTTTAAGCAATCATGTATCGATAAAATCAGATGAACAATCATATAGCCAAGAATCACATATCTGAAAATCAGACCTTATTGTTTCTTAATCTAGTCAGAACGGCGTTTCAAAGCACTCGATAATTTCGACTTCACCGCCTTAAAACGGACCATACAATTATTTTATAAGGTCTTGAACTCTAACCTGAACTGACTTACAAAACTCTAATAATTATATTACAAGTAGGCTTAGCGCTCTGTACAGGCCAGAATTTAACAAGTATATACTTACAATTGTATAATTAAGAGACTTAAGTATAATTTTGCGGCAGGAAAACTGCTATTATGAGTACGTTATTGTTCCATTTTCACTTAAATATAAAGGTAGCATTTTTTTGGATATTCTGTACTTAAAAATAGCAGAATTTGGAATGCCCAATATTGTGTTACTAGGTATAACTAGAAATATGATGTAATATTTAGTCATAGAGTTTCCTATTGATCTGGAATTGAAGTTATTAATGGACCTTTTCAAAAATAAGTGTAGTTAATTAGCTTGAGTAGTTAAAAAAATAATCCCGTGCCAGTTTTGTGACGACAATGAATTATGTGAGCAGTAACTTGTTTCACATTTAAGTAACGCGTTTATACATATCTTTTTCATTCATAAATTGAAATGCGTAAGTTTATTTCCATATAAACTGAATACGTAAGTGACGTTACAAAACTTGACACTGAGTTTTTTTAATTGGGTACCTACACTCGTTTTTGATAATGCCCTAATGTGATCACCAATGTGGCTCTTCATATGTATTATATTAGTAATGGATGTACACTACATACATGCACTACGTCAGTATTTTTATAAAAGTTATATGTAAGCAAAATGTATTAAATACCATTTCTTTCCATATTGTGATTAAGTATATGTTTTTTTCTATGCTGCATTAGAAAGTAAATCTGCAATAGTACGAGGGGAGGTACAAAAATTCGCGGAAAGTTGTATTTGCAAATGAAATAAAACAATGAATGTATTTTTCTTTTTCAATGTATTTACCCTCGAGTTTAATACATTTTTCAGATCGGCTAATTAATTTATGTAGACCATGAAAAAAATATTTTTTATCTTTACTCTCAAAATGAGCCAAAATAGCGTCCTTAAGTTCATTATCGTCACAAAATTTTTTTCCTCGTAGTTCTTTTTTTAAATTTGGGAACAAATAATAATCACTGGGGGCCAGGTCCGGGCTGTAAGGTGGGTGAACCAGCGGTTCGAAGCCGCATCTGTTAAGAGCAGCAGTCGCAATATGGCTCTTGTGAACCGGTGCATTGTCGTGCAACAGCAACACACCTTTCGACAGTTTCCCTCGCCTTTTTTCTTTAATGGCTTCACGTAGTCTTTGTAATAACATTGCATAATATGCCCCAGTTATATTCACACCCTTATTCTTGTAGTCGATCATAAGAATTCCTTTCGTATCCCAAAAAATCGTGGCCATTACCTTTCCGGCCGATTCTGATACCCTGAACTTCTTCGGAGGTGGTGCACCCTTCTTATGCCACTGCATCGACTCTTGTTTTGACTCAGGTTCAAAATGATGAACCCAAGTCTCATCTCCAGTCACAATTCGTTCCAATATGTGGGTAGGATCGTCACCGCACAGATTCAAAAATTGCTTCGATGCTTCAACTCGTTGTTCCATCTGCTGCGGGTTGAGCATTCTCGGCACCCATCTAGCACTCACTTTTGTCATACCAAGATGGTCATGTAGGATCCTCAAAATGGTTGTATCTGATACCCCAACTAATGCTGCTAATTGTTTTTTTTTTAAGTCGAGCATCTTCTTGTACAAGTTTTTCAACTTTTTTGACGATATCCGGCGATGTAACTTCAATTGGCCTTCCTGGGCGAGGGTCGTCTTCAATCGAATCTCTGCCATTTTTAAACAGACCATGCCACTTATAAATCATGGTTTTAGCAGGGCACTGGCTTCCTTAGACGGCTTGCATTTCATTAATTATAATTTGCGGACTTTTTCCTTGCTTAGATAGAAATTTTATCACGGCACGATATTCAATTTGCTCCATATTTGCACGTTTACTCCAAAATAATTTGTTTAAAGGGCGATAGCGTAAAAACAAAAGACGGTTTTGAAATGTCATTATTATTTTTTTATTCTAAAGAGTTCTCCAACCAGACAAGCAAAGCGGTTTCGTAACATTTTACCTCCTTCTACTTCATTCCGCGGACTTATGGACCTCCCCTCGTACATTTAAAAGAAGTATTTAAGCAAATAGTTATGAGTAAAGTAATATATAAGAATTATCGTGCGAGTATTTTAATGCTGTAAAAATAATACTCAATAATTACATTAAAAATATCAGTCGAAAGAGTATTTTGTTTTATTACGTACGGCAGCAAGGAAAGCGGTCTACCAATTTTGAACTTTAATGCACTTAAAATAGAGTTGAAAAGGGGTGGACCAGTTTCCGGGCTTACTGTAAATTAGCTATCATTAATATCGTACCGGACAAGGTACTCGTAATCATCTGAAAACGACTCTATTGTCAACGAGGTAAGGTGCATGTTTGAATATTTTTGAGTATCATGAAGAGTTACATTTACTAGGGGACATTTCCGGGATAACAATACTATCCTGCGTCCTTTCACGGGACTCGAAACTATCTCTATACCTATACCAAATATCATGTAAGTAAATCGGTACAGCGGTCTTAAGCGTAAAGACGTAACAGACATACAGACACACTTTCGAATTTATAATATTAGTATGGATTTTTGCTGATAGCAACTACCAAATTGAATCATCAAATTGAATATTATGAGTGAAATAATGATGCAGCATTAGGCCGGAGCCGATCTGTAGGTACGTCTAGCACAACTTGCTCCCAAGTCGCTTCGCGCGCGACCGAGCGTCTTTTGTCTCACTCAGCGTGCAAATTAGAAAGAGGAGGGTAGATCTTTCTCGACTCGCGTCGCGGCGCGGCGTCAGTCTAGCCCCCATGCACGGCTATCACGCGACGAACAGAGACACTTAGAACAAGAGGTATAGTATAGTGCGAGAAAAATCGAGAGCATGTCGCGGCCGTCCCATGGATAGACGTGCTGGTGGCGATTAGCGACGCGACTGCGACTTTAGTGCAACTTGGGCGAATTGATGTATGACGATCGCCATCGCGTCGCTAATCGCTAGCGAGTAGTGTGATATTTTTTTTAAATTCTTTTCAGACTCAATGTTACCTATGAAATAAACTGTCAGTCACCCCCTAGAGCTGCGTCCGAAGTATGTAATCGTGTATAGTTTGTTCTAGTTTAGATGACGAAAAGTAGGTACTTAAAACCGAATATAACTGACATCTCTTGATTAAGTAGGGTTGTAAAACAACGAATAAACAACAGACCAAACAGTTGCTACTCCACTACACGTGCCAGATTTCGGTCAGGTTTATGACGTTTCTTTGTTATCTTTTCCTTTGCAATTTAAAAACAAAAGAAATACTCATAATTTTAACTAAAACAATAGAATAACTGATGTTCCTAAAACTCACGCCATGGTCTGCGTTGTTGTTACAGACCCTGCGAGTGAATTCAACGTGAAGGAAAATGGAACAAAGAAAAATAATGATGACAACGGAGCCAGGGAATCGGGTAAGTTCAACTATGACAAAACATACTAATAAATCCACGATATATTAAACTCACATAATCAGGTCACGTATTAAATGTTACTACGGGCGACATGGTTCGAACTCTTTGTGAGTTCTTGTTCAGGATGAGTGTTTTCGCGGCGGTGTCGCTTGAATCACTGCCCGCGCCCGTTCCGAACGCCGTGCGGCGCGTGAAGCACGCGCCGATAGGGCGAGGGATAGGGGCAGTTTTGCGCTGGAGTAGTTGTGTGAGATTGCGGCAGGAGGTCGTCTCCTCCGAGAGACGATGCGTACACTGAAGTCATTGTGTCCAAGGGATTCATCACGTAACTTTAAATTCGATTTAAACCATTTGCTACTACGAGCGAGCGAAGCGAACGATGTTCTCCGTTTCAGCTTGGGCAGAAATTCTTTCGTATTTCCGTTCGTCCTCCTCTATAAGGTCGCATTTATCAACCGATTCTCGTAAAAAATGTGAGCAGGTTCCTGGAAAAGGTCGCGGAAGTCCGCTGGTACGAAACGACGTCTACTTGTTCTTTTACATGGTTCATATAACCTCTCTTTTCGTTTATTTTCCCTTCAGTTATGTTTCTTTCTGATGAAGTTGTCGTGTCGTACCAGGTGGCCGGTGATTTTTCCCTTCCCTCTGACACTGACCATGTATTATAAAACGCTAAACTTTCAGATCAAAACGCCTACTCCTGCTGTCCGGACAAGGTCGAAAAGTTTCTAGACGAATACTACATTGGTCAAGATGACGACGAAGACAATTCCATTGAGTGTGACGACAGTTCAGCGGATGATTTTGTCGACGTAAATGAATTTCGATGCGATTGCAAAGAATCGTGTCGGGATAAATTTAATAGAGATGACATTTTAAAATCAATATTGGACTGCAGAGAACAAGATTATTTCTGCCACCATCATTTTAATCATTTGAATCTAATGGTTTTAGGCGCTCTAAACGCTATGGCTTGTATAGATTTTAAGTCAACCCTCAAACGTCAACGAAAGGAGAGGGAAAGGGCTCATATAGTTTTCATGTTCAGAGGCACACCGGTGTGCAAGAAATTTTTCCGTTTCGCCCACGGTCTAGGCGAGGACAAGTTCAAGAATCTCGTAAAGACTTTCAAGGAGACCGGAGTGGAGGCCAAACCGCACAGTGGAAGCACCAAAAGTGTGATGACAGCAGAACAGAAATCTGATGTAATCGCGTTTATAAGGAGCTTCTCCGAGCAAAACTCTATGGTTTTGCCCGGCCGGTCGCTCAGTAACACAGACCTCTATATACTGCCCAACACCATGACTAGACCGTACATCTACGAACGGTATGTCCGAACGTGCAAAGCGAACAAGAAACGACCGGTCAGCCGGCCGCTGTGGAAAAGAGCTTGGGAGGACTTCTTTCCAAACGGAACATTCGATGTGCCTTTAGATTCTTGTAAAACGTGTAAGGATTTCGTGAGTGACTTGTCCAAACCTCAAACGGAAGATACAAGAATGAAATGCTTGAAAAATGCGCTTGATCATTTGAATGATGTGGAAGTGCAAAAGACTTACTACCATAGCATAATAGCTCAGGTCATTCCTCCTCTGTTGTCGAATAAAATGTCTTTGGGCCAACACACTCCTTGCAGTTATGACGGCCTGGTACATTACTCGTTTGATTACCTCCAGCAAGTTAATCTTCCACATTGCCCTGATCAGGAAAGGCCCCTCAATTTTCTTGATACTTACAAAGTATCGCTATTTGGCGTTGCTGTAGAACCTCTCCAGAAATTCGTGCTATACATAATCCCTGAATATGTTCCGAAAGGAACAAACTTGGTTGTATCTCTGTTGCATCATTTCTTTGACACGTACGGTTTAGGGGAGACTAACGCCGTCTGCCATGCCGTCGCGAATCAGAGCAAAGATAGCACTATAATCCAATATGCTCTTTGGAGAGTCATGTCAGGACGGCAAAGGACTTTCCAAATGTCCTTCCTCCCGTCGGGACACACTAAATTCGCTCCAGATATACATTTCGGTCTTTTCAAATCAAAATTCCGCCAGTTTGCTGTTAATTGTCTGCAGGATATCTGTGAAATCGCTAGCTCCGGGGACGTTTCTGTTACTAGTGTCATAGTAGGGAACGAGGCAGGGAAAGCTTTAGTAAACACTTACGATTGGCAAAAATTCCTCAGCGAGAATAATCCAGCCCCCATACCTAACTTCGCTTCCTACCACCATTTTAAAATGGATTCGACGAATTCTGGTTCAATCATGTGCTCAAAAGTCTCGCCTAACGATTACTCGGATCAAGTGAAAGTTTTTGATTCACTAGACACCAAAATGCCTGACATTATTCAAGCGCAAATGTCTTATGAAAGACAGAAATATTTATACGAAAACGTAAGGAGCCATGTGTGGCCTGCTTTTCAAGATTTGCTTTGCCCCGCCCCGACAGCGCGTGACTGCTCAATTCAGAGTAAACTTGAAAAACGGGATAATCCTAACAGTTGTCATCCAAAGGTAATTCCCTTGGAGTCTCAGGGTAATGGACAAGGTGAACAGGCTGGAGCAGATCAGAATCTTCGCAATAAGCGAAAGCCTGGCGTATGTTCATACTGTGGTATTCCGGGGCATAGAAACCTATACAGGTTTGGCGTGTATTCATGTAAGAAACGGAAGATGGAGGTGAAGGGATCGACCAGTAAATGAGTAAATGTCAACAGAGTCTGGCCGGGTGTATGATGAGCCTAGAAAAGCAAGCGGATTTTTGAAGTGAAAACCTTTTTAGGTGCGCTGTGATGGGGATTTTTTTTAAAACTCGCAACAAGTCACGTGGCCGTAAGATTCGACATGTGACCTGATCGAAAAACTGTTACAATGTCATTGAGTTTTCACTTCTGCCGACACTCCCAGAGTGCAACCTGGTCTTTTTTTTAAACAGCGTTTTGCAGCACTGTATAACGCAGAATGAAGTAAATTTATATGAGTAAAAACTTTTCAACTTCAACAAGTGATAATAATTGAACTTTCTATGATATTCTTCTATGTAAATAATTAGCAATAAACCACCCTTTAAACCTCTTAAAAAGCAAAAACAGTCCAATTTATTATGGAACATTTACTTTCTTAGTAACCATATCAAGTATTAAGATTTTAGAAGACATTAGACGATGATATTACTGTTACCATATAAAAAGTTGCCATTTAAAAAAAATGCTCATCCTTCCCCGTCCACTCTATGTTATTTATTCACGAAATAAGATCTAGAGGCTAGTACGTTTGATTAATTAATTGTACGTGATGTATATTTAGTAAAGTTTGCTTTAGTGGTTGGTCAATCGTAAAACCTCTCACAGACTGGTGCGGCCTGCGGTCAATAGTTAACTTGGCAATAATTGTCAAATGACCTCAAACCGCGCCAGTCTGCGAGAAGCTTTATTGTGGATTCGATTCGATGCGCCCCATTATCGGGTACAGTAATCTTGTCATATCAATAAACTTTGGTGTCACTAGATTTTATTTTGTACAGAATTCAATTAAGAGTCCGCAGTAAGAATCAGTCCGAAGTTCACCTTCCCATACAAACGGAGTTTCGTTCTCATTTTAAAGCTAGTTAGATTTGTAATTAGTTTATATGGCTCTAGTTTATAAAACAAACGAAATGCAGCAAAAACCAGTTTTGTATGAAAAACGTAAATTTATTGTATTTTTTTACTATGGTAGGTATCTGAAGCTACATAAACTAATTACAGACCATTTAAAATGAGAGCGTAACCACATTTGTATGGAGAATCGAGCTTACTGCGGACTCTTGAATCATAGAACGACCGAGCGAAGCGAACGTAGTTCCATGCTTGGGCCGAGTTCGTTCGTAGGTACATACAGGCTGTCCGGGTGTTCTCTACAGTGGTCGCATTCTGAAATTTTGTGAGCAGATTCATTAATTAAATCAAAAAACAAAACAATAAAAAACAAAATATTTTTTTCCAAAATATATTACTATTTTCCTCTTCTCAGCTCAGACCCACTACATAGTTAGGTAGAAGCTACAGAGATGAAAGTGCAAAGTTCTAGTGGGTCAAAAGACCATACACGTTTTGAATAAGTGTATTTGTAAGCAGAAAAATGTTTGCTAAATGTATTAGTACCTTTAAAAGCCGGCAAGTAAATATGTCCAACATTTTGCATCGTCGCACAATCGAAAAATGTACAGACGAAAGTTATATTATGTGCATTGTGAGAAAATAAATAGTTGCCTAAGCAATACGTACTTATAGGTAATGAAAATTTGAATTCATTCCAAATAAATAATGGTATTGTACCTACATTTAATTGTAAGTAATTATTTTATACATTTTTATTTATTTATTTATACGAAATGACCTAGTATTGTTCTGTTGTTTATTTATGCAATTCGTTACAACATTAATATCTGTGTAAAGCAAATGTAAGACATATCTGTAGGTACAAATAGTAGGTACAATTCATTTATGTGTGTGTGCTCTTGTAACTATGTAGGTGTGAGTTGTGTGGTGGGAGTTGGCAGTCGTTGTTACAATCGCACGCAGGTCAGATGCACAATCTATAGGAGATGCTACACGGGCTGATATTGGCAGGACTGCATGCCGGACGATGAATGATTCGGCCCGTGTGGATACGTGTCGGAAGCACGGCGGCTAGCCAAATCAAGGTCACTTCTCGCTAGATTTTCTGTGACCTTGCTTGGCAGTCCTATTAAGTAATATTCTTTAAACTAAACTTTTCTAAATTGTGGATCATTACAATGTTCTATGTCTGGAAAAGCGAGACTTCTCAACACAGGTACATATATACCTAATGAGAGGCCTCAACCTTGCCCTGTCTGTAAACCACTGTGTTTTAAATCAATAAAATATTTTGTATTTGTATAGTCCTGCCGATTTCGCTCCTGTAGCGTCTCCTTATACGGGACTATTATGGCACGTAGTCACCAACATTAATATTTGCTTGTTATTGCAGTATAAAGCCGGCAAAATATCTGACACGTCCTAAAGGAGACGCTACACGGGCCGATATCGGCGGACGGCCAAGCAAGGTCACAGAAACTCTAGTATGGAGTGACCTTTTGGACGCCCGCCGTGCTTCCGACACGTATCCACACGGGCCGAATCACGCCTCGGCCGGCATGCAGTCCTGCCGATATCGGCCCGTGTAGCGTCTACTTAACGGCCCTATAAATAGAGCCGTGGCAGATATTTATGCGCGCTAATTATATTAATGCAGATATATTTTAGACTGTGCAGATATATTTTGGTTATTGTTTTGTACCTGGCCCCTATTTCACCAACTTGACAATTGTCACCTGACACTTACAATTCGCCGTACATTGATTGTTCTAGTAGTTAAGGTGGTTGCTAGGTTACTTGTGGACCCAGCAATGTACGGAGAATTGTAGTTCTCAAGTGACAATTGGCAAGTTGGTGAAATAGGAGCCTGGTGGCACTTCGCTTGGCGTTCCGTGTTCGCGTTGCGTGGTTGCCTCTCTTTCATTCGCCTTAGGAAGGAAACAGATGCAACACGAATATTTGAGCAAATACCGCGAAGTGAAGTGCCAGCAACATGTGTACAAATATTCTGCTCCGAAATAATAAGACTCAACCCAACTTTAAAATAAAAAATCGAATGTTTTAAATGATTATTTGTTTTATTTACAAATAGTATCTATAAGTACTAGTACCTACTATAGGAATGTGTCGAGGAATGGGAAGTATATGCATAGAGGTTGATGATGATGATAATGATCTCGTTCTTTATTTGTATAAGTACTACCTTCTGCCTGCGACTCCGTCCGCGTGGAACTCGTTTATATCGCAGCTCCATACAAACTTTTACCCCCCCATTTCACCCCCTTAGGGAATGATTTCGGGGATAAAAACTATTCTATGTCACTCTCCATCCCTTCAACTATCTCCACTTAAAAAATCACGTCAATTCGTCGCTCCGTTTTGCCGTGAAAGACGTACAAACAAACACATACACTTCCCATTTATAATATTAGTATGGATATGGATGGATAGTATCTATAAGTACAAGTACCTACTAGGTATGAAATAAATGAACTTTATTTTGCAAGTGGGCCGCAATAACACTTTTACAGGTCTGACTCTACTAGCGTTTCCAAATATAAGACCATTGTCAAGAGGAAACGCCGGAACAAACTTAACAGTAAGCAATTTTTAACAAAATAATCTTAGTCACCAGCGTAGAGGAATGGGAAGTATATAGAGGTTGATGATGATGATAATGATCTCTTTATAGAATGCGAGCTCCTTACAAATTTCTACTCAAACACGTGCCTAAAACCCGGTATGCGAAGTTCGAACTAAACGGCTGCCTGGGATCGTTGTGACACCCCGCCTGCAACCCCGCATTATGGCAATGGCACCCATTCTGAGGGGCCATTTTGCGGTTCTAATTTGACTTCAATGGTTTTTGCATTCGCTGGTCATAGATATCCAAAACACTATCTGATGTTGTCAGAGCAGAGGTAGAGAGACCTTATATTAAGCATTCGTCCCTTTCTGGCAAATATGCGAGTGCAAGAGGGACAAATGCATAAAACTTAGTGTGCTAGGGGGTCACTAGCACACTAAGTTTTATGTCGGACATGAAGCATTTGTTCCTCTTGCACTCGCATATTTGCCAGAAAGGGACGAATGCTTAATGTCCGGCATAAAATGTGTGCTAGGGGGTTTGGCGTGGACGCGAATGCCATTATTGCGTCGTTAATCATCGCATTCGTTAATGTTTCAAATGAAAGCAATTTTAGCAACAGTTTTATTTTATTAACAATACCTTATTATGACAAATTGCGTATCTTATTGTTTGTACTTTTATTTATAGCTGCCATGTCGCGTATTAGAGTCTGACCTGCGAGTCACAAGAAAAAGGCGACAGATTGCAGAACATTACGTAACGAGGTAAAACAATGAATATTTCAGATAGCGGCTTGATAAATAATAATATGCGATCTGACCGTGGTGAGTACAAAATTTTACGTCTCTCCTTGGCCAGGGAAGCGTCGGTAATTCCTATGAGCCAGGTATGACGTAAAAAAAGGAACACATGCGTAACACGAAATTTTCATAATAGTACATTACGTAACTAGGGCGGTGAATTCGTGAATGTCCCAGATCGCAGGTGTTTGTGGCCCGAACCGAAGGTGTGGGCCATAAATATGCGCTCTGGGGCTTTACGAATTACCGCCCGTGTTGAGTACAAAATTTTACGTCTTCACCTGGCCACAATGCGAGTTTTCCCGTACGCGCAGCGTGCAGTAAGTCGCATTATGGCCAGGTGTGACGTAAATAAAAATATTGCCATATTAAAGAACTTGAAGATTACGTTTTTGTAACAACTCGCTGGCCAGACTTTTATTCGGGCATTCGATAAAAAAAACAGCAAAATAACAACATAACACGACATGATTTACTATTACTAAACGAATTAACGAGTAGATACAACTATTTATTTAAAAAATCTCGCTGGTATATCACTAAGTATTGCACTTTTAACTTTTTTAACAAATTAAGATTAACACAAACTGATGATATGTAAAAACGAATTAGGATAAATGGGAAGAAGATACCCTAGGGCCCATTTTATAAAGCTGCAATGCAAGTTAATCGGCCTTCAGAACTGGCTATCGGACACGGGCCAATCTTAAGTATAGTTTAATCCAGACTATAAACTATCTTCGTGCGAAATTTCATCCATACGGTTGAGCCTTAGAAGCGTGATTGAGTAACAAACCCAGGTGTACAAACTTCCCCGCGTGGTCGTGCCGGAGGCTCCCCCTGGATTTTCCCCAGGCCACCCTCCACGCAGTTCGACCGCTGTATTGGGTCCGTCCTATTATAGCAACAGTCAGGTTCAAAAAAAAAACAAAAAAAAAAAGAGTAACAAACATCTATACATCCAAACTTTCGATTGTTGTAATGCTCAGAAGAAGACCAATGGGGTTAAAAATGTCAAGAATCTTCTCAGTTTAAGAATCTTACATTCTCCAAGGGGCTCGTTGCACGATGCTACAAGTGACAAATTGCAAGCGGAAGTCTCTTTTCAATACGTCTTGATAGAAAAAGACTTCCGCTTCCAATTCCTCTGTCAATCATCGTTAAAAGTGGTATAAACGCCGACGACTATAAGGTCCCTTTTCCCACCAATTCGAAGACGACAAGATTGGTCAACTGTGTCCTAAAGTTCTAATAGTCGTTGTCAGACGTCGGTAAAGTCTTCAGGTAGTCGAGTGCGCGCTGGATGGCCGGCGGTATTGGCGGCGGCGTCGGGAGGTGGTCGCCCGTGGCCTGGAACCCGTTCTCATCCGCCCTGTAGACCACGTTTATCACCTGGAAGTAATTTATTCCCAACTAAATACACAAAGAAAAGTATACAATACCTTATTATAAAACTTAACAATAACACTTAAATCTACTTAAATACTAGTATCAATGCACTCTCCGAGGTCGTTGCCCTTCGGAAGGGTGCCCATAAGGCTGGCCACATTTCCTCTTTGGATTGCAATTCCTATCCGTTGGCCGAGGAAGTAGCCAGCTCTATAGTCAGCCGTATTCTCGACAATTTTTGTTTTTAATTTCTTTATAGAGACTGTGGGCATCCGAACGCCACGGTCCGAGAGTTTCTACAGCGAAGGCCGCAAATATGTAGCAGTTTGTCAGGCCCGCATATTTGGAAGTTCATCATATATTTAATTTCTTCTAATATAAAATAAAACTTGGTGTCAAAGTGTAGACGCTCTTCGCATCAAGTTAAGGAGACGCTAACACGGGCTGATATTGGCAGGACTTCATGCCGCCGCGTGATTCGGCCCGTGTGGATACATCGGAAGCACGGCGGCCGGCCAAATCAAGGTCACTTCCTTGTAGATTATCTGCGACCTTGCTTGGCAGTCCTGCCGATTTTGCTGGTGTAGCGTCTAATTTTAAGGGTATTGGTGGATTTTTTCGCGCTCACCGCCTCGTAAGTTCGCACCCTTGCACAGCTCTGATCAATACTCAACCTGCTGACTAAAGAAGAGTGACATTGGATTGTAATTTTCCTTAACCTTTTTTTGAAAAATGCTGCTCGCACTAACAGACAATTGCCATCCATAAGCTCAGTTTATAAAAACATGTCTATACCTACCGCTCATGCCATCCATCCGCCGCGATGGAGCGTGGGGATGCGGCTATCGATTTTGGTACGGAATACTAAACAAGTTTCTGTCAAAAAATTCTTTTTTCGTACCTACAAGCTTTTATTGCCGACTGTGCTTTTCTGTATACCATCATCAACTACTCATTGAGACGATTATAACGAGCCCAAACTCAACGGGGTTACGTCGGTTAAGTAGTGAATTCCCATGGCCACCTTCCGTCTCCATCATCAGATCAGCTCGATGGTACCATAATATTGAATTGTCATCCAAACTATACTTATACCCAAAATTTCAGCTCAATCGGTCACCAGGAGTGGGTCAAATTTAACTTGCAAGATTTGATTACAGACAGACAGACAACGGGACAGGTGAAAGTAGATAAAAGCTTGTAAAATAGAGTGTTGGGAGATTTAAACGTAGATTTGTGTACCTGTCCATCAGGCGCCGTGTATTGGTATTGCCCTTCGACCACCAATGCTGGCTCTTGCCCCTGCAGAGAACCCCGCTGCTCATGGTAGATCCCGCCCTCTGCAACACGAAGAAGGCATAACTTAAGAGCTCGCAGTAAGCTCGATTCTCCATACAAACGTAGTTACGCTCTCATTTTAAAATTACGTGTTGGCTTGTAACGAAACTTTGCATGTACAATGGCATGAGATAGGTATATCTAGGTCTGTAATTAGTTGATGTAGCTTTAGATACCATAGTAAAAAAAATACAGCGTTGTTTTCATACAAAACTTGTTTTTGCTGTATTTCGTTTGTTTTATAAACTGGAACCATATAAACTAATTACAGACATATTTATACCTCATTTCTAAGTTTATCCGATGTTATCCAAAGTTTCGTCAAAATCCAACACGTAGGTAGTTTCAAAATGAGAGCGTAACTACGTTTTTATGGGAAGGTGAAATTCGGCCGAGCTTACTGCGTCCGTATGTAAACACCTCATCCCCCTAGAGCTTTCCCGGTTGTAGCCTAAAGGGGCCCGGCTCCGCTTTGGCACCTAGTCCCATGATCTGTGGTAGGCACTACTTTTACGAAAGCTACGTGCATTGAACATCGAACGTGGTGTTCAGCTTGAATGCAAGTCAGCACGGCTATCACGCGACGGCGCGCGAGCTCTATCGATTTTTCTCGCACTATCCGCCTCTCTCTTTTTAGAACACTTTAGAACAAGAGGTATAGTGCGAGAAAAATTGAGAGTAAGTATGTCGCGGCCGTCCCAAGATTGACGTGCTGGGGACAGTACAGTACAGTAACCCGTAGACAACCCGACGGTTGCCATTTTATCACTTATCGTTGTGGTAAAGACGTCCATCACGCTCTGACAAGTATGCGAGTGCGTGAGTGACGGATGCCTTATCCACAACGATAAGTGATAAAATGGCAACCGTGCTACGCCCGCTGTGCTCTATAAATTATAATATTTATAATAAGTAGCTCGTAATCATCAGTTAATTCTTGACGTATATAACCAATTAAATAGTTACAAAGAACGCAGGGGATTACCCGAAACATACAAACTACTACAAAGTTGCAAAGCTACACTCAAAAACTTTACCTCGTAATAATATTTGTGTAGGCATGGCCCATCATACACGCAACTATGCGCCAGAGGAAGAAAGACATACTTCCATCGCACTCCAACGCATAGCTTCTTTGTCCTGCGCCATGATGGCCCATTGTGTAGTGGAGCCTTAAGATTTCGGCACTCACGTGTCTGGTAAGCGAATTTGTATGACCCATCGGCGTTAGGTCCGTCGAAGTCGTTCCGGACGATGTCGTCGTGCTGGCACCAGCACACGCTCAGCAGCAGCTGCAACAAAAATGAGCTTTATTAATGGGGTGTATACATGTCATGATTTGTCAGCCCCAATTGACTAATTGCTGATCCAACTGTTAAACGAGTTGTACTGAGAAATTGCATAACACAGTTGTAATGAGTTGCGCCCACGCAGGCCGCGCCATCAGCCGTATTCCTGATGTATTAGATGATCCTTAATAATATCGAACTAACGGGCTAGATGACGTAACTAATGTATGAAAATCGTCACGCCATCTAACCGATAATTAGCGAATCATCTGCTTGAGTTCAGCTATCGATATGGGGGGCTATATAGCACAACGTCGCGACGCACGAGTCGAGAAGGATCTAGCGTCCTCGTTCTAATTTGCACGGTGCCTTGTACTATTATCTATTCTGTGACGGTGCGAGTGTGACAGGGGACGCTCAGTCGCGCCACAAGCGGCTTGTCAGCAAGTTGTGCTAGACGTACAGGTAGGAATGTAATTAGCTCACGGTAGTAACGGTAGATGACAATAATAGTACATTATGTAACTAGGGCGGTGAATTCGTGGATGCCCCAGATCGCAGGTGTTTGTGGCCCGAACTGCAGGTGAGGGCCATAAATATGCGCTCTGGGGCTTTACGAATTACCGCCCGTGTTGCGTACAAAATTTTACGTCTTCACCTGGCCACAATGCGGGTTTTCCCGTACGCGCAGCGTGCAGTAAAACTCGCATTATGGCCAGGTGTGACGTAAAGTCAATTACTTAATTTTTACAAGATAATTAGTATAGAAGGCAAAATGTACGAGGGCTCGCTCTGTTCTTCACCTGAAACTGGACCGGCACGGTCGAGACCCTTTCTCTCCGCCTATGGTCTCCACCTTAACAAAGCATTAGCAGCGCGCTGTCAACCCTTCATTGATTTTAGGATTCATAGCTTGTGGAGACAAATGCAGGTCCCTCACTCAGCTCATCCTTGGGTGCTGGAGATTTTACTCACCAGGCCCTAGCACGATTTACGAAACGTTTCATTACATTTTCGCCGTAAAACGTGGCGATAAAAGCTATAGTGCTAGCTGCACGGCTATCACTGCGCGCGAGCTCTTTCGATTTTTCTTGCACTATCCGTCTTAGAAAGAGAGGTATAGTGCGAGAAAAATCGAAAAAGCTCGCGCGCCGTCTTGTGATAGCCGTGCTGAAGGCCTACCGCGAAACGAAAACGAACTTCGTTTGCGTACCTACCTCCGTCTTGATCGCACTTGCTAGTTCGAGCGATAGAGAGGGAGATACATGAACGAAGTTCGTTTTCGTTTCGCTGGGCAGGAACGCAACCCGCATAAGGAGACGCTACACGAGCGAAATCGGCATGACGCAAGGTCACAGATAATCTAGTACGGAGTGACCTTGATTTTTCCTGCCGCCGTGCTTCCGACACGTATCCACACGGGCCGAATCACGGCGCATGCAGTCCGGCCGATATCGGCCAGTGTAGCGTCTCCTATATCCAACTAAACAGCAAGTTCTAGTGTTGTTAAACTAGTATAATAGACTGCGGTCTTCTGTAAGGGGACAACGAGAGATATACAGGAATATGGAAGGATTTTGATGAACATAGATCATCATCCTTCCTAGCTTTATTCCCGGTTGTGCTTTAAAGCAGTGTTTTTCAAACTTTTTGGTGTCACGGCCCTTCATGCCCACCAAAATTCCTTCGCGACCCCCCAAAACCCCATTTGTCCGATTAAACTTAAAACCCAATTATTAACTTCACAGATTTGGACTGCACCTTTCTATCATTCAATCAGTCATGCGTTTTGGAAGGCAACCTGTATTTAGTTATCTGAAGGTAGTTTTACTGTTACCCAACCTACCCCTTTTTGAACATAAAACAAAGCAAATTTCTTTTAAGCTGTGGGACTGTTATTTTGGGGATTATTTCGACTATACTTGGCTATTGAAAGTAGCATATCTTGCAGATATTTTCGACCATTTGAATGGATTGAACAAAAATCTACGAGGAATGTACGAAAACATGATTGCAGCAAAAGATAAAATTAATGGATTTATAGCGAAAACTGAATTATATACATAGCAAAATTTGAAGTTTGAATCTTTTCCTTGCATGTCTCAAATTATTTAAGAATTTTCATCGGATTATTTCGTGAACGTAGAAATTAATATTCCCATTGTGGTGGAGTGTTTGCAAAATTAAAAAAAAAAACAATTACCTATTGAGTTAAATACCTTTCGGAATAGTTCCGTGGTGCTGGCCGATCTCAACCACACTGTGAAAGAAGCACTTTTAGAACTTGCAGCTGATAGGATGCTAAAATTGGAGTTTGTATCCGTATCAATCGGTGCGTTTTGGGTGAAGAGAATGGCTGAATATCCTGATCTAGCAAAGGAAGTCCTTAGTATTTTGATACCATTCGCAACTTCTTATTTGTGTGAGCTGTCATTTTCTTCAAAGGTCGATATCAAAACAAAGAAGAGGAATAGATTGAATTTGGAAAATGATTTAATCGTCTGCGTATCACGACAGGAACCACGTTTTAATAAATCAGTTAAAATGAAACAAGCTCATTCTTCGCACTTAATTAAAAAAATACAAATTAAATTTTATAGTCGTAGTTAAATAAATGCACACGTCTAAAATTTATTTCTGGTTTATTAAAATGAACATGCTTGAAAAAAACATCATTCCTTGTAGTCACGAGATTTTTTAGAAGCTTATGCTCGCGACCCCCCTCGATATGTGCCGCGGCCCCCCTGGGGGCCGCGACCCACACTTTGAAAAACACTGCTTTAAAGGATCCCGGGGTCCTCTTTGACACCTAATCCAAGATTTGGCATAGGCACAGTTTTACGAAAGCGACTGCCATCTGACTTTGTAACCCAGAGAGAAAACTAGACCTCATTGGGATTGAAAGGAAAACATTTTTCCTTCACCGAATTGCTAACTAATTATTCCGTACATAAGTGCCGAAAAACTCATTGGTACGAGTCGGGATTTGAACCCACGACCGCCGCTTGACAGCCGCATGCCTGAACTACTAGGCTAACAACCACTAAGTTACGGTATACCGTAGCTTCTAAGTAACTAACTGAGACTGTGAACCGCTAGGCTACCGTAACTCTTCTCGCTTTCTCGCGGGCGGTATGTTCAATCCTAATGCCCTCATTACACGTACCGAGCAAAGGCGAGACAGTAAAATTTGTATGGCTCTTTTATTTACTCGGCCGAGTAAAACTTCCATACTAACTTAACTGCGTCGCCCGTTTGCTCGGTACACCGTGTGATCAAGGCATAAGTGAAGCGAATCGCGAAAGTGATCTAGAGCATACGCTCGCCGGTATACACCGGGGATGCAAGTGTTTACGCTCAAATCGGAAATAATTTTGGTAACGAGTGGCTGGACATAAATAGATATACAATACTGTTTCCACACCTTCTCTATATCATATCAGGGAAGAAAAGTACAACTTTGGTTCCTCATTTGAGGACTAAAGGTATACCTATACCCAGAAAACATTTTAAGGGTGAGTTGCACCAAACCGTCTGTAATCGTAAGCAGTGTTCGTTAAATCTGAATGTATGGAACGTTTGACAAGTTTTTATGGACTGACAGCTGTCAGCCCCATATTTAACGTTGATCGGTCTGTAATCGTAAGTCAGTGCAACCCGCCCTAAGTGTTTTGCTGAAGAATATAAGTACACTAATTTAAGTAAAAATTTCGTCATACTTACCACTTTTTCGCTTATTGTACATTTTTACTCCTGGGTATATAGAGACATTACAACGTAAATTTCACTTTATCAAAACACCCTAAATTAGAAGACTTAATGGTTGAGAATAAGGCTGAATATTTGGTACATATTAGGTGTTTTTGCGAGGTAATTATTTCTTATAAGTACTGGGTACCTTTAGGTCGTCGATTGATGTCACATTTGCTACCAATTTTTAAATTTTCGAATAATAAAATTAATAAATGAACATCAAAAGTCCAATAATCTTAAACGAGCAAATATGTATGTATACGTCGCGTTTTGGAATGTAAAAGAAGCACGAGGGACTTAAACTTTACCATATCTCAATATCCCATGAGTATCCCATATAAAAAGTAGGTATACGTTTTGTAGCAATCTTCGAATTTCGCCTGTTTCTCCATTCATAAGCCAGCAAAATAAATAAATAAATAAATAATGTGGCTGCGAGATGGGACTAAAGGGACTGTTACTCATCCTCCTAGCGTTATTACCCCCAAGATTTGGCGTAGGCACTAGTTTTACGAAAGTGACTGCCATATCTGACCCTCCAACCCAGAGGGAAAACTAGACCTTATAGGAATTAGAACGGTTTCCTCACGATGATTTCCTTCGCCGAAAAGCTAACGGTAAATATTCCGTGCATAAGCTTTGAAAAACTTATTGGTACGCACCGGGATTCGAACCCACGATCGCCGCTTGACAGCCGCATGCCTGAACTACTAGGCTAACAACCACTAAGTTACGGTATACCGTAGCTTCTAAGTAACTAACTGAGACTGTTATTATTGACCGAAAATTAGGTCAATGCCGAAAACATACTTAGTATTAAGTTTAGGATTAGGTAGTTGATTTTGCGTGAAATTGTTACCTAAGACATTTAAAATGTATTATTGCCATTATTGAGTAAGTAGTTTAATTTTTTTGTTCCATGAAAAATAACTAAGAAAGATCATTTTGGAAGATCACATTAATAGCCCGTACAAATTTAAATCATTTAATTTTATATCCATCATAACCTTCATTCCAATGGAAGTCATCGAATTAGTGAAGAACGACCCACGCTGACGACACTCTACAAAAGGACCGTGAAACTTGGGAAATAACCGTCAAGAATGAAGAAACCATGATAAAGTAGGTTGCGAGATTGCTACAGCTAGTGTCACTAATAATATTTATATTAGTGTATGTAGATAGTAGCTTCTGCCCGCGACTCCGTCCGCGTGGAACTCGTTTATATCGCAGCTCCATACAAACTTTTACCCCCCCCATGATTTCGGGAATAAAAACTGTCCTATGTCATTCTCCATCTCTTCAACTATCTCCAGTTGAAAAATCACGTCAATTCGTCGCTCCGTTTTGCCGTGAAAGACGGACAAACAAACACACACACACATACACTTTTCCATTTATAATATTAGTATGGATAGGCACTTCGATACTAATAAGAGGAATTAAATAGTCTGAATAGCTTTGTGTTAGTTTGTTGTAAATTTTATTACATTGATCTTTTGATGAATTCTTCGTAAAAAGTTTCTTACGTGTATGTACGGGTAAACTTTTTTTATATCGTTAACGAAGTAATTGTTTTGTCTTGAAATTGGATTCAAAAAAACAACATTTTTTTTACAGTAGGTAAGTACTCGTACTTATACATTTTTTTAGGAAACATTAATAAATCAGCCTATATACGTCGCACTGCTGGGCACAGGCCTCCTCTCATGGATGAGAGGGAACGGGCAGTAAGTCCCCACGCTGGCCCAGTGCGGGTTGGGTACTTCACATACACCTTTGAAAAACAAAACACAGGAAACATTAAAAATGAATAATTTTGGAAAGTGGTCCACTATTTCATAATGCGTTATGGAGTGGGAAAAGTTGTAATCGACATCACAAAATTGGTATCACTTTAATAGAATCGTATTTTGTAGGATGTTTCTGTGATGTTAAACCTCAACGAAAGCAATAAAGGCTGGGCAGCGCGCTTGTGATTCTCCTGATAACGTGAGCGTCCCTAGGCGACGGTGTTTGCTTACCATCAGGCAGCCCATATGTTTGGTTGTAACCGTCATAATATTTAAAATAAAATGTTAGTGGAATTGGCACCTGCTACCATAAGTACCAATAAATGGTTAGGTACATTTAAAACATTAGTGCATGAAGAGATCCCTTTTTATTAGGGATAAGTTAACCTTTGTACTTTGATATTATGTGACTTGTATATGCTTAATTAAACCTGTTATTGTGTATGTAGAATAAAGTGCTTACATACATACAAATACACATACTTACACTTACAAATAAAATAAACTAAATTGTAGATAACACATAAATTACATGCATACAAGTAGTTAGGTGAACAATTTATTAAAAAAAAACAATACAACGATACAAAAATCTTCAGAAGGAAAAAAGCGTTATTTAAAATAATCTTTTCATGATTATGTATCATTATAACAGAAATGTCATCAACATCGTAATATGAAGAAGCTCTAAAGTGTAAATTAAGATAATATATTCAAACATATTAATTGGCATTCTTTGCCAATTTACTATTTTACGCGAATGCCCGAAATGGCAACAGGTAGGTACGTACGGCAAAATGTTTGAATAATATTATTTTATTAAGTCCGGGTTTATAAGACATAACTTATAAAAAGACTATTACCCAATTAAAATTTATAAAGTCTACATAATATTAAAGTCCACATAATAAGTCGTTTACGCTGGTAATATAATCAACGAGGTGTTTTTTGGAGACTCAACGATAGCTTTACATAATTACTTAAGCCGATTTTAATAAACAAAACGTAATTATTCATGTAGGTAGTTTTGTTTGTATATTTCACCATTAAGTAGGTACCTATAGCTATAGTATACTATGTATCTACTAGTATCGACTATGGTGATTTGTGTTATCCGGACTTAAACGAGGAACTCCTAAATAAACTAGACCGTCTCCTTAAAAACTGTATTCGTGTTGTTTTCTGCCTCCGTAAATACGATCATGTCTCCTCCTACCGATCTAAGCTTGGTTGGTTACCCATCCGCCAACGCCGTAAACTTCGTATGCTTTGCTTCTTTTTTAGGGTTCCGTAGCCAAATGGCAAAAAATGGAACCCTTATAGATTCGTCATGTCTGTCTGTCTGTCTGTCCGTCAGTATGTCACAGGCATTTTACTCTAAAACCATAAGGTGTATTTGAATAAAAAATGGAGGATAGGGTGTATTTTGTTAACCGCTACATAGTTTTGTAATGAAATTACTAAAAAAGAATTTTTTTAGGGGTGCACCCCATACATAAAAACTGAAAGTCAAAAATTATTTTTTCATTGCAAGCCCACTTGTGGTACATTAATCGACAGGCCTTTCAAAATAAATATAAGGTTTCTAAGCATTTTTTTGGATTAAGTGAATAGAGTCGGAGATAATCGCCCCGAAAGTGACTAAAATTGTGTCCCCCCCACTCTAATTTTTGAACCGTGTATTTTAAAAATATGAAAAAAATCATGCTCATAGGGATTATAAAATTCTACCAGCGAAATTTGTTTTCAACAAGATCGGTTCAAAGGTTTTCGAGATATTTATAAAAAACTGCGTTGCTTGAAGAAAAGGACGTAAGTGCCATAAGTATTCAGTAACGATATGACCTTTTTCATGTCAGACCCATCATACCCCTAGCAATACCCCTGGGGGTAGGGTGGGACTGAACCATACCACCGTAGTGCTGTGCACTTTATTATGCTTTATAATATCTATCCCAAAAGTCCTATTACCGTTATCAGTATCACGCAGTGTAGTTGAAAAAGTTAGACTACCGTTATCTGTACGAGTAGGTAACCTTTGATTTAGTATATAGAACTAGATGCACAATGTCAAACAAATATGCCAAGAAATGTGCCCCAGAACATGAACGAAGAATACTCTGGACAGGCTATGGTAATAATAATACCACGTGCGAGCGAGCTGGTAGCATACAAATCTCTATAAGTGTGACAGAAAGGGGAATACCATTCATTGTCATTGTCATAGTTCCACTTTTTTTTATTTGCTACAACTGATTTAGTATGAAGTTGTGCCACACAAACCATTACCCGTCCCGTAGTAAGTTGTTTATGACAAGTCATCAGCCATTTTAGGACAGGTTCTTAATTTAGCTGCATAAGAGCTTTTCCGTCCCTCACCGTGGCAACACGTACAGCCCGTCCATAGTATTCTAGGTTCATGGCCCCAGAATGACAGCTCTAGCTACATTTCAGTAGTTGCTAATAGCGTTAACTTATAACCTGCATCAAGATATATGTTTCATAAAAAAAGAACTCGGTGTTTTAGACCTTAAGCACCATATTAGCAAACCAACATCAAAAGATTAAATACTTTTTACTTTATTGTGACATATAATGTGACTTGACTGTTCACGTCAAAACTTTAGCGTTTAGCGAACGAATGGTCGCGTTATAAATTTTATTTATTTCAACAGAAAGCACAAATACATCTGGTTTCTTTATTTTACAAGTGAGGAATAAACAGTTTCAAATAATTGTACAAATATTATATACAAAACAATTGTTGAGATTTCCGTAAGTACATATAGTACAGCTGAGAGTCCATAAAAAGAAATCATTTTAGTTTCCTTGAAATAGATTCTGTTTGTTAAATAATTGTATTTTCGACCTGCCTTTACTCTAAATACTTTCTTTTTTGCGATGTAATGTAAGCGTACAGTCAAGTAGCGATCAGCTGTCGATTTTATTAAAACGGTCCTGGGTTTTGAACGTCACTCATGATCACCCGACATCTATAAAACGAGTATTACGAGATAATATAAGGTCAAAAATGAATGATGATGAAAATTGGCAACAATTAGCGCATTTCCAAATGATGTGTTGGGATTGTAGAGTAGAATTTTATTATAGTTCATTAATGCTATTAATTACCTTTTGCAAGGTCATGTCTGTATGTCTGTCTGTCTGTCCGTCCGTATGTCACAGGCATTTTACTCGAAAACTATAGGGTGTATTTGAATAAAATTTTGAGGATAGGTGTATTTTGTTAACCGCTACATAGTTATGTAATGAAATTACAAAAAGTTTTTTTTTAGGCGTGCACTCCATACATAAAATTGAAACTAAAAAAAAAACTTGCATGCCCACGTGTGGCACATCAATCGATAGGCCTTCCAAAATAAATATAAGGTTTCTCAGAAAATGTTTTTGATTAAGTGAATAGAGTCGGAGATAATCGCCCCGAAAGTCACTTAAATTGTGTCCCCCTCCCCTCTAACTTTTGAACCGTGTATTTCAAAAATATGAAAAAAATCATGCAAATTGTTTTGAACAAGATCGGTTCAAAGGTTTTCGAGATATTTCTAAAAAACCACCTTACTTAAAGAAAAGGATGTAAGTGCCATATGATTTCAGTAAGGATACGACCTTTTTAATAGGCACGGAACCCTTGTTGTGCGTGGTCCGACACGCACTTGGCCGCTTTTTTCAACTCTCCAGGACCCGAAATCTCCTGAATATCTCAAAAGTTTGTTCCAGTACCATGGCGTGAGTAGTACACGTCAGTTTCGCTCTTCAGGCAATCTCTCTCTCGCTATTCCACTTCACCGAACTAGTTTCATATACAATTCGTTTACCATTCCAATCGCTCGCCTTTGAGTGGTACATTTTTTTTTATGTGGTACCAAATAGTACATTTTGGGTCCATTTTTTTCGTATACAACTTTTTTATATTTCTTCAGGTACACCCGCCTTTCTGAATCTCACCTAAATTATACAATCTAACTCACTGTCCAAGTGAAATTACTTAATAAATGAATACAACAACTTATCTACTGTTTAATTACTTACCTAAATATGCTTAAATCTGTATTCAAATCGTTTTGTTAATGCTCCGCCGCGCTAGGTAATTACGCCTACAAATATGTCTTTTAAGAAATTTACCGGTTTTTCTACATCAATACAATTTAATCTGCCTTGGCTTGGCTGACTGTCAGCTCGGTTTATTATTTATTTATCATAAGCTACAGTAATAGACTCCGTTTATTTTAATAAAACTAGAAAAATGACGTAAAATTAATAGGTAGCTGTTTTTGTAACTTAGCTGTAGGTATAATTTTTAGTGTAGGTAAGTTATATTTTGCACCTAAATCACACAGAAATTGTGAATAGATTTTTAGGCTCCTATGTAAAATGGCCGTCAATAGACTTTGCTAACTATGTAAACAAACCGCCATATTGAAATTGTCTTTCACTATGGCGGTTTGTCTACATAGTTAGCAAATTCTATTGACGGCGACTTTAGGAGCTGTACGAGCACGATAACTTTTAGCAAAAAAACGGTGAACATTCTTGTCAATATCATCATCAGATCAGCCGATAGACCTCCATTGCTGGACATAGGCCTCCCCCAAGGAGTGCCATGGTGATCGGTTCTCTAACAAATATAACAAAATTTTCATTAGCAATAAAAAAAATATCGATGGTGTAGTAAGCAATTGGCCGCATTTAGTGTTTAGCAGTAACACAATAGTTTACTGCTACATAAACGCATATTGCTTGTATCAGCGATAACTTGTATGTATAAAATAGGCTACACAGTTAAATAAAGTGTTCTTTTTACGGTCTTTACTTAAACCTACACCGGTGTATTACTCCACTCCTCGTTACCACCTCAGCCCAGACCCCATCACCAACATAAATTATCACATGGCGACCTTCCAGTAAAGAGTCAAGGAACTTCAAACGCAGCGCAGTCAGAACGGGCCCGCTCCGTGTGCCTGCCCGAACGGGCCCCACCCAAGCCCCACCTCAGCCCCACATCAACCGAAGAATGAAGCTGAAGAATAATATTTTACCTAAAGAAGATTAATTAAATTTGAAGAAAAAGAAGAAAGAAGAGCGTTGTCCAGGGTTTCCCGGCTCGCACATCAAGAGGTGTCCAGGGTTTTCCCGGCCCATGAACGAGAGCTGCAGCCACATCGAGCCACATCGAGCCACATGCAGCCACATCGAGTTCCACCCAGCCACGTCACGATGGCGCACCAGGGACGATGCAGCCACCACCAGGACGACGACAGGTCACGCAAATGTAACGTATTATTTTTTATTTTTAGTACAGATTTTTTTATTAAATGTTTATTTAGATTAATTAATTAGTATAAAAAGGTTGTCGCTGAAAATGTAGCATTCAAGTCTTATATTTTTCAATTTTTTCATGATTTTAAAGGCATACAAATGCATGTACATGCATTTTCGCTGACGCGCGGAAAGTGTCGCGTCGGCACCGGATGCCTCGAGTGGGTTATATTGCGAAACTTTAAAAATATGATTTTGGACTAATTTAATGATAGTGACACTAGAATTAGAAATTGTATGCCTTTAAAGGCTTTTTAGGCACATTGACAGGAAATCTTATTTTGTAACATGAAATGCAAACCTATTACGTCACCACGTGTGTAAATGTTTCTATGGAAGACTGATGGTGAACAGAACTTTGGAGCATTAAGTGAAAAGATGAAACCGTCATGTGCGTTGTAAGTATGTTTTTGTCATGTAGTGTGTAAACTTATTTAATTGTAAAGGTATTTTTGTAACACTCAATTGTAAAGATATCTTTGACCTCGACTGTACATAGGTTGCGCGTGTACGCCGACTTGTAGTAACTTTTAAATAACTTTGAATGAAATTCGATACTCACACTTATAAAATTTTATACCAAGTACCAATTATACTTTAGCTAATTATTGGATTGATCACCTGATAATTAGTCAGAGTTCAATTGATAACTGGTATTTATCTTTCCTTCTCTGCAGGGAGGCTAAGATTATTTAGACAAGGGTAACAAATTAGTGAGACATAGGCAATATAAAAACAAATACGGATTCATTCACAAGTTTTATTAATTTTATTTTTAGTAAAGATACAGTTTTTTTTTAAATAGAGTCAAGTATATTGATAAGTATGGTACGTGAGTTAAGTGAAAGTTAAGTTAGAGCACTAGTCCTTAGATTTGATCATGGTGTCTGGACTACCGTGCCCTCCGTGAGAATTTTTGGAGACCATTGATGTCTTAATGTAATTGTGTCTCTAAGTACAGGCGACCGAAAGTGAGGCCTGATATGCCATTATTATTGATAGGGTGACCATGCCCTTGGGTAGCCATTCCCATGTTTATAGAGAGAATTTGAGGCATGCACGGAAGCATAGCCAAGTTAATGTCCTTGATCATAGTCGACCTTCACAGGTGTCCGTGAAAGGCTTAACATTCATATTATTAGGAGCTGAGGACTCCGACGGCATTAGATTTTTAGAATATTGAGTACCGATACCACAATAACAATATTATATGTATAACGCAAAGAGTAATGAATGATAGATAAAAAATTGAGAATTGTAAAACATAAAATTGAATTGAGAATTATAATTAATAGAACTGAGATAAAGCATAATATATCAAGAATAAATTAATAATTAATAACAAAGCGATTAATAAGTATTTCTTTTAAATAACCACATTACAATATCTACTTTAAAATGGCATCAGTGACACTAGGAAATATTTCGTACAGGGAACCAACTTCTTTTATTGACTTTTTTAATGAAATGTTTAAACTTAATATAAGTAAGATAATCTTCAAGTGGTCCCTTAATAAAAAAAATCAACAATATTGTAAGCAAGGTAACATGCGTTTAATTTTTTTTTCTGCCTCCCCGGGGGTGAAGGGAACTTTCGGGAAAGGTGTAGTATAGCAATTGGCCGCATTTAGTGTTTAGCAGTAACACAATAGTTTACTGCTACATAAACGCATATTACTTGTATCAGCGATAACTTGTATGTATAAAATAGGCTACACAATTAAATAAAGTGTTCTTTTTACGGTCTTTACTTAAACCTACACCGGTGTATTACTCCACTCCTCGTCACCACGCAGCCACAACGCAGCCCCAGACCCCATCACCAACATAAATTATCACAATGGAAGAACTCATATTTTTAATGTTGCCATCACAAATTTTGTTTTCTATTGCTCAAATCTTATAATTTATATGTGTATTACAATGATCCATCGTTGGCGGTTCCGGCGAATCAGCAGGAAAAGCCGGGTCGAGAACGTTATCTTTTATTATTATAAAAGATAACGTTCTCGACCCGGCCGAAAGAGAACGGTTTGACTTGTTACGTGGAATACAACAATTTTTAAAAACAAAAGTGAGTAGTGCATCCCATGTGGCAAAGTTATTATTAGCTACCTACGACCTTAGAAATGCATTCTATAAAACTCCGGGCTACAGCAACTCGAGCACCCTTTGGAATTCGTTTAGCTATTTTAATAGTTGACTTTAAAAAATGGCAAACGAGCGGATAGGTCTGCCGAAGAGGCAGCAGCGCTGGGAACAGATGCCCCGGGCCTGTTATTGGAAGCATTACCATCCGTTGAGGGCGGATCTATCCTAGGAACATGTGTCTTCCTGAGATGCATGTTTAACCCTCGATTACCTCTGTATGGTTTATGGTCCATGCAAATGGGGCATTCCATGTTTAAGACCGATGCACTAAGACATACCTAACTATGTTAATAGATTAGAGCTAGGTATTAATAAATTAACAATTATTTAAAATGGCCGCCTTAAAAGTAAATATGACCGACGGAGGAGTTGGTTCCTATTAGAAACTTAAAGCTATGGACCTAATAAGTGCCTGAAACAAAAATGATGCTATTGTCCAGCGTGTCCACATTTACGACAATTTGTTCGAGCACTCTGCCCCACTAATATATTAACATTATTATATTTTTATTACTCGTTATTATAGAGGCTATAGTGACACATAATTTTCGGAAATTTCAAGTGTCTACATATTACGGTTCTAGAGATATACCGATTGTTATGGGCGGGCAAAAAAACGCCATAAAATTACGTTTTAATGTATGACAGCCCTATTTAATTTTTTTTTATGAATGTATGTTAAAGAATAGAAGCATTACTACCGTGAAAATTTGAACAGTCTAGCTATTGCTGATACGCAGACAGCCGGATGGACAGCGGAAGCTCAAGAACAGGGTTCCGTTTGATATCCTTTGGGAACTCGACTCTATAAACTATCTAGTTGAATTCCTTGACCCCAAATATGTATATTTAGACACTAAGTTTGTCATTTTACGTTAAATAGAACTCAGGAAATTGATAAATTAACTAAAATTCAAAATGGCTGCCATAAAATTAAGGATGGCCGACGGAGGAGTTGGTTCCTATCAAAAACTTAAAGCTATGGACCTAACAAGTACCTGAAAAAAATTTGGTGCTTTTGTCCAGCGTGTCCAATTATCACCTGAAACTGCCCTACTAGAAGCATCGGTGTCAATATATACTTATTTGTGGCAATTTGTGGGTAAGCGTTGAGGTGAGCTTATAACAAGTTACAGAATAGGTAGGGGGCAGGTTGCGATGCATTGTCGGTTCAGTTCTGTCGTTGATGTGTCGGGGGTACATTTGATATTTTATGTTATTTACATTTGATGTTTTATGTGATGTGGCGCCACGGTCACAACCGAAGCCACATCCCTTCCTCAGGGATATATTATTGTATTGTCTGTGTGGCTTTCCCCCGGCCGGCCAATCAGGACGCACCGGATGCGCCCGAGTCGACGCGCGGTCGCACTGATTGGCCGGAACCGAATGATTGCCAAAAATGACTAGAAAGAAGCTTCCGGAACGCCACACTAGACCGATCTCTCTCTTCACAACTTTCACAAGGCCCTGTCACGCCATTAACTTAATTAGGGCAATCTCGTGCATATCCCGTGTTTTTTCTGTTAAGCCTTAATTGTTGTAAACCGCAAAATATCACCTTACAACGAATATAATACCTTGATTTTTCAACCTACGGAGTTTCAATAACAACACGCATCGCAACTTCGGAATCTCGACATTGGTGACCACGACGGAGTTTTCTTCGCCGCCTCTGCACGCCGCCACGAGAGCCCCACGAAGCGCCGTGTTTACGCGACGACGACGACCAGTTTCACAACTACGACGGCGTTCCCCGGGTTTCGCCGACGCGCCCCACGCCGGTGCCAAGATTCCGCCCGCGTGCCCCCGCGCCCTCGCCGGCGCGCTCCATTGCCCGAGTCGGCGCCCCGCGCACGCTAGGCGGTGCACTTCCACGCCCGTGTCAGCGCGTTTTTCCCTGCCGGCACGCGCGCACGTTTCTGCATCGGCGCGGCCTGAGTGCCCCACCCGCGCGCGCTTTTAGCGGCGCAACCACGTGCCTACACCAGCGCGCCCTCCGAGGCCCTTTTCACCGTGCGCGTGCAAGCACGCGCTCACGCCTGCGCGCTACGCCACCGCGCTCCTGCCGTGCGCGCCCAAGCTCGCCACGTGCCCACGCCAGCGCGCCCCCGCGGCCCTTTCGTTGTGCGCGAGCAAGCACGCGCTCACGCCGCGCGCCACCGCGCCCCCGCCGTGCACGCTCAAGTACGCCACGTGCCCACGCCGGCGCAACCGCGTGGCCCCTCACCGCGCCCCTACCGTGCGCGCGTAAGCGCGTCCCGTGCTCACGCCGCGCCGGTACACTCCCGCGGCCCCTCGCCGCGCCCCTGCCGTGCGCGCGCTCACGCCGGCGCACCGCCGCGCCTACTCTCCGCGTCCGAGACCACGTGCTACTCGACGCGACTGCGAGCCCACGGCGATTACGAGTATTATCCTTTTTTCAAATTTAAGATATATTAATTAGAAATAAGTAGTTTGTTTATCAACATGTCCTTAGAGGAATTAGAATCCCGGCTGAAAGCCGTGCTAGAACAAAACGCTGCTCTTCAGGAGCTTGTTAATAATGTTAATAGGGACAATCCCGCTCCTTCAGAGCACAGTAATCATATTAACAAGGTGGCAGTCCGCCTCCCTCCCTTTTGGTTCGATAAACCGAACGTGTGGTTTGCTCAGGCGGAGGCCCAGTTCACCCTGGCCGGTATAAGCTCTGATTCGACGAAATATAATCACGTTGTAGCGCAACTGGACACGCGATTGGCTGCGGAGGTGGAAGATATAATTACCAATCCACCGAAGGACGGCGCTTACTTGGCGTTAAGGGCGGAGCTGACTCGCAGATTGTCACGCTCGGACGGCGAGCGGGTGCGTCAACTCATCCGGAATGTAGAACTCGGCGACCGGCGTCCGTCCCAGTTCCTAAGACACCTTAAGTCACTCGCAGGTGAGACCCCTGATTTGACAATGTTAAAACAATTGTGGCTGACGCGACTCCCAACCCATGTACAAGCTATCCTAACCAGCCACGCTGAGTTAGGATTGGAAAAACTGGCTGATCTAGCTGACAGCATCATGGAAGTGTCCCCGGCCAGCCCGATGCTCCATGCAGCAGCTAAACCTACCCAGCCAGAGCCCTCAGACTGGATGCTTAGCCTAGCGTCCAAGGTTGACATGTTGTGCCAACACCTCTCGGTATCTGCTGTCGGACCACACTCAAGCAGGACTCGCTCTAGGTCCAGACCCAGACACGCAAGAGAACGGTCACACTCACGAGGCACCACACCCACTCTGTGCTGGTACCACAAGCGGTACCAGGCCAATGCCCAGCGTTGCACCACTCCTTGCACCTGGGTGGATGGTTCACTAAGCCAGTCAAACCCCAACAGCAGCCAGTGATTGCGGCCACTGACTGCTACAATATAGGCGGCCGCTTATTTGTGACAGACAAATCATCAAAAGTCAGATTTTTGCTTGACACGGGTTCAGATTTGTGCTGTTTTCCAAAGAACCTACTTAAAACAGTCAGACCAGCCACTGATTATAATCTCAGCGCAGCGAACGGCACCCGTATACAAACATACGGAACTGTCACTATTTCACTTGACATTGGCCTAAAGAAAAATCTAAAGTGGAATTTTGTTGTGGCCGATGTGGATATGCCAATAATAGGTGTTGACTTCCTGGCGTACTACAATTTGCTGCCAGATTGCCGGGGGAAGCAACTAATGGATGGCAGCACAGGAATCACCACCCCCGCCTCCATCGCATCCGTGGACCAACCTAGCATTAAAGCCATAAGGGCTGACAATTCACCTTTCTCAAATATACTTTCAGAATTTCCTGAGATATTAAAGCCACCTGGAGTCACTCGAATGAAGAAGCACAACACTGTCCACTTCATCAACACCACGCCAGGTCCACCTGTTTTCTGCAGACCACGACGCCTCGGTCCTGAGAAACTGGCTGCCGCCAAGAAGGAGTTCACCGACATGGTGCAGTGCGGTACAGCCACACCATCAAAGTCTCCATGGTCATCTCCACTTCACCTAGCTAAGAAGAAAGACTCCTCTTGGCGACCCTGTGGTGACTACAGGGCCCTAAATGCTCGCACCATCCCGGACCAATACCCAGTGCGACACATTGGGGATGTGAACCAAGCCATAGCCGGTAACCACATTTTTAGTTCCATAGATCTCGTTAAGGCTTACCAACAGATACCTGTTCACCCTACTGACATAGAAAAGACTGCGATTACGACAACATTTGGCATGTACGAATTCCCATATATGAGCTTCGGTCTCCGGAATGCTGGACAAACATTCCAGCGTTTCATCGACGAAGTCACCAGGGGCCTGGATTTCACTTACGCATACATAGATGATATCCTGGTTTTTTCTCGCGACGCCACGCAGCACGCTGAGCACCTGCGCACACTTTTCCAGCGACTCCAGGACTATGGTGTAGTCGTCAATGCCGAAAAGTGTAACCTCGGGGTCAAACAACTAGTTTTCCTGGGTTACCTCATCAGCCCGGATGGAACCCAACCTCCTCCAGAGCGCATACAAGCGCTACGAGAATACTCATTACCGAAAACCGTACAAGGAGTGAGGAGATTCCTCGGAATGATTAATTACTACCGACGTTTCTTACCCAGGGCAGCCGAGCAACAAGCACCATTAATCGACGCACTGGCTGGCACTAAAATGAGAGGCAACAAACCATTTCCTTGGACACCAGAACTCGAACAACAATTTGAAGCATGCAAGGCGAGCCTCACTGAAGCCACAATCCTCGCGCACCCAATCGGCTCGGCCACGCTCGGGCTCTTCACCGACGCGTCGAGCAGCCAGGTCGGCGCGTGCCTGCAGCAGCGAATTGACAACGACTGGCAGCCCATCGCGTTCTTCAGCAGAAAACTAACACCAGCACAGAGCGAGTTGCCCGCCTACTATCGCGAGCTGCTCGCAGTTTACGAGAGTGTGCAGCATTTCCGACACATCCTGGAGGCCCAACATGCCACGATTTACACGGACCACAAACCGCTAATATACGCATTCAAACAGCGCCGTGAAAAATTGCCGCCGCAACAGCTTAACCAACTGTCATTTATAAGCCAATTCACGACCGACATCGTACACATCGCCGGCGAAGAAAACGTAGTGGCTGACGCCATGTCAAGGATAGAGGCGATATCACTCGAGGAGGACTACGCCGCACTCGCTGCCTCACAGGACACTGACGATGAGCTAGCCAGCCTCCTCCAAACAAACAACTCGTCACTCCAGTTAGAGCAGATCAGCGTACCGGGGACTAACATCACACTCACCTGCGACACCTCTACCGGTAAGCCCCGGCCTTTCATACCGCTTCCATATCGCCGCGCCATTTTTAACAAGCTGCATGGGTTGAGTCACCCTGGCGCGCGCGTTACAGCGAGATTGGTCAGCGACCGCTATGTGTGGCCAGGCGTAAGAAAGGACTGCCACCAGTGGTCGCGACACTGCGTTCCTTGTCAGCGTAGCAAAGTAACAAGGCATGCTTCTACACCACTCGGACATTTCTCCTCCTCTGCGAGATTGCGCCACGTCCACCTGGACATCATTGGCCCATTGCCACCATGCAATGGTTTCCATTACTGCCTCACCGCTATAGATCGCGCTACGCGCTGGCCCGAGGTATGGCCAATGACCACCATCACAGCGGAAGAAGTTGCAGAAACATTCACCAGTGGATGGATAGCCCGGTTTGGTGTCCCAACCATAGTCGCCACTGATCAGGGTAGACAATTCGAGTCTTCACTCTTCCAACGACTCATGCAAATGCACGCTACCACCAGAATCAGGACTACAAGCTATCACCCGCAGAGCAACGGGATCCTGGAACGTGTACACCGTCAGGTCAAGGCCGCGCTGATGTGTCATAACAACACCTGGATCAGAGCGCTCCCCATGGTGCTACTTGGCATGCGCGCCGCCTTAAAAGAAGACCTGGAATCGTCACCAGCCGAACTACTGTACGGCGAGCCCCTACGTCTCCCTGGAGAGCTGCTCTCTCCTCCCATGACATCAGAGCGACCCACCGACCTTGCCGACTACGTCAACCAACTTCGTACGAAGATGGCACAATTTCGGCCAACTCCAGCTTCTCATCACCAACGCGACCGCATTTTCACCTTTAAAGACCTTCCCTCAGCGACCCACGCGTTCCTGCGGGAAGATGCGCTGCGTCACTCGCTACAGCCGCCCTACACAGGACCGCACCGTATCATCCAGCTTAAGGAGAAAACAATCAAACTTCTCAATAAAGGAAAGGAAGTCGAGGTCAGTATCGACCGGGTCAAGCCCGCCTACGTCGTGGACGAGACGGGCCTTCCGAGCCCTCACTCCCAGGCCGACACCTCCGGGCCAAACGTGCCGCCCGCCCTGCCCTCAGTGTCCCCGCGCCGTAGCGCCTTACGCAAACCGACACCACCGCAGCCAGTCGCGCCTGTACCTACACGCTCACCTCCATCAGCTGACTTAGCTCCATCAGCTGACTCACCTCAGTCAGCTGATCCGCCTCAGTCGGACGGTCCGCCTGAGTACTCCACACGTTCCGGCAGAAGGGTTCGTTTCAAATTACCTTATGACCCCTCCTAGTTCATTACTCTTGGTTCATAATTAGCTGCAATTCTAAATGCTCAATGTTTTCTAGTTCTAGAATACATATTATTATTATTTTTCTCATTTCATCCTCAATATCATAATAATAATAATAATCATAATCATATTTATTCATAATAATTCGGTATTACATATCTTTATGAATGTATATATAAATACATATTGCGAAGTCAAGCAAGCCTCAATGTTTCTTAGTTTTAATTATTATCCTTTAATTAATATCAATATGTAAAACTTGCTTACCTACATATTCCTATAATTAATATAAATATGTATGCACAATATGCACATCTTGCATACCTACATATTACCTACTCCAATTAACATTATTGAAGTAACTCTTTATTTGCAGTAATCTTTCATAATTGTCTGTTATCATGAATATGTTAACCTTATTTCCAATAGTGAACAATTGGAATGTCATGTTAGTTCTAAACTAAAATGTTACATAACATTTAATTGTAGGATAACTTGTGCAATATCCTTACTTAATTGTATTACTTGTACCTAAGTAGTATAGGAGTCATGTTTTGTATTTATAGTAAGGCCGCAATGTGTTTGATCTCAATATACCTACCTAGGGTATGTGCACCTATGTACGCCACTAACCATTTAATTTTTTTTTTTTAAATAAAAATGTTATGTTTTTCCTTTTCGGTGCAATCCATGATAGCTATGTAACTAATTATTTTAATTAATTAATTCTCTCCCTGGGGGGGTGATGTGGCGCCACGGTCACAACCGAAGCCACATCCCTTCCTCAGGGATATATTATTGTATTGTCTGTGTGGCTTTCCCCCGGCCGGCCAATCAGGACGCACCGGATGCGCCCGAGTCGACGCGCGGTCGCACTGATTGGCCGGAACCGAATGATTGCCAAAAATGACTAGAAAGAAGCTTCCGGAACGCCACACTAGACCGATCTCTCTCTTCACAACTTTCACAAGGCCCTGTCACGCCATTAACTTAATTAGGGCAATCTCGTGCATATCCCGTGTTTTTTCTGTTAAGCCTTAATTGTTGTAAACCGCAAAATATCACCTTACAACGAATATAATACCTTGATTTTTCAACCTACGGAGTTTCAATAACAACACGCATCGCAACTTCGGAATCCCGACAGGGTATACAGATTATATGAGTTTACCCCAATTTGTCAGTACAACATGTCGAAGTAATAATTGGGTGTAGCGTACAGATGTAACAATCCTACATGTGCATGCAATTTCTCAGTACAACTCGTTTGACAGTTGGATCGGCAGCGCAACATGCCTCCAGACGATAGCAATTAGGTAGTCAGCTTCTGATAAATTGGGGCTGACAAATCATTACATCTTCCATCAATTATTAATCAAGCCAACAGCTGTAGGTAGAAGGATAAAATCTATACAGGGTTATTTAAAACTGCTCTTCTTTTCAAAAGTATTTTAGGCATGGAACCAAAAAAAATATTACTTGTCAGTGCGTTGCGCATCTCGACCGCGCAATGAACAGATAAAACGCTGGTCGCAGGTCGCTTAAGACCAAAGTCGTGGCCGAGCGGTAAGACTTTAAAAAGCGACCTGTATACATTTCTGGTGGAAAAAGCATATTATTCCGTAGGTGAATATTTAAGCGATACGTTCATTTAAGCGAGAGATTATTTGAATTGTTATTTAAATTAGTTTTTAAGAACTGCATGCAATATCTGGAATACAATATTTGTATGCCGAACGGCAAAACATAACGATACCCAGAATTAATGTAACAGCCTTACAACCTATGTTTACAAATAAACATTTTGAATTTTGAAGCCGTCCAGAACTGAGTTCGCGACCTTGCAACTAGTAACATTATCTGGCGTTTAATATTGATTTTCCATTCGCTAGCGTATTTATTATGATTTTTAGCGAACAATATTACGTATCTAATTTTGCGTAATGTAAATCTTCAATTTCTTTTGAACACCATCAGCACTAGAAGAGGGAAAATGATTGGTCATTTGATACGGCACGACAACTTCTTTAAAACCATAATGGAAGGAAAGATAGAAGGAAGGAGGGGCAGGGGAAGACCACGACGTAGTTAAAATATAGACCAAATAAAGGAAAAAGCTGGTGTCGTGTCGTATCAAAAAATCAAAGGGCTGGCGTACGACAGAGAGAAATGGAAAATACTCTACCGACAAGAGGATAACTCTTAAATTAATGATGAAATCTTCAATTAAAAATATCGGCAGAGTACGAGTCGCACACGAATACGAAAGGTTCCGTACCACAATATAAAAAAAAACAGCATGACAGCATGTTTTTCCCATACTTTATTTATACGCACCATACTTTTTCTTTTATTCGTGTGGCAATATAGCAGTCGTTATTTATACGTTATTAGATTAGTGTTATTACCGGGTAGTCGGTGGGTGTCGTGAAAGTCAAGTAACGGAGCAAGGTTGAAGTGTATTACGGGCGATGGGCTAGCAACCTATCACTGCGATTTCACATTTTGTCGATCTTTAATACCCACATGCTAAAAGTGGCACTGGAACATAAGTTTCAGGTGTTTTGCCTACCCCTTTTGGGAATTATAGTGTGAATCTATGTATGTAGGTATGTATGTTTAAAAATAAGATGAAGGCAATTAGTGGAACAGAAAAAGTAGATGAATACCAATATTACCAATATGGAACCGTAAAAAAAAATGTTTACTACTCAAAACCGGCCAAAAGCAAAATTTGCTTGTATATTTTTTATTTTATTTGTCATTATAGCGACCATAGTAAATTAATAATATACAATCAAGGGAGATTCAAAGTACACCTCTATGACACACGGGCGGACTTGGCGTACGGAACCTTGCAAAGAGGAACTATACCCATTAATGCCTTCGTGTCATGGTGGGTACACACTAAGCCAACGAACGGCTATATATGTATCTCACTCTAACAAATAGCTGTCACATAAATGCTTCGCGTTCGTTGGTCGTTCCTTTGCTCAGTATGTACCCGCCATCAGGCCAACCAGCGTGCAAAAGCTACACCGGCTACTAGCGAAACAAACCCCATGTCATAAAATTATAATTTTATACGCCGACAAATGAGTTGACCGTGACTGTTTCACAACCTCAGGTCGCGTCGATGGACTGGCGGCGCGGGCGGCGGCGCGGTGCGCGGCCTGTCAAAGGTCACAGGCCAATATGTAACTAACAACACCATAGCCTTAGGCGCGATAGGTTTTATCGTTAAAACGTGACGGAGAAAATGTACTGAAAAGTCACGTTAAACGTGACGATAAAACCTATCGTGCTAGGGCCTCATTATTAGGTTAAACGAATCAAATATGTTTTTAATTATTTACTAGCTGTTGCGCGCGACTTTTTACTAATTAAACGATTAATACTACGCTTCTACACAGGCAAATATGCTTTAAGAAGATGCTTCCCTTATACTAATTGACAACGACATAATATGTTCGTAGTCTAATCCCTTCTTAGGGATCGTCCTAATAGCGACTACACGATTACGTGCGAAATTAAACGGTATTAATTGTTGGAAACTTCAATCAACCACAACCTTGTTCAAAAATATGATGTGTTTTATTAAACCATTTTTCAACTCGGTGTCCCGTTTGCGTGATATTGGGCTTAGAAGCCCTACTTTTTGTTCGACTTTCCTTTCTAGTAGTAGGTAAGGATCACTGAGCTAGGCCGCAGACGGACAGACGAACACGGCGAAACTATAAGGTTTCCTTGTCGACTATGGAACCCGAAAGAGCGTTATCGAATGTAGCCTTTGGGTGAGTGTATACTCACCGAGGCTGCAGGGCGAGTCGAATACAGATTATGTGATTTTACCCCAATTTGTCAGTACACCCACATTTATGCTAAAAGTGGCGCTGGAACATACGTTTCATGTGCTCTGCCTACCCCTTTTGGGAATAAAGGCGTGAATGTATGTATGTATGTATGTATGTTGTCAGTACAACATATCGAAGTCATAATTGATTGTAGCGTACAGATGTACGAATCCGACCATATTTGCATGCAATTTCTTAGTACAACTCGTTTAACAGTTGGATCAGCAGCGCAACACGCCTCCAGACGATAGCAGTTAGTCAGCTTCTGAGAAATTGGAGCTGAAAAATCATGAGCATGGCATACTGTATACATCCCAGAAGGAAAATATACCTACACCAATACCATGATCCCGCTTACACGAAAACCCGGCCTTACAAGTCCACAACTTTAGGTTGCGGGTGGCGTGAGTACATTTTTATTCAAATTGCCCGCATTTATAAATATGCTGTGACCTTTTTATTTAAACATTTTTTCTACCTAAAATTAAAATGTTAGCGTTGAAAAATAATGAACAAGTATGGACATGGGGAGTCGATATGTTGAATAAATACAGATGCCTGCCTAAGAAGCTGACGGTTCTAGGTTTGAATCCCGATAAGGGCAAATATTTGTGTGATGAGCATGAATATTTGTTTAACAGAGTCTGGGATGTGTTCTAAGTTTTTAAGTACCTATTTATATCTAGATCTTAATATATTGTCGTCACCCATAACATAACACAAGCCTTATTGGGCTTAATATGGGGCTAGTTGGATTTGTGTAAGATTGTCTCATAATATTTATTATTTATTTATTTACTAAAATACATACAAAGAAAACACCCAAGGACATGCATCTTATCAGAATGTGGTAAAGACATGAGAATATAGAAAGATTCCTGCGTGACGCCGAGACTTATTGCAAAGAACTGCGTAAAATAAAATTATAGGTATAGGCGCTGAAACGCTTTAAATAGGAAATGATTATATTAGGAAATGTATTTCATTAGCTACCTACCTGTCCTTTTCATTTGCGTTTTTCTTGGTCAGCTGCCTGCACCTATAAGCTTTTCTGTTAGGCCCTGTGGTTGACTGGTAGAGAATGCCTTAAGGCATTAAGTCCGCCATTTGTACTTCTTATTTGTGCAATAAAGTTTAAATAAATAAACACATACTAGTATATATAGAGGCCTCGGCAGAGAGTACAACTTTGTACCATTAATACTATTAAACGAGCAATCATAATCATAATCATTTAATTCGGATACTTGTCCATATTTATTAGTAGCGTACGGAAAAACTTAATTCTGAAAAACTTTATTCTCGTGTTAGTAATTACATACATTTCATATGTGTATGCACATATTTGCAATCAAGTTGTCGATAACAGCTCTAACAATTTCGATGATATTTGGAATAGAAGGGGGAGAGAAATCGATCTAGGTAGCTAGGTCTCATATGTCTGGGAAATATCGTTTTCCCCGTATTTTTACCCGAGCTGAGCTCGGTCGCCTAGGGACTAATAATAATATAGCCCATGCCCAGCCTATATCCAGAAAGTCTATTCTAATATACACAGGTGAAAAAAACTTTAAATCGAATCAGTGGTGGAGATTACCCATTGCACAAACGTATCACTTTACAAAGCTACAATCTCGATGTTTGTTTGTAACGAAACCCTCCATGAGCGTCGCTCGATTCGCACTGACACGAAACTCAATAAAAGTATGTCAAAACATTAGTAAACTAAATGCAACGCGAGTGTGAATTAAAAGTGAAGGCTGGCGTTCAGTATACAATTTCCTAAGACAACAATCGACCCTTCACATAAAGAGATGTTAGGTTTACGTGTAAGAACTATTCGGTACAACGCAACTTCAAATTGTCATATTAGTTACACCTTTAGCTACACCTAACCAGTGTTTCTACACAATTTCAATTTGTACAGAGCTAGTACTGAGTCAATTGTGGTAGGTATACCTAACTATTAGGTAAACAGACATTTTAGACTCAACCGATGGCGTACAGCATTTATTTATATAATCATCATCATTATCAGCTTATAAATTTAAAATGAAGGAAAAAAATAAAATTTTAATTCTTGAGCCGGATTCGAACCGGCGACCACAGCAGGCATTCATGGCCCGTCGCGTCGCTACTAACCAACTGAGCTATCGGAACAATCTGTCTCGGCCACTACTAAGTCTTTCAATCAGTTCCTTGGAATCCCTAGGGGAGGCGTATAGCAACATCTACCAGAAGACTTAGGCTGCTTATCGGCTCCAACGTCTCGACGTCTTTTCTTCCTTTAATTAAAAATTATAATTTGGTTAGCAGCGCAGCGTTAGTTATTATAAAATTAACCATTACTAGTATCAGCTGTGATCGCCCATAAATATGACACATTGACATAACGAACAGCCTTTCATTTCAAAATGAGGTTAGGTTAGATTAGTACCAAATACCTAGCAATTTTTCACGACAACTTGCAATAAGTAGTTAATAGAAAGAGAACAATAGGTGCATACCCTTCATAGTTAGCTTGTTGTGACAAGTTGCAGCGTTATTAGTGCGCTTGACATATCTGCCTTTCGTTTCGGATTGAGGTTAGGGTTAGTATTGGAGTCTAAATGCTACCGCGGTTGTCAAGTGCACGACGTGTCGTCGCGCGTCGTGTGATCGCGATAATGTCGGAATTTTGGCATTTAGGAACGATAGATACATACTTAAGCCCCATTTACTTAAGAGCGTGTTCACATTATCCAGCACGATATCAGTGAGGAGACGCTAATACACGGGCCGATATCGGCTGGACTGCATGCCGGCCGACGCGCGATTCGGCCCGTGTGGATACGTGTCGGAAGCACGGCTTCCAACCAAATCAAGGTCACTCCACACTAGATTTTTCTGCAGTCCGGCCAATATCGGCCCGTGTAGTGTCTCATGAGCACCCGGATATCGGGGCAAGTAAAATGCACGGAAAACATGCTCCGACTAGCCTTTATGTTCCAATTTATACTCTCGTGAGACATGTCTAAAATGCTTCTAATAAATCCACGGTTAGCTAATCGCGCTTATTAAATGTCACGACAGGCGACATGTTTCGAACTCTTCAGGAGTTTTTCCTTAGTACGAGTGTTTTCACGGTAATTTCGGTTGAAGCACTCGGGCACCTCGGCTGTCGTGAATTTCGTACGTGGGTTTAATTAACCGTAGATTTATTAGTAGTATTTTAGCCTACATGTTAACTAAGTATAGGCCATTCCATACTCGTACCTATAATCTAGGTGTATAATGGTGTTATCGTCTCCGGGTACCGGGTGCACCGATATTGTCCTGGATAATGTAAGACACTACGGTAGCCTAGTGGTTTTGGCATGCGGTCGTGGGTTCGAATCCCGGCTCGTATACGAGTACTCCGCACTTGGCCAGTTTTCATTACATCAGTCATTTTATAAAGTTATTCAACATATATATAAGTATATAAATTCTGATAAAAACTGGCCAAGTCAAATCTAACATACTTTAAGATCTCACTTTTTTAAATAACAGCAATTGTTATAGGTATCCAATAAAGCAAGGAAATAGAGTTTAATACTTGCTCATAATGTTATTTTGTTCCTATAAATACGTACATATTTGGATTTTGCATAGAACTTGGCACTCATTTAGATCTCCATTCTTTTTGCGGCGAAGCCCACAGCCAAGCTTAATTTTTGTCTTGAACTTGGATCTCCTTTTTAGGGTTCCGTAGCAAAATGGCAAAAAACGGAACCCTTATAGATTCGTCATGTCTGTCTGTCTGTCTGTCCGTCAGTATGTCACAGGCATTTTAATCTAAAACCATAAGGTGTATTTGAATAAAAAATTGAGGATAGGGTGTATTTTGTTAACCGCTACATAGTTTTGTAATGAAATTACTAAAAAAGATTTTTTTTAGGGGTGCACCCCATACATAAAACTGAAAGTCAAAAAATATTTTTTCTTTGCAAGCCCACTTGTGGTACATCAATCGACAGGCCTTTCAAAATAAATATAAGGTTTCTAAGCAATTTTTTGGATTAAGTGAATAGAGTCGGAGATAATCGCCCCGAAAGTCACTAAAATTGTGTCCCCCTCCCCTCTAACTTTTGAACCGTGTATTTCAAAAATATGAAAAAAATCATGCAAATTGTTTTGAACACGTTTTGAACAAGATCGGTTCAAAGGTTTTCGAGATATTTATAAAAAACTGCGTTGCTTAAAGAAAAGGACGTAAGTGCCATAAGTTTTCAGTAACGATATGACCTTTTTCATGTCAGACCCATCATACCCCTAGCAATACCCCTGGGAGTAGGGTGGGACTGAACCATACCACCGTAGTGCTGTGCACTATATTATGCTTTGTAATATCTATCCCAAAACTCCCAAAAGTCCTATTACCGTTATCAGTATCACGCAGGCGCAGTGTAGTTGAAAAAGTTAGACTACCGTTATCTGTACGAGTAGGTAACCTTTGATTTAGTATATAGAACTAGGTGCACAATGTCAAACAAATATGCCAAGAAATGTGCCCCAGAACATGAACGAAGAATACTCTGGACAGGCTATGGTAATAATAATAGCACGTGCGAGCGAGCTGGTAGCATACAAATCTCTATAAGTGTGACAGAAAGGGGAATATCTTGTCTTGAATATATTGTCATAGTTCCACTTTTTTTTTATTTGCCACAACTGATTTAGTATGAAGTTGTGCCACACAAACCATTACCCGTCCCGTTGTAAGTTGTTTATGACAAGTCATCAGCCATTTTAGGACCGGTTCTTAATTTAGCTGCATAAGAGCTTTTCCGTCCCTCACCGTGGCAACACGTACAGCCCGTCCATAGTATTCTGGTTCATGGCCCCAGAATGACAGCTCTAGCTACATTTCAGTAGTTGCTAATAGCGTTAACTTATAACCTGCATCAATATATATCTTTCATAAAAAAAGAACTCAGTGTTTTAGACCTTAAGCACCATATTAGTTTATTGTGACATATAATGTGACTTGACTGCTCACGTCAAAACTTTAGCGTTTAGCGAATGAATGGTCGCGTTATAAATTTTATTTATTTCAACAGAAAGCACAAATACATCTGGTTTCTTTATTTTACAAGTGGGGAATAAACAGTTTCAAATATTTGTACAAATATTATATACAAAACAATTGTTGAGATTTCCGTAAGTACATATAGTACAGCCGACAGAGTCCATAAAAAGAAATCATTTTAGTTTCCTTGAAATAGATTCAGTTTGTTAAATAATTGTATTTTCGACCTGCCTTTACTTTAAGTAAATACTTTCTTTTTTGCGATGTAATGTAAGCGTACAGTCAAGTAGCGATCAGCTGTCGATTTTATTAAAACGGTCCTGGGTTTTGAACGTCACTCTCATGATCACCCGACATCTATAAAACGAGTATTACGAGATATAAGGTCAAAAATGATTGATGATGAAAATTGGCAACAATTGGCGCATTTCCAAATGATGTGTTGGGATTTTATTATAGTTCATTAATGCTATTAATTACCTTTTGCAAGGTCATGTCTGTCTGTCTGTCTGTCCGTCCGTATGTCACAGGCATTTTACTCGAAAACTATAGGGTGTATTTGAATAAAATTTTGAGGATAGGTGTATTTTGTTAACAGCTACATAGTTATGTAATGAAATTACAAAAAAAAATTTTTTTAGGCGTTCACTCCATACATAAAACTGAAACTCAAAAAAAAAAATTGCATGCCCACGTGTGGCACATCAATCGATAGGCCTTCCAAAATAAATATAAGGTTTCTCAGCATTTTTTTGATTAAGTGAATAGAGTCGGAGATAATCGCCCCGAAAGTCACTAAAATTGTGTCCCCCTCCCCTCTAACTTTTGAACCGTGTATTTCAAAAATATGAAAAAAATCATGCAAATTGTTTTGAACACGTTTTGAACAAGATCGGTTCAAAGGTTTTCGAGATATTGCTAAAAACCGCCTTACTTAAAGAAAAGGATGTAAGTACCATATGATTTCAGTTAGGATACGACCTTTTTAATTGGCACGGAACCCTTGTTGTGCGTGGTCCGACACGCACTTGGCCGCTTTTTTGTAAAGAAAACTAGGCAGTGTATAATTAGTGGTGCCGCGCGCCGCCGACGACACACCGTTGGCCGTTCGGTAGTTTAGCGCGTATTAGAAATTTTTGTATGGGGATTGGGGACACCACTTATTTTTTATTTAACTTTATTTTTATATTTCTGTTATATAGCAAATATAATAATACATATATTGGGATAGTTTCAAATATCTGCTTGTAACGGTTCCAACGCTACAAATAAAATACAATAAAAATTGTATGGGGACCCCCCCTATTTTTTAATTTTTTCTATTTCTAGATATTTTCCTACGCTTACACACATTTACCGGGCTGGATTCCAAATTTCATCCTTGTAGGTCATCTGGAAGTAGGTTAGGTTTTAGCTACTATATGTCAGTCAGTCAGTCAGTGCTAAAATTTACGACTTTTTGACCTTCACATCTTTATGAATAGCCTCCTGCAGACGGTGGCGGCGCGCCTGGATGGTCCCTTCCTATTCCACTGGGATAGGTTGCATAGGGCATCCAACTGACGACTTGCGAATAGTAATATAATACCTACTAACATAGTTGTTAAGACCTTTATTACTAACGAATTATGGAAACAATTCCGAAAAAAATAAATGATTTGATTTTGATTTGATTATAACCATTTGAGCTAGCTTCATGAAATTTGGGCTTCTAGATGATGGATATAATTAAACACACGTAGTTTTATGTAATTACGTTAAAGAGGTTTTGAGTTATAGAAGGGTCAAAAGTGGCACCTAGTGGTTCGTGTAATATTACACTCGGCGCTGGCTAGCCAGTTCCTTTGCTTGAACTTGGCTTGACACGCTGCCGCGTGTCTAGATAACATTTGAACGGGTTGTTTAAAAACAAACATAATTTTTTGAGTTCTGTAGTGTAAACGGCAAACTCAGATGCCGTATGAGTCGCCTTTATTTTTGTTTAACTTTGTAAATATAGGCTACAATAGGACAGCGAAAGAAAAAAACATAAGATGCGAGCTCCTTAAATGTTGGAACTAAACGCTACCTGGCATCGTTGTGACACCCCGCCTGCAACCCCGCATAATGGCAATGGCACCCATTAAGAGGGGCCATTTTGCGGCGCTACTGAGATTTCTATGGTTTATTCGTTCACTGACTCAGAAGGGTTTAGGCTGCCCTTTTCGTAATTGGCGTTTTACGTCAAAGCTAGGTTTCGGAATTACGATACGAGTCGGTTTTCCTCAAACGATTTAGGTAACTCTGTGAATGGCATATTAGCAACGGCACATCAATCATGACGTAAAATCACATATCGGAACACACGGTAGGCGTCCAATAACTCAACACTAATTGAACAAACAGACGTGACCTTTGGTTTTTGTGTAACGCCTTTAAGAGTGGCACGGCAGAGCTGTATGCCAAGTTCGCACGATCTGCCCCAGTTAAGGGTCCCTAGAGGTTCCGATTAACAGACTGAGAGTAGGTACGGTGATATAATCCATACTTCCATATTAATATTATAAATGCGAAAGTGTGTCTGTCTGTCTGTCTGTTACCTCTTCAAGCTTAAACCGCTGAAACGATTGAGATGAAATTTGGTATGGAGATTTATTGGAAACCCGGAAAAGGACAATGGGATAGATTTGTCCCGGTAATCATCCCCTAAGGAGGTGAAATGGGGGATGAAATTTTGTATCGAGCTACGATATAAACGAGTTCCACGCGGGTGGAATCGCGGGTAGAAGCCAGTATTCACTAAATACTACTTTAAGTCAATGGTGCCTTAGATGAAATTAATTTTACTTTGATTCCCGGATAAGTACCTGCAGTCGAACTAATACGTTGCAGGCAAAAACTACGCCTATTCCATAGTCATCGTAGAACTCTCGTATTTTTTATTGGCCTAAATTTTACAGCTAACGATAATGAAATTAGTACTTAAATAATTATTGATGTACATTCGCGAACAGTTTTGAACAAGTCGAGCCATTCCCAAAGCCTAAGCAAGACTTGCATTGCAATTCAGCGAGGTAATGCTGCTAGCATCCACAGTACAACGCCTGGAGGGCCTTTTTTAGATTTATCTAAGATTCATCAGCATAGCGCTCCAGGGGGAACGCAGCCAGAATAATGGGGACCCTGCCGCAGGGGCACGATCTGGGAGCTGGGAGACATCAATTATTTTTTGTCTAGTTTAAAGTTTTTTTCTTCTATTCTTTAATGGACCTCCACTCTCTAGATATATACAATAAATATTATTACCATTGTGTTCATTTAATTTAGTCATAAATATACCTATACTAATTCAATATTATTCTCTACGTCAGAAAAAAAAACGATATTAAAGATTCACTGATTTAATACAAGAAACAAGTAATAATTACGAGTAAAAACAAACAAAACAAAACTTATTATCTAGAAAGAAAATTGCCCGCCCTCGACACACCCCAATGTTGCGATATTAGATAAATAATAAGATTAATAAGAAACCTTTGGAAAGCCTTTAAGAGCTTGGCTTATTTTTTCGAATACGTATTGCACGCTTCAGTAAGCCACTCATCAAACTGTTATGATAACTCAATTTGACATTTGACCGGTTAGCGCACTTACGTAATGTGCCTTTCACTCCGTTTACACTGTAGCCATGTGGTAGACATTAATTAGATACTATACGCTATATTATGCGATCGTATTTGTTGATATTTGGAGTTATTGCCAATAAAGCGAAGTACCTATGTAAGGTCAAAGGAATGGAGTAAATGCGTAAATATTCCAATTATTAAAAAGTAAAGTTTGTCTGGAATAGATCGCTCCTTAGCGAGAAGACACCTATTGTCTAGCTCTATGTACCTTTATGTTTTGTATAGTGTTCTTTTTTTGAGGTGTGAAATAAAGTTTATTTGTATTGTGTGTATATATAAGTGTATATGTAGAGGCTATACTAAGTATATACGTTAAGATATACGAATGGATGTAAAAACAAAGAATAACCGAAATAAAGTTATGAAATTACTGCACACTCAATCTACGGTATAGTACGGTACGCGAACACTATAATTTGTCGTCAAACTAACATAAGTCCCAAGTTTGATTTTTTTTTGTTATCAGCGAGAGTACTTTAAGTACTAACAGCGAAAAATATTTTCTAGCAGTTTTTGATTTTGGTTTTCGAATAATTAATTTTTTTGTAAGGAACACTTGTAAAACTTTACAAAGATTATACAAGTTATAGTTTTTTCCTATAATGCATCGCATTTGATTATTCAAACCTTACATATCGTTTTCTAATAGTTTTGTCAAGAGATTACGTTAGCAAAAGCGGAATTGATTTAAAATATTATGAATCTCCTAAAAGAATATTCAAGTGACTAGTGGCTACTAAAGTGTATTCAAAAGAATTTAAAAAAATGGCCCCATTAATTTCTAACATATTTATCAATAGCATTTTTTTTAATTAGGAATAATATCTTGAAACCATTCTCCTTACCATAAAAGAAATCTCATAAATTCTCAAGTCGGTGTAATTCATTTTAGTTCTATCGAAGAATATATAAACACAAATTCTAACGGATTCGTCAATAGCTCTAAATTGTATTAGCTTATCAGTTATTATCCGTAATTTAAATCTTTCGCGCGCGACTCACGCGATTCGTGTGCAGCGTGCTGCCGGCCGAGTACCTCGCCAAGGCCGAGCGTACGCTCAAACTTGTAGGTACAAACTTTAAGTACTTGATTGTACATTATATTTAGTTACTTAGTAGTTGTTTTTCGGTCGAAATGACATAATTATCTATTTTATTTAACCAATAATAGCAGGTAAATAAAGTTATATAGGGTTATTAGTATTAAACTTTCTTTAACTTTAATTTTATTTGTAGACTGAGAGTTGTTGTAGGTACTTATTTACTAGAGGTTTTCCAGGTCCCGATGTCATAATGATCTGGGGCCCGTTTCATGAAGCAACAAGTTACAAATTACAAGTGGAAGTCTCTTTCTATCAAAAGGTATTGAAAAGAGACTTCCCCTTGTAATTTGTAACTTGTTGCTTCATGATACGGGCCCCTGATGTTACTAATATGAAGTAAGTATAAACACAGGGTTATTAGTTATCTGTCTAATAGTAGTAGTAGGCAGTTAAATTAGGGTGCAGGTTGGGGGTAATCTCCGAAAATAGGTACCTTACCTACTCATTCGATTTCAAAGAATCTTTCAAAGTCCAATTGGGGCCTAACATTAAATTATTAAATTACCAATAACCCTCAGAAAAGTAGTTTTTCATCGATGTGGAAGAGGACTTTTTTTATTAATTTATACAAAATTCCGGAGTTATTGAAAATGTAGATTTTCGATGATGGATGATGGATTTCTTACATACGTCACGTAAACGCTTTCTTTTAGTTTTGCGTGTTAAGTTTACATTCACGTTGGTTCATATTAAGGCGAAACTTTCTCTTTTATCATATTTAAGGCCAACCTTACCAAATATAATAACAAAACTAAATAGATTTAATATGATTACATACAAATTGCTGCTAGGCAGATCATCTCGCATCTAGGCAGATGTCGGTACGGTCGCCTCCCTAAGGCCTTGTAAGAATGAACTGATTCATAAAAAAAAAGTGACCGAGGTGGATTATTCCGATAGCTCAGTTGATTGAGAGTACGGAATGCAAAACCGGTTTTAACCGAAATCGAAGAAACCCGTTATAACCCGTATAACCCGAGGTCCTGGGTTCGAATCCCGGTAAGGGCAAACATTTATGTGATGAGCATGAATATTTGTTTCTGAGTCATGGATATTTGCTATGTCTTTAAGTATTTATATCTATTATATATATCGTCGTCTAGTACCCATAACACAAGCCTTACTGAGCTTACTACTAGGTCGATTTGTGTAAGATTGTCCCCTTATATTTATTTATAACCGACTGTAAGAAAGCGGGCCGTGGGTCAGTTAGAGATCTGAGGGGTAATCACGTAATGTTTCGAACGTGCGTTAGGACAATTCAGCTGTCGTTTTTCATATAAAAAAATGTCATTTACATCTACATAGCGTACGTTACGTAGTATAGTGCGTAATGCGTTACTTGATCGACATACCGGTCACTCATGGGTGGTTGAAATGGTTCAACCTAGCTGAATTGAATAAGTAATTGCATAAGTACGTTGAAAGGTACTCTTTAGATCAATGATGCTTATTAATGTATAGTTAATAGACGAAAAAGTCATCATATTAAGATTAATTTATAAATTTAACACTGTAGTGTTTTTGCATGATTATACAAAAACACTACAGTGTTAATCGATTAAGTATGATTATACAATCTTCTATTACTACACTGGAGTACCACACATCAAACAAGTATTGATGTATTTTAGTGTCACCTATGCAGATTATTCGTAATCTAATAATCATCACAGCACACTGAAATTATTTTTCAGTACAATCAGTGTTAGTACGGTGGCAATATCGCAAAAAGTCGTCTTCTTCACGATTTTCGTACGGTTGTGTTCCTCGTTGTCTCCAGAGTACGAATCTGCCGGTTTTAGTTGAGGGAGAGGGGACGGACATAGCTGTGACGTCATAAAGATGGCGGCAGACGGTCATCGATTTGTTCCAATCTCGGGTTCTATTTTACTGATCGGTTCGTGTGAGGTGTCATTTGAAAGCATATTAAACTTTATATAATTGTTTATTCGAGCCCTATGACGTACCATCAAAATCTTTTTAAATATTTGACAAAATATGACTTTTTTACCGTGCGCGTTAGCATGAGTACTGATAATACACGCTTGTAACTCAATAAATAATAACATTAGCGCAATCAAAGATGTTATGAAAAAGATAGGTAATTTTATAATATTTCCAACAATATAGATTTTGTTGGTGTACAGGTCGATTCACGAGAGCTGGCATGAATTAATTGACCGAAAGTAATGTCACTTGTCACTGTGAGTGGCAGTGAGTACCGTTCTTATACAGGGGCCTCCTAATATTTTGTAAACATGTACCTAATACGTTTTCGTTATTTAATAAAAAATAAATTATATTATTATAATTATCATGTTAATCTTTTTAGTAATTAATATTAAAGTCCTTTGTAAATAAAGCGTATTTATATTTTTCTGACTTATTTTTAATGTCAAGAATCGAAAGGTGATGGCTTCTTCGAATAGGGAATATGCATGTGATTCAGAAATGGACAAAAAAAATCATGAGTAATCTTTATTGCTTAGTTAATATACACACATGATTATTTTTACAAATAATCATGTTTCTATTAACAAATTTAATTAATTAAAAGTAGTAATTTTCAAATTCTCTCGCAAATTTCCAAAACGCAACGCTATTGGCGGAGCGAATCGTGACGTCACCGTACACTCGGTGTCTACTGTCAACAGGTCGTTTGTATGATTATTGAAAGTTATTCGCAATGTTTAGCCGTTGTTTATGATAAATAATCAGTGTTTTTTGGGAATTATTAACTGAAAGCAGTGACTCCTTGTGAAAAAAGACTCGCTACAATGACTGGAAGCGGTTTTGTCAAGGCACAGTCGGATAATCTGCCTAAAATTAATGTGTTCATGATGACTAAGTACGTAGGTACCTCGTAGAAGTGTCTTTCTTAAATAAGTGTAATAACAAACTAGTACCTATGTATATTATATAATCAAAGATATGTAGCTATTAGGTATGTTACATGTTGAGAACATCTTTATGAACATAACAAACTTAGGTTGTTTTCGTCAAGAGTTATAAATGAAACAAATTTGTGTAGGGCACTCAGTAAAAACAAAGAAACTTAGCTAAAACGTTTCGTGATCAAAATCAACACACGTAGTCAACTGTTGATCAACAACAATCATAATATTTGTAACATTAATAACTAAAAAATTGGGACTCACGATAGTTTTATGAATAAGTATACCTATATAATTATTTTTTTAGGTTAGGTTATTGTTTATATTGTTCGCGAGTCGTAATAAAAAAGATTTTAGGTACAAACATATTTAATACTCACTTCGAAATGATCTTCACAACAATATAAACTACTCAAGCACGATACATTATCTCTCATCGCCTTACACCCCTTTTTACTTATATTTGCATCTTTGGGCATATGAAAATATATCACGTCAGGTGCAGTTTTAATGTTATTTTCACACATAGGGACAATACAATATTTATAATAAGCTTTTGTGTGCTCTTCCGTTACAATAAGTAGATCTTACAAGCTTTAATCACTCACTTTTATTAAAACTGTGAATCAAACACTTCGTTGGTTATTTATTCTAAGTGCACGGTGACGTCACAAAATGAGCGCGCCAAAATGGCGGCGTTTCAATCGTCCGAAAATGATAGTAGTTTTAATTATTTTTTTTTAGCTCATTTAATGATAGTGTGAAAGTGTTATATTTTTTTCCGGTTTTATAATTACTTATAGAATCGTTTAAAAATATAAAAAAAACATGAATATACCCTATTGTAAAAAATCTAAAAAAAGGGAAACACAAACAAACAAATTCTAAAACACAAGTATCGTACCTAATCACTTTTTGCATCAACCTGTATTTAATTATTATGTGATGCACACAAAGAAATTATCATTCACTCGTTCAATTCATTCGTGCCAGCTTTCGTGAATCGACCTGTACATAAGTAAATAACGAAGTAATAATACATTTTGCTAATTACGCACCGATTAACCATCATCACGCTAGACTCTGCTAGCGATCGCTGTCGTCACGTGGCCACAGATTATATAATAGTTCTACAAACAGATACTCAGGTCTGAATAAAAATGTCAATACCTACTGCTTTAAGTACATACATACATACATACATTCACGCCTTTATCCCTAATAGGGGTAGGCAGAGCACATGAAACTTATGTTCCAGGGCCGCTTTAAGCATAAATGTGGGTATAAAAGATCGACAAAATGTGATATTGCAGTGACAGGTTGCAAGCCCATCGCCCACAACACACTTTAACCCTGCTCCCTTACTCGACTTTTACGACACCCACGGGAAGAAAAGGGGTGGTGAAGTTCTAACCCGACACCACACGGGGAACTGCTTTAAGTGCCTACGAAATTTAACAATGGAGCGACCTTGAACGCGCGGGTCGTTGCCCGCATGCGCCGGCCAATCGACGTTAGAGTTGATACCGCTTAGAAATGATTTTATAATTAATAGTTGAGTGAAATAAAAAACGGTTTACGTTTTAAATAATCTTGCAAAACATAAAATTCTATTATAATGTGCGAGTACACACTATGGTGAAGCAACTGTCCCGTTTTTACCCTTTGGGTACGGTTCCGGTTGGGTACGAACCCTAAAAAGCAAATAGGTATAAAATATCCGGGGTTTCACAAGATACTGCCAGTATCTGAACTGCATAGTCACTTACATACATACATACAAACATATCAACGCAGCATGTTAAATACAATTGAAGCCATGTTACCTATTGCTCACCCTGTAACGTAATTTAAATATATCCTGGAGACCGTACGAAATAAAGTTTGTTAGGTACCTACGTATCTTTGTTATTTACAGCGTATGTATAAGAATAACGTAATAGTTTAAAATTAGCATTACAAACTTGAAAGTAGACACTAGGCATAATTTGTTGTAATGTATTATTTTAAAATATTCTGATTATGTGTTTCATCCTCGCGAGTGAATTCCAGCCCTTCCAAAAAGTCATAAGTCCCTATACCAACCAACGACGATGTATTCGCCCTTTCTTAAGCTGCCGTGCGAATCTTACGAAGTAAACTATTATACTAATTGCTGTTATACAGGGATAAACATAAACATGAAATCTACGAAAACAACTAAATAATTTGGACTTCATGGCAGTGGCGGAGTAAACTTGTCTGAGGCTCGGGGTAGGTATACTAAATTACCGAAACTCAAGCAGGCCTTACAAAATAATTACGTATTCGAAATAGGTATTAAATTATCAATGTTCCGTAAACGTCCTTGTTAAAACTCACTAGTTCGTACCAGGTCAATAATTAGTACTTGGGTACCTATATGAAGTAAGTAGGTAGGGTTACTAATCTGTCATCGTCAGTCGGCAGATAAAAAACCATAAATGTCTATTTGTTTTATTGTTGTCACACCCCACAACGCTGCAGTGAATCGACTTTATTCGCAACGAAGTCATTTTCAATACCTAACTGTGCGCATAAGCAGCGTCCGGCCGTGAGCGCGTGTGCCAACCAACTGGCTGAATGAACCGACCTCGGTTTCCAAAGTGCAGGTATAAATCTTAGTTCCCACGGTTCAGCTAGGTAGCACTGACATGGCGCCTTGAGACACTCTTGTTTTGTTTTCTGAGTAATTATACGAGTCAGACGGTCATGATACGCACCTAAAGCAGTAAAATAAAGGCTACCTCAGGAACCTTGTAGCCCAAGCCGAAGGCGAGGCGAGAGCTCTGAAGCGTTCTTTTCTTTTCTTAGAAGACGTAAAATGTGTGTGGGGGGTGACCCCCTTACACTAATTTACGTCTTCTTTTTGCTCTCAAGTGAGATTGTTAATCTCTGTTAGTGTAGTTCCTAGTATAACATCACTACATAGTATAAAACAAAGTCGCTTCCTGCTGTCTGCCCCTATGTGTGCTTAAATCTTTAGAACTACGCAACGGATTTTGATGGGGTTTTTTATAATAGATAGAGTGATTCAAGAGGAAGGTTTATATGTATGACATAGTATCCGTGCAAAGCTGGGGCGGGTCGCTAGTTGAAAATAAATAATAAAACAATCAACGCAAGCAGCTTTATTAGACAACTAGCTTCCGCCCGCGACTTGGTCTGCGTGGGCCCAGGATAAAAACTATCCCCAGGCTATTTATTTATTTTATTTTTTTATTTTTGCTATGAACTATTTTCGTGCAAAATTTCATCCAAATAAGTGTGGTTGAGTAACAAACATCCAAACAAAAGTCCGAGAGCGTATCCTGAAGGGATCAAGGGGGAAGGCTCGGCCTGCCGCCTCGCGTGCCATGCCTTTGGCCCTCAGGTTCCCTTGTAACACATTCAGGAGTAGAGTATTCGAGAGCGCACTCTGAAGAGACGCTTCGGGCCTTTGGCCCTCAGATTCGCTTGTAAGATGCTTAGGAGTAATAAAGTGTCCGCGTGGGCCTGCCTTTCGAGCCTTTAGCCCTCTGGCTTGCGTGGAGAGCCTGCTCTGAAGTGACGCTTCGGCCCTCGCCCCTACGCTACGCAGAGCTCAGCCTGCCGCCTCGCGTGCTATGCCGCTCTCCTTCGGGCCTTCGGCCGTCAGTTTCGCTTTTAAGACACTTAGGAGTAATAAAGTGTCCACGTGGGCCCGCCCTTCGGGCGTTTGGCCCTCTGGCTTGCGTGGAGAGCATTCCCTGAAGGTACGCTTCGTACCTTCAGCCCTCCGGTTCGCTTGTAATACACTTGGAAGTAGTAAAATATCCGCGTGGGCTCATCCTTCGGGTCTTCGGCCTTCGGGCTCGTGTGAAGAGCACGCTCTGGAGGGACGCACGCACACGCTCAGATTCGCTTGTCCTTGAACTCAGGAGTAAAGTATCCGAGAGCGCACTTTGGAGGGACGCTTCAGGCCTTCGGGCCTACGTGGAGCCCGGTCTGCGGCCTCGCGAGCCTCGCCGCTCACGGTTCTGTTCGAACTTGTTGCCTGAAAAACTGCAATGACTTGCAGTTCCATAGTACAGAATATATATCAGTCGACAAATCATAAATATCTCTATGCATCTCCAGAGAAAAAATTGTGTTTACCTAAAGCTGTTGCTAGAAAGGTTAATGTAAGAAATCACCACGTCCAAATGTCTCCAATGGCCATGTCGACAATTTGGGTCCTAGTTGTCGGGCTGTATTTTGGCGAAAGCTCGCGGCCCACAGACAACGCATTTATGAATTTAAAATGGCTTTTTATTGAAACATAATGACAAAATAAATTATGCTCACCTGGCTGATAACTTGCTCCTAGGTGTAATTGATTATTTACACACCTATGTAATTAAACTCAAGACATTTGCATCCCTGCATATGGGCTGAATACACTGTTGTGTAATCTTATTGACATTTGTATTATTTATATAAGTATCTACTGTATTCCGGCAAATAAATGATATTGATTGATGGATTTATTTGAAATAACTCATTTCACCGATTATATAAACTAATCTACGCGTACTAATATACAGTTAAACACAAAATTTATTAATTCGACTACAGTACCTTTCATTTGGGAACACAAAAAATTAACTTTCAAAGTATTTCAAACATACACAGCATGCTGGTTGCCGCGGACTTGCGTTACGGAATTGGCCATAATATGTAATTATTATTGAACTACAACAAATTGCATATTTTTGGCAAGCTAATAATATGCTTGATATTTTTTATAATGAAATTAATCATGCTAAAGTATCTCTTTCTCGAATTATGATGTTAAGTAAGCAAACGTCTAAGGTAAAATAATCCATTATTATTTCAAACGGTTTGTTGTACGTTTTACAGTTGAAGAAAACAATTATAGTACGTTTAATATGCTTTCAAATGACACCTCACACGAAGCAATAGAACCCGAGATTTGAACAAAAATCGATGACCGTCGGCCGCCATCTTTGTTTATTTAATCGTATGACATATATTATTTTGGCCTTTAAAGTTTTCCACTCTTTAGTACCACCCAGGGGACACGTGCAGGGTTGGGGTAGGTAGCTCCTGCGGACGCGAGTGACAGTTTTTGTCAAGTGAGTGGGCAACTCGCCTGTTAGATGTTCTTAAGCCGCCCGAAGGCCTCTAACTCGGCTTAACGACTACTGTCATAGACAGCAGCCAAGATCAACTGCTTAATTTGCCTTCCAAAGCACGGAAACGCGCATTTATACTAACCACTCAAATGTCAGGCGGTCACCCATCCAAAGACTGACCGCCATCTTTGTGACGTCACAACTATGCCCGGCCCCTTTCCCTTAACTAAAACCGGTAGATTCGTACTCTGGAGAGAACAAGGAACACACACCAGTGTTAGGTATATAGAAGACGTGTCCACGACTTTTATCAATATTGCCCAATTTCCGCCGTACTACATATTTTTTCACGTGAGCTCCACTTAACACTCGAGTACAGTCAAGTGTAAAAATATAGGTGCATGGTGCATACAACTTACTCATAAATATAACCCATAACTCTTATGTGAGTGGATTAAGGTTTTGGTACTTATTTATGAGAGGATATTATCGATACATATTTTTGCAATATTTACAACATTAATGATATATTGATTTAGTTTATTACTAACTATATAGACTATTCGTAATCATTACAATCATCACAGCTTGTCAGTGGAGTGTTTCTATAAAATCTGTATGTTTAAGACCTACAACACATTGGCGTGGCCTGCGGTGGCGGACAATAGAAAATTTGACAGCGGTGGACAAGTTTACTTTTGTCCGCCGGGGCCAGGTCGCGCCAGTGTGATGCAGGCATAATACTGGAGTCATTAATAATTGTTTTTTTTATTACTACCATAGAGATTATTTGTAATCTTACAATCATCACAGCTTTACCATGGAGGTTTTTGTACAGTAAAACATAACAATAGCTAAACTCGGTAAAAGATAACATTTTTCAAGTGAGCTGATCCATTCAATATGGGAGTACTACACATTAATTAAGTATTGATTTAGTTAGCTTACTATAACTACATAACATATACAGACTATATTCGTAATTTTATTAGACGCGCAATGCCTCTCTCTTTAACCACTACAACGTCAAAGTTCAAGACTTGATTACAAATTTAACACTTATTAATTTTCAAAGTAAACTTTTAACGCGCATTGTCGTATTACATTTTCCAAATGCAAATGAACTGTCGATGTCCGGTTGTCAGCACAGATGGGAGGCCCCCGCGTAGGAAACAAGTAACGGCGTGCTGTGATTGGTCATGACGTTCTCGCCGTCGGCGCACCAGACTCGCGCGCTGATCGTCGTGAGTTCAAATTTGAAAAATAATTGATAAGTGAATAAAACGAGGAGCTATTGATGAATTACTTAGAGTTTTTATCAATAGATTACTATGATAAAGCTGGATTATATGCTTCGACTTGAATTTTTTTGAGATTTATTTTTAAATAATTAGGAGGATTTCAACATTAAACTGTTAGTATAAAATTAAGCTATTGATAAATATGTTATTAATTCAAACTCTGGTTAACTTTGATAGTTTTTAATAGTATTCAGTAATCCAAACCCACTTATATAATCTTTTAGAGGAAATATATACATTTTATTTGGGTCGGATTATACCGACGTTACCACTTGACGAAAGTTTTAGAAAATTAAATGGGAGATTATAATACTAAAATGCGATACTCCATTGAAGAAAAATACCACTTGTATAATTTATCCTTGGATTTACAAGGGTCGCTAAGAAAACGCTATATAATACCTAAAGCAACGTCAAAATTCACTAGAATTTTTAACTTCTAGTAGTACTCATTATAGTCTAAATGTTAACAAAAACATCGCGACCTTGTGAGTTATCGAAGGTGCATTCATTTCGCGTACCGTACTAGTAGCCTGGGGTTCAGGCATGCAGCTGTCATGTTCGTGGGTTCGAATCCCGGCTCGTACCAATGAGTTTTTCGAAACTTATATACGGAATATTTACCGTTAGCTTTTCGGTGAAGGAAAACATCTGGAGGAAACCGGTCTAATCCCAAGTTCGAATTTATCCCCTATTACTTTGACTTAAACTGCGCATGTCATACACTACTACGACTACGACGTCGAGGACCAGCGTTTAGCTTACCAGCAGACCAAGTATCACGGTCGGCCATATCACACGATAAGTGACAAGATAGAGCGTTCGTCACTGGCTGACACCGATCGATAGAACGAGACGACGCTCCTATCTTGTCACTAATCGCGTGATAAGGCCGACCATGATACGGGGTCGGCTATTATTCGCTACGAATTAATGCGGCTCACCCCGCCGGTCACCCGTCACGAAACCACCCCGCCGGTCTACCTAACTCTTGGTTACTACGTATCGCGGTGTCAAGATATATTTGTGGGTGACCGTTGAGGTGAGCTTAAAACAAGTTACAGAATAGGGGGGCTGGCCTATCATGATACTAACAAACAGCCTCACCAAATTATGTTTAGTTCGCTTACATAGGCAGCCCCGCTATTATGTAACTGGTTTTAAGCTCACCTCAACGCTCACCCACAAATATAATATCTTGTTGCCACGATTCGTACTAAGTGTAGGTAGAGGTCTAGTTTCGTTAGGAGTGACGGGTATAGTGAGGCGCATGAAAGAATAACAGCCGGTATTACGCCACCGCGCGCAGTGGTGATCGGTGAAGCTCAGTGTAAAGAGCATTGGCAAACACTCGATGAATTGCTTTAAATATTGGAGGTACATTTCCTGTTATCCTGCTATATATAAAAAAGTACTTCGAGGATAATCCTAAGCGTGCCTTGATCACACGTACCAAGGATTTCGTACAAATTCGTCCGACGCAACCATAATAACTAACAAAGACAGGCAACTACGGAACCCTACACTGCGCGTGCCCGATAGGCCGATTTTAAAAAAAAATTAGCTCGCGAGTTCTACAGCTACAAGAGCCCCTAGTCTACTCATTACAAAAACATTCTCACCTACTTATTGATGATTGTATGGCCGCCTAATTCAGTATTTATTTATCGTATGGCAAATCAGTATTTCAGTGGCCCCGCGGATAGGGTGACCAGATGTCAGGAATTGGCCGGAAAAGAGAAATGTCAGGAATTTTCGGCAAATAAATAAAATTTTAATTACCTATACACTGTAAACTTTTATTTTTAATCACAATAACAAAAAAGGTAAGGCCACAATTACTTTGGAGTTTCATAAATTGTAACTTATAAATAATCGCAATTATCCTTTTACGATATAAAAATTCACAGATTATATAATTGATTAGTTGCCGTCCGGCGTTAAGGCGGATGTCACACTGCGCCGCATCTCCGGACGGAGGTGCGGAGCTGCATACAAATTTCGCCGGACGGAGGTGCGGTGCAGTGTCGTATCATACGGAATTTATATACAATCTGAGGTACTTGCATACAATGAGCTCCGCACCTCTGTCCGGAGATGCGGCGCAGTGTGCCATCTGCCTAAGGGACTTCCCTATACCAACGAGTCGACACAACGACCTCCAAACAGTAAGATAGTCCATGGCAAAACAATAAAAACACTAAAAGATTGAGAATCACTGGCCTAATTGATCATAATGTGACGCGAGCGGGCAAACATACTATTTGTATGTATATTTGTATAATTAATATTTGATGATAGCATACTAATGGGTGAGTATCCTCACCTTCGTAATCATAATATAGGTAGGTAGGTGCAAAATTAAATAATCAAATTGGTTTTCTTTATTTATTTGAAAGGGTAGATTCCCAGACTTCCAAAGTGGGCACAAAACGGAGGAACTCTTCAAATTTTATAGGGACTTTAAAGCGGAGTAGGTAGGTTCCTACTGAATAGAAGTCTGTTAAAACTTTGTTTTTAAAGTAAATTAATCATCAGATTAATATATGATAATAACATATACATGACCGCAATTTACATCTAATTATCGTGACGACCTGACCTGACAACTTATTATTTGCCATTTAATATGATTACGTTTTAAATGCATGTTATTAAAGTTGTCTAGGTAAGTACATTAATTTAATAACAGCGGCGCTACCACGAAATTCGAAACTCGAGGTCCGTATATATGCATCTCTTTCACTCGAGTATTATAAGCGCGATAGAGATGGAGATACCCGAACATAGAGTTTCGAAGTTCGTGGATATAGCTCAGGTTCTTTTTCGATACCTATAGTGTCCCACTGCTGTGCAAAGTCCTCCCCTCTCGACTTCCACTCGTCCCGGCTCTTAGCAATCTCTGGTTAATCGTTACGAAATGCGTCCAGAAGGCGTAGCACGGATGCCATTTTATCACTTATCGCTGTGGATAAGACATTCGTCACTCTCGCATACTTGTCCAGAACGTGACGGATGTCTTATACACAGCGATAAGTGATAAAATGGCAACCATGCTACGCCTGGTCGTCCCGCCATCTCAGTCTCGGCCTGCCACATCGCCGCCGCCCATCGTGTGGCACCCACTCCGTGGCTATTTTCGCCCACCTCTGCGGATGCATGCGGCAGACGTGGCCAGCCCATTCCCATTTCAGCTCAGCGGTAGTAAGTAACTCCAACGTCAGCAAAGCGGGTTTTTGAGCCCTACCTTTACGTGCACTTTATGATCATTGTAATAAGGTTCGTATCGTAGTAAGGCTTGGATGACAATTACCATTTACATTATGGTACCATCGAGCTGATTTGATGACGATGATGATGAGACAGACGGTGACCATGGGAGTTCAGTACTTAACCGACGTAACCCCGTTGTTTGGGCTCGTTAAAATCGTCTCAATGATTAGTTGATGACGTATACAGAAAAGTACAGTCGGCAATAATAGCTTGTACCATAAATCTTTTTTTGACAGAAACTTATTTTCCATAATTTTATTAAGCATACTACGTTTAGTATGGGGATTCGACTGTCCCGCTATTCTGTAACTTTTTTTAACCTTCACCTCACCGTTCACCCTCAAATACATCTTGACGCTGCGATTCGTAGTAACTAAGCGTAGGAAGAGGTTTAGTTTCGTTAGGCGTGACGGGTGGGGTGCAGCGCATTAGCGCAATCCGATTAACATACACCCATCTTAAAGGCCGGCAACGCACTCACAACACCTCTGGTGTTGCAGGTGTCCATGGGCGGCGGAAATCGCTTACCATCAGGTGATCCGTCTGCTCGTTTGCCTCCTATCACATAAAAAAAAACATACCGGGACCCTTAATTGCCCTTATAAAGCGTGCTAAAGTAGGAAATGGTTTAACGTCTCGAAGTATAAGCCGAAATTGCACAATTCAAGAAGCTAAAAAGAGTTGAGAAAGAATTTATTTAGTTACTTATCTGCTCATTAATCTTGACATTCTCTAACTTATTTTTAATCTGCCTCAATCAATTCAATTATAATCTCATATTTATTCAATTAAAGTTACTCAAACAAAATAAGATGTTTTAATGGCGAAATATTGCACGTTTTCACCGTGGAAGAATATCCAAGAATACAGCCAATCCATATTGATATTATAAATGCGAAAGTGTGTCTATCTATCTGTCTTTATGTATGTTGCCTCTTCACGTTTAAACCGATTTAGATGAAATTTGGTAGTTGGTAATTTAGTTTGAGTCCCGGGGAAAGAATTTATCCCGGAAATCTTCCCCTCATCGTCTCAGCCGAAGACGTCCACTGCTGGACATAGGCCTCCCCCAAAGAGTCCCACAATGACCGCTTTTACGATTTATGACTTGTATTTCCACCAAGAAATAAAGCGTAACCTAGACATAATTCGATAACTCGTTGTTTTTATTATTTTATTGGATATTATTATTAAGTACCAAATATAAATTAGATATATTATGTAAAAAATCCGCGGTCGTAACTGTATTTAAAAATAACATGAATATCGTACACTTCCTAACTTTGTCCTAAAAGGAAAATAGGTAACCAAATACCTTGTTAGTATAATTTTGTGGTGCATTCGAATGCGATAACTTAATAGCAAAATTAAACTGAAACAACATTTGCATCCACGTTATTTTTCATAGTTTTCATCTGACCTCAATATCTAGATAAGCCCAAATAATAACCATGATTTTTGTATCTGTTTAGGCTATATTGCGTCTTTTTAGATATTTAAGTCTAAAATTAAACATTTAAATTAACGGTTTCAATAATACTATATTTCTCAGTAGTTAAAAATCGTAACCGTGAAATTTTTGTTTAATGATAGCTTTTTGTGTACTATAATCATGTTTTCATCAAAATTAAACATGTTAATGGCACGCTTAACAAATTGAAAATACACGCTAATATAATCGCTCCAGAATTTAAAAAAAATGTCCCCCCCCCCCCTCTAAATTTTGAACCATAAGTTTTAAAAATATGAAAAAAATCTCGAATGTAGAAATTTATAAAAACTTTCTAGGAAAATTATTTTGAAATTGATAGGTTGCCGAGATGAATAGGTACTAGAATCGCTCGCGAGCCACGACTCGCGACAGCACGGTCGGGAGTTGAGGCACAAAGAAATGACGACCTTATGGTGCAAGAAATAACGTTCATATTGAAACGTAAGTAAGAAAAAATATCAATTTATTAGTTTAACGTGGTTTTTTTTTGCTTAAGTTGTTTCTTATAGTACTAATAATATATTAATGGCATAAACTAAACACTTTTGAAGTAGTTATGTATTTTGGTTTTCCAAAAATGACCAATATTTGAGATTTTGCATATACGCAAAGAGAATCAGTTTTATTTTTGATAATTTATCAACATACATTATATTCTATTCAGAATAAGTTGTTGAATTACAGTTATCTATTATTTCTGGTAAGATTTGCCAGAAAATGTGTCACTTACTGAACCTTCTTTATTAATGATAGTCCCAATTGATGAATTAGTTTAATTTAGTGTTCTTTAACTGGAATGCAAGCGTCATATCATAATACAGGTACCTTTACAAAGTTATTTATTATGATGTACTTATAAAATCAAAATATGTTTAAAATCTAGTATTTCGTTTTTTTTATAATGACGCGCAGCCTTAAAATGTTTAATTCGTTTTATTTTAACTGTAACTAACCATACTTTATAACATAGAAAAAGAAAATTACAGTTATCGAATTATGTCTAGGTTACGCTTTATTTCTTGGTCTAATTAATTAATATACTTATGTCTAAGGGTGGCAGCTATTTTGGCTTGGAAATCCAAAGAGACAACGCTGCCAGCTTTCATGGGCATCATGACAATAGCCAATGAATGTGACTTTTATGGGTTTACTCATTTATTGATTGTTTTGTTATATTATTCGTTACTTACTATTGTTTTATTATATGTATAGGTGGCTACCTTAATTGTTTTAATCGATTATGAGTCATGATAAATGTAATATACTTACCTACTTAATCTCCAATACAATGAAAAATAAAAGGACTTATTTAAGTATAATTATCGCGAAAATATTAATTTACTTTAAAAACAAAGTATTATTAACCGACTTCAATTGTTACTCCAAGCCACGATTTCACATTCATCTTACAACTTACCACATGAACTGATTTCCGAGAGAAAATCCGTTGATTATTAGAGAAAAATACCCAATCTCTGTATGTGGCCCGATAATATTAGAGGACTTCCGTCGATTCCACAAGGATCACCTTTGGCACTTCATTAGTTGCTATTTCGACGGAATCTTATCAGAATCTGTGACGTACTTTTGTACTTTTAAGTACGTAACTAATTGAGGAATTCCATTATAATAGAAAATACCAAAATCACTACTCAATTCCTCATGGATCCCATCATACAACTGATTTTGAAAAAAATGGGACCCCACCTGGATACAAATACTTTCAAACAAAATCTAATGATACCACCAAACCACCACCGAACCACCACCGAATTGAGAACCTCCCTCCTTTTTTTAAAGTCTGTTAAATAAGCAGATCATTTCTCTCCGGATCTCCTCTTTAAGTCAAAATGTTAGTGCCAATTAATAGAATCTAAGATAGTCGCAGACAGTTTGTTGATTTTAACTGTTTTAGCTATTAATTTTATCTAAATACAGCCACAAATCTTTGCCCAATCTGTCTCTAACCTTCTCTCACACATAGATTTGCATATATTTCCATACTTCCGAGGCAATATATAGTGTCTTCACAACTCGAAGTCTTTACTAGGTAGTTAATATTATAAAGGTTGTAAGCAGAGCTCAGACTACTCATTACATCTCGGGAATGGATAGCGGTATAGTAGAGCCGTATCATGTACAATAGTACTAATTACATTTTTCAATTATATTTATTAACAAACGGTTTTATTAATCAATCATATCAGCCAAAAGACCTGACCCTGCTGGACATAGGCCTCCCCTAAAGAGTGCCACAATGACTGGTCCTGCGCTACCCGCATACAGTGGACTTATTATTTATATATTTTTATACGTTTAACGTTTTAGGATTTTATATGTGCGGAATATTTACCGTTAGCTTTTCGGTGAAGGAAAACATCGTGAGGAAACCGGTCTAATCTCAATAAGTAAGTTTAGTTTTGGGTTGGAAGGTTGGATGGCTGTCGCTTTCGGAAAACTAGTGCCTATGCCAAATCTTGGGTTTAGGTTTAAAACCGGACCCGGGCCCATTTAGGGCACAATCAGTAATTGTTGTCATAAAATGCCGCAGGTTCGTCACTGTCTCAAATAGCTATGGCGGAAATGCAATTAAAATGATTTAAAACGCAAATAGAACTAAAAATAAATGCGGATATACATTTGACGATTTTATTGTTTCCTGTTCTATTTCCGTACTTGTTCTGCGATAATTAGTCCTAGGTCTGGTTGTAAGTTTGTAGGTATGATGAAATATATTATTAATAACAATTGTGTAATGATTAGATTGGTTTATAATAATTGACTTCTATTTTAGGTACTTTATCTCATTTTATTAATTTAGTAATAAAAACACAATGCCGAACAATTTTATGAATAGTTTTTAGTTTTATTGTAAAATTATGTTTTTATCTTAGTTGTATTTGTAGGTATATTTTAATTATGTTAATGTAAATTAAGTACTATTGTATACCATAGCAACTTTAGAAACTAAATAAAATACACGGAAATGGAATTGATTAAAGCAAATCAAATAAATTAACAAGTTTATTCTACGAAGTTTTGTTAAGCATGTGGCTGTTAGGCCCGATCTTAGTCTTTAAAAATAGAGATACTTTGTGCACTAGAACAAGAGTGAACCGAGTAAAAACATAATACTCACCGTTAAAACTCCAACAGCATACATCATTGCACCTGATAATTTAACTGTTACAAAATAACTACTTAGTTATTTGATTTAAGTTGAAAACGGAAACTAAGAGTATTTATTCCAACTACGTTCGCGATCAAAGTTTCTAAACGAAGTTTAAAAACAATCGAAGTTACCGCGCAAACGATGACAGTTTACTTTTTTAATTAGGCCGAGCTCTCACGGCGGCGTCTGACTAGGGACTATTCGATAATGCCGTAAAATAGTCAGCTCGGTGAATGTGACCTGCGACCTCTACGTGACGCTTCTCCACCTGTTTATTTTGCAATCGCAGCGTGCGTTAGTGGTTTTTTAGGGTTCCACGAGAAAAGTAAATCAGTTCATGAAGTGTTATCTATACTTACTAATTTAAAACTAGAGTGGCTCTGTGATCTGTAGAACTCACGAGGATGTCGCTTAAAAAACAATAACTGATGAATGACAAAAAATCTAATTAAGAGGAAAAACAAGGGCCGTTTTTCCATAGAAACGTAGTCCCCTCTTTTCTCCCTGGATAATGACAGTAGAGCATTTTTTCCATAAATCTATGGCTACTATTGACATGTTTCTATGTTTTCCTTTTTTTCATAAATTTATTCTTATTAAAGAGATATAAGTTGCAAGAACTTAAAATAAATGCCAGATTTTCCGCTGTGTTCAAACATCCACAAAATAATTTCTTTGATTTTTAATAAAAAAAAATTGTTAACCTTTAGTGCGAGAGTGATGGATGTCTTATCCACAACGATAAGTGATAAAATGCCAACCGAACTATGCTTCAGGGGACTACGAAACTTTAATTTGATGTACTTTTAATAGGTATTTTCGGTCCAAGCTGCAGTAGTCTCTATCGCGCTCTGCGGGGGGAGGCTTGAGGTTGGCGCGACAGCAATACATTTTACATTATACCTATTTCTCGATTATTTCGCCCTTAGTGTTTCCTTTTAACGAGCCGTCGCTAAATTTCACGAGAATCGTTTGAGAAATGCGGTGGGGGCGGTAGGGGAGAACAGCCGGAGAACGAAGTTCTATGCTTCAAAGCCCAAAGCTTCTATGCCCAAGCTGAAGCTTAGAACTTAGTTCGCTTCGCTCGTTCATTTAGGTATAAAGAGGACTCCATTCTACACGCAAGTGAAAGGATTTTTGAAATCGGATAAGCGGAGATCGCCCATTACATACAAAATTATGAACTAACAACGCTACAATCTCACAGACTTACCGTTCACAGTTTTTTTTTTCTATTTTCACCTGAGCAGAGCTCGGTCGTCCAGGTACTAGGTATTTAATAAGTGTGGAAGTTTGGATACTTACGTAGGTACAATACCCGTGCGGTTTCGCTCGCATATAATCCCGCGGTCCAAAGAATATTTTAAATCGGATGAATAGTTCTGGTAATTAAGTACCCCTACATAGCTACATACAAAGCTGCAAGCTCGTTTTTTTTTTACTATTGGACACAACTACGGAATACAAATAGTTTTTTTTATTTGCATAAGCACACAATACAAAATACTTACGGTCTTATTCATAAAATAGGTTTAAAGAAGGGTCCACCGTTCCCTATGTTAGCGAGTCGTTAAAATGGGCTTGACGGACCGATCTGCGTTAACTGACGTTTATGAATCACGTTTTTGCGAATCGGTGCTATAGCACTGGGTAGCTATCATTTTATCGCAACGCATTACGTCGATTTACATTTCGCCGAAAACTATTCCACGAATTTTGTTTCATTGTATTTCTTGTTCACATAATCATCAATTCATAGTTTTTTATTTCATCGAACAACTTTTCATCGTTAATCGTTTCGAATTTGTCTCAAATCGTAGCGTAACGATTCATCGAATTTACTTTTCATAGAATAGTCAGTTGTGTATAGTATTAATTTATCGAAACACGGTTCAACGTTGGTACGTTCCATATATTTTTGTTGCCACGATCAATGTTTCATCGCAGTAACGTTTCATCGAATGATGCATTTGTTATTATCGCAGCGCGTTTAGAAAAAATATTGCGGGTAGTCGTATATCATACACAGTTACCTCCAATATATTTTACTGTTCATCACAAGTTGCCAGCTTGTTGTTAACGAGTTAGATTTAATTGTTAAAAATGTCTCAACAAACATTGTGCTGTGAGTTTTTCAAGTCGAAAAGAGGTGGCTTGAAGTTGTATATAGATGGATATACTTACGATAAAAACCGAGTGAAAGACAGTCGCTTTTACTGGCTTTGTGAATCACGTTATGACAGTGTTTATAAATGTAATTCTTCAGTTGTAACCACAACGGACGCAAATAATAAAGACAATCATGTTATAAGTAATCAACCTGGTTCTCATAACCATGAACCGAACCCGTTGCGCAAAAAGATCGCTGATTTTTGTGATACCCTGAAACAGGAGGCTTCTTCTGGTAAAAAGGTCTGTCAGATAGTACAAGACAATTTAGCTGGTACATCATCCGATATTCGTGAGTACTTACCCAAAAAAGCGTCTCTGAAACAAATTATTTATCGGTCTAAGCAAAAAGTCGACCGCCCATCGGAGCCAACAGATGATGTAACTTTTGTGATTAATGAGAACTACACAAAACTCTTTGATGAAAATTTTATAATCAAAGATTATATTTACGACACAACCAGAAGAATAATTTTGATGTCATCTCCAAAAATGATGGGTTTATTAAGCTCGGCCAGCTATTGGATTATGGATGGTACATTCAAGATTGTCCCCTCAATATTCAACCAGCTGTACACGATCCATGGGAATATAAATGATGAAAATAATAAAACTTTTCCCTTATTATTTTGCCTATGTACCAATAAAGATAAAAGGTCATATAACGTTATGTTCGAATTGATTATAGAATATGGTGCCGAAAATCATCTTAATATGACACCAAAAGTATGCATACTTGACTTCGAGAAGGCCGCAATATTAAGTTTGCGTGCAAATTTTGAACATGTTTTTTTACATGGTTGTCATTTCCATCTTGGGCAAATTATTTACAGAAAAATCCAAAATACTGGTTTAGCTAATAAATATGCAATAAATCAACAATTTAATATGGAAATTAAATGCCTTTTATCATTAAGCTATTTGAATCCTGAGGATATTCCTTTATATTTTAATGAATTCCTCACAAGCTTACAAGATGAAGATAGTAAGTTGATAGCTTATTGGTTTGAAGAAAACTACATAAGTGGTACATGGTCATCTCAACCCAAATATAGCCCAGAATTCTGGAGTTGTCATGTTGTTAACACAAAAAATATACCAAGAACCCAAAACTCGGCGGAATCCTGGCATCACCACATCAATCAAATAATTGACAAAAAAACGCCTGGTTTTTATCATTTGATAAGTGAACTGGTGAAAGAATGTACCGTTAACGACATAGAAATCGATAAAATTTTACGTGGCGAGCCACCAGCAAAAAAAGCGAAGAAATATATTTTGAAAGACAACCGAATTGAAAGTGTTTTACGGAAAAAAGATAAGATGCCAAAAAAACAACTTCTCATGGAAATTGCCAAAAACTTAAAACTCTAATTGACATATTGTTTACCATAATAAAAAATGTGATTTGTAATCGATTTATTTCATTTTTCTACCAAGCTGTTTACCTATAGGTAATTTTCACCTAAGTATAATACCTTATAGATAAAATGGGTCCATATTGACTCATATACGCTTCATATACGATATAGACTAATAATTAGGCTCAGTATTAAGCCTAAGTAAGTAATATAATAAAACCGTTCTGGCGCTTCGCCGGCCGCTGCCGCGGCACGCTCGCTGCGCTCGCTCGGCTCGCGCGCTATGGGATCGCAGTTCACCTTACACTCCTCCTCGCTTCGCTCGTCGTCGTACCTACACTGGCCTGCCTTAAAGTAGAATAGGAAGGTAATCCGATATCCAGAGGGAGAGGTGGGTAGGCTTAGAGCTCTGTGTATATGTCCAAAGTCTCGGTGAAATGTAACTACTCAGTTCGTTGAAAGGTAAATATTATGAAGTGACAAACACTTATGAAACGATTTTCTATGTAATAAGAATTTTGGGAACTGAAACTTATGTTAAAACAAAATTATAGTAACGGCGATTCGATGAACGACTATGTCGATGAACAAATAAAATATTGAAGTGAAATTCGATGAGTTCTGTTTTGTGTAAATGGTAATTCGAGCAAATGTACGAGCGATCTAACGAAGTTCGATTAATGATTCTTGTGTTATGATGAAATTCTGCGAATGGTGTTATGGGAAACGATAATCGATGAAACTACTTTCGGTAAAATGATGGTTTCCCATAGCACTACGTACTGCCTAAACGTACATTCACCAGCAATAACATCTGCCACAACATAGCACGCATAAATATCTGACACGACTCTATGTCTAATGACATAAGGACATGTCAGATATTTTTGCCGGCTTTGTTACGGCAGATATTGATGCCGGTGACTGTACCTAAGTATTTCGTTGAAAATGTATGGGTATTTATTGCGCCGCAAAGAATTATTCCGTTTTCATACTCGTCTTTCAATTGATGTTGCTCGTCACTCTAGGGACGATGCAGCCGGCCAACGGGAGAGTAATTCACCCGTCATGTCCCCTTCGCTCCGTTCGAATAGGTTATCGTTCTTATAATGAAGATGGTAATGAAGTCCCCTTAATAAAGCCGCAGTGCCACTGTGTGGCATTCTACTCATGCCGATACCAAGACGTGATGAAGAACGGGAAAAGCAAGTAAGTCACCAGAGAGTTAAATAATTATTGAGGGATAATCTCGCACAATTCGACCTAGTCCCAAACTAAGCAAAGCACGCATACAACACACGCAAGCTTGCACTATAGTCTATGTCGGGCATAAAGCATGCATTTACCACGTCCGTAGGAAATACCCATCGCTACCCTACACGTGACCCCTGGGTGGTGCTAAAAGTGCAACAACCTGGCAACCGTACCTACTGTCTTTTCCAAGATCTCACGGTTCTAAATACTGATTTGCCATACGATAAATAAATAAAATAAAGCAAGCATTATCGTCCCTTTCGGACTTACAAGTTGTATATGTATACCTTCCTGTTAGTAAGGGATGTATCCTAACCTAACCTAACATAGGGTAGACCGGGGTCAATAGTACCACGGGTAAATAGTACCATCGCCTATAATTCTTCAACCACATCGAAATATGCATGTTTGTGTATACACCAGTGTGCCTTGAGCGTGTCTCTACCTGCTCACTAGTCGGCCACTCGCTGCCGTGCGAAAAGAATGTGCTATACGACGATTTGCATTTTTGACTGACCAAAATAAGTATTTGCGATTTACATTTTGTACTAGTGTTTATAATTAGATAGTCCTAGTGTGAAACTTGTACTGAATTGCGACTCTCTAGTTATTAAAGTGTTTAATATGCCACAGTGTGGGGGTCAGTTAGATAAAGGAATCGAGATTTGTGAAGGTTAGTGAGTGCGAGTAAAAAAGGACAATTGTACCACAACACTCGGGGTTAATTGTAACGTTACAATTGACCCCGTGCTACAATTGACCCAAAGTTTTTACATGACTGCTAAAATAAGACAATTGAAACTAATTATTTTTGTAACAAGTTACATCTCCGGTAGGTATTTTATGTTATACCTATGATTCATACGACACTTCGGGATGTATATAAATTATAATACCCGCAATGCCATCCGTTTTAGTGGTATTATTTAACATTTATTTGTGGTGAAGGATGGGGTTGATTGTACCAGGGCTCAATTGTAACTGTATGGGATTAGTAATTGTTAAATAATTCGTTATTGTGTTGTATTGAGATGTTCTTATTGCTTGAAAGATGTGTGCTATGAGCACCCCTAAGTATTTTTTTATAATAAGTCCACATAATATGTTTCAAAAACTTGGAAAACATTGTTACTTTTAGTTCAACTGAAATGCTACCTTTGTCTAGTGTAAATACGAGTCTCTATAATTAAGACTGATGTACGTAACAGACTCATTCGTCTCAAGAAATTAACAATAATTATTGATTGATTAAAACATTATTTTGGGTTTTATTGACCTCTGATTATCTGGTACAATTGACCCGTACTAGGGGTCAATTGTAACACAAGGACTTCATGAACAAAAACTCAATTTGCACCATTCTGATGCCATTAAATGAAAATATCTTTCTAGATTCTGATAGCCAATGAGACTAAAATGTTATATCCTAAGCGATTTTTAAATGGTAGCGTTAGATTCTGAGTTATAGGTCATTATTTCTATAGTGGTACCATTGCCCCTGGTCTCCCCTAATATAATCACTCACTTTTTTGTCTTGTCTGTTTGTTTCTGGCTCATCCGTCGCTGTGCGATAGGTACGTGCGCTATATTATCAGGTGAAAAAGAACACGCCCACTCCAAGTCACCGTCATATGTTTGTGTTTGGAAGTAAATTACGATGGCTTAACTGTGAACGGTGGCACATTATTTTGTAACCTACATATATCGTATTTCCTAAATATAAACCAAAACACAAAAATAAAATGCGAGACGAGTGTATGCTTTAGGTAGGCAATAATATTATTAATGCGAAAGTAACTCTGTCTCTTACCTTCTCACGATTAAACCGCTGAACCGTTTTTAGATAATATTAATTTGGTATTGAGATCGGAAATCATCCCTTAAAGGCAGAGGCGTCTCTAGCCCATGTAGCGCCCGTGTGCAAACATTACTCAAGCGCCCCCTAGTAAGCGCGCGCGCCGAGTGAGGCTCCGTAGCGGGCGGCGCTCGGCGCCCCCTACTAGGTTATAGGTAAAGACGCCTCTGCTTAAAGGGGTGAAAAGGGGAGTGGAAGTGTCTATGGGTGAGTGTACTGCCTGTGAGACTTGATGACAAGTGCCGGGCTCGGGTGGGAGTCAGCTCGGGATCGGTGTACTGTGTATTCTTAACTCTGCAGGCCGTGTGGGGCGACGGAGGTGTGCTGCAAGAAAGGCATGCTGGCAGAGGAGGAGTGCGGTTGGAGCGCGGGCGGCGAGGAGGGCGCCGCGGAGGCCCGATACGGAGAGTTCCCGTGGATGGTCGCCATTTTGAAGTACGTTAAGAGCGTAGTCGGTCTGCGACAAAATTGAGAAATAGGTATTTGTACAAACTATTGCCGTCGCGTTGCGCCCAAGTCTTTCCCCGTAATGTGCGATAGGGACAACTGCAGCTCAGACCGATTTTCACTACAAAATCTTGACCAGATCGATGCTTTGTATTCCCCTGTTTTCTCCGCCAAACCTGCGCCGATTCAATTATGTTTGGTGTCGAAATTTAGAGGAAGAGCAGATCTATGTTTCTATTATTTTATTTTAACGTAAAATCTTTTCATATTTGTCTGGTAGTCATCTAAATATGACAGTAAAAATGGGGTATTTTTTAGGTTTTCGAAAATTCGTATCTGTTTTGGTAATTATTTTTTGGGAAAAAGTAAATGACAGGGGCATACATACAGTAGACCTAGATTTTATAAAAAAAAACGAGTCCCCTAGAGGGATAAACCAGGAAGGAAATAGGGGAATACGTTTGTATGGAAAAATGCTGCTAGGATACCCTCTTAAGGGCCGCCACATACAGCCTCAATTCGGTGTGTGAAGTAGCTGCGGTCCGGCCCGGCGGGATTCGGCTCATTCGGCGGCTGAATTGGGTCGCGAAATTCAGCCTGTATGTGGCGAGAAGTAGGGTGTAGATACTGTAGATTAATAGTACAATACTATAAAGACCGCGAAGGACGGGATTGCCTGCCAAGTGTGATATATAGACGGCCGAAGTGCCGGCAGAAGGAGAAAACATGAATAATTTTAATTTTGCAAAAAAAGAACACCCCCGAAACCTAAACAGTTTTCCGTGCCTTGTAGCGTACAACGTATTTTAGAACGGATCTTTTGAGAAAGGGTGTTTTGGGAAGCGGATAGCTCCGAATCGCTCAGTAGCGCGCCATTTGTCTCGGCGACAAATGCATCAGTCCCAATGGATGGACTATGAAATAAAATTCACGCCCGTTCCATTGATTGCGCGTTGGCGCGTCGCGCTCCGTTTGGACATCAAACGGGCCGCGCAAACAGGCTTTAAGCCTGCAACACACTGACGCGGCCTGCGGTGGCGGCCAATAGTAAATTTAACAGCTAATGACAAGTTTAGGTACCTACTATTGTCCGCCGCCGCCAGGCCGCGCCAGTCTGTGAGAGGCCTTAAACGCTACAGCGTTGACATTCATGGATGGATGTTGGCGAGGCGCTGCTTTATTCGGCTTGTTAGAGAGGTCGTGAACCGCCAGCTTTAAGTACCTTGAACTGCTCCAATTATGTTTGCTTCTGTTGACAGCGTGAGTGCTGGAGGAACCTGGACGCGGGAGGAGTACGTCGGGGGCGGCGCCCTCCTCCACCCGCGAGTAGTTCTCACCGCGGCACACAAGGTCCATGGAAAGACCCCAGAAATGGTTCGTTTTACTTAAAACTTCATCCACCTAGCCCCAAGTTCGTTCTAAGTTTTTTGTGACACATTCAACTGCATGCAACTGACATGAAAAGTTAAGAAAAGTAGGTAAGTGAGCAGCCGAAATAACAAAATAAACGTTCAATGGAATGTAAGTACAAAAAAGGAATAATTTAATTTTTCTTTCGATTTAAGACCAAGTGAAAATTCGAATCTATTTTCCGGACTATCAATCGTGTTTCAGCTGAAGTGCCGCGCCGGGGAGTGGTCGCGCACAGCGCCCACGCCGCACGCGCAGGACCGCCGCGTCGACCGGCTCTTCCCACATCCTCAATACGAGAGACGTGAGTAACGACCTCGCAGTGTCGCGGGAACAGTTACAGTAGCAACAAATAACTTGCGCAACGTGGGACGAAGTGGGGGGACAGCTCGCACACGCGTACAAATCGCCTTGCGAACTGCGCCTCCCCTTCGTCCCGCGTTGCGTAAGTTATTCGCCGCTTACTGTACCTACTGACCCTACTGTTACAAGTCAGAACTGGCAACAGGCTATTTGGCGCGTTCAGACTAGCGGCGCTCGCAGGACTGCATGCAGTCCGCCGCGTGATTCCGGCCCGTCTGAATAAGTGGCTTACTAGATTCCCTTTGACCTCCCTCGACAGTCCACCGCGCTCGGATGTCTGCACGCGGGTTTTTACCAAGCTCAATGTTGCAAGTATAGATACGGGCCACTGACAAGTCGCTTTCTTCAGAACGTGGTTATATTCTGTGCTTCCAGGGTACACTGCGAACGACGTGACGCTGCTGTCACTGAGCCCTTCAATATGTCGCTGGGCGCCGCGCGGCCGCTGTGCGTGGGCCGCGGGCCGCCGCCGCGCGCCGACCTGTGCATCACCATGGGCTGGGGGCAACGTTCGCTCAACTCAGATTACGCCGACACACTCAAGAAGGTACAATACTTGCCAAATAAGTTTGCGTCTCTGAAGTTAGCGTCGAGTCGCCTCCCGTACACGCGCTAACTAGTAGCTTACATCAGAGGCCCTAGGACGGTTTTATTATATATTAGTAAATTTTGTAAAACGTAACGATAAAACCTATCGTGCTAACACGTAACTTATGTGTCGCCTACGTACCGTATTGACACGTCCCATCCGAAATACAGGTCCTCGCCATCTTAGCAACTGCCTAGATGGCAACAAACAAATATTCAGTATAACTAAAAAAATATTGTTGAGGGACATGTCGGAAAACAGAGAAAAAAACCGGCCAGGTTATAGCGGCAAAGGAAATACATAATTTGTGAAAATTTCAACTGTCTAGCTATCGCGGTTTTTGGGACACAGCCTGGTGTCAGACAGACGGACAGACAGCGAAGTCTTAGTGATAGGGTCCCGTTTTACCCTTTGGGTACGGAACCCTAATATTGTCAATGTTGACAGAGTACCTATGTCACTTCTCGTTTCTTTTATTACAGGTTGCCGCGCCAGTGGTGTCGCGCGACGTATGCTGGCGCGCGCTGCAGGCCGTGGACGCCGAGCGGCGACGCAACGAGAGCAAGGAGCCGGTAGAGCAGCCCGAGCTGCACTCGTGGTTATTATTTTATCCATCCTCCCTAACCCCACAACATGTAAGTCTCAAGTGTTTATATAGTGTCGACCCCTCTAACTATTCAAGACGAGCTCTTTTAGGGTTGCCGCCCGGACCCCTGGCGGGCTTAGTCCGCCACTGCACACTGATGCAGAAATAAAAATATTATAAATAACAGATCAATGTACGTATTTATTTTTTATTTTTTTATAAACTATTATTTATACAGGATGTCCCACGACTATGCGTCATGGAGGGAAAGTATCTTTAACATTGACGATAACTTTAATTTAACGTTTATATCCAGAACGGCTATCACGCGACGGCGCGTGATAGCCGTGCTGCTCTCTCGATTTTCTCGCACTATCCGTCTCTCTCTGAAACACTCGGAACAAGAGGTATAGTGCGAGAAAAATCGAGAGTATGTCGCGGCCGTCTCATCATAAACGTGCAGTGTTAGTTCTTTTTGTCTATCTATATGACCTTTACTTGTGAATTGAATATCACGATCTTTACTAACTACAATATGTTTAATTCTAGTGTAGTTTTGACAAATATGTCAAGTTTTATCAAATTACACATTTTGATAATTTAAAAACTTTACTTGTCTTATAAGTTTTAATCAAACGTTAACTAAGTCGGCAGCATGGTCGACTCGAGGTGACTCTCCATAGAAACCTAGGTAGGTCCTCATATTAAAACGCCATGGTAGAATAACATGAAACTTTTAATACACAAATTAATACACATACATACATACATTCACGCCTTTATTCCCAAAAGGGGTAGGCAGAGCACATGAAACGTATGTTCCAGCGCCACTTTTAGCATAAATGTGGGTATAAAATATCGATAAAATGTGATATTGCAGTGATAGGTTGCTAGCCCATCGCCCACAACACACTTCAACCCTGGTCCCTTAGTCGACTTTTACGACACCCACGGGAAGAAAGGGGGTGGTGAAATTCTAACCCGACATCACACGGGGTGTACGGGGTAGTACACAATTTAAGTAAATTATAATAGAAATATAATGGTTAAAAAATAAGTGAGAGAGGCTTTGTAAAAAAAACTTACACACGCTTCATTTTTTTATTTATATTCTAGAAGCAGAAACTACACTCGAGCACAAGTTTCGGGTGCACGTTGTATAGAATTTGAGTACAAACTATACCCAATACTTTTGCTCTTAACTAGGTATCGTTAACTAAGTCGGCAGCATGGTCGACTCGAGGTGACTCTCCATAGAAACCTAGGTAGGTCCTCATATTAAAACGCCATGGTAGAATAACATGAAACTTTTAATACACAAATTAATACACATACATACATACATTCACGCCTTTATTCCCAAAAGGGGTAGGCAGAGCACATGAAACGTATGTTCCAGCGCCACTTTTAGCATAAATGTGGGTATAAAATATCGATAAAATGTGATATTGCAGTGATAGGTTGCTAGCCCATCGCCCACAACACACTTCAACCCTGGTCCCTTAGTCGACTTTTACGACACCCACGGGAAGAAAGGGGGTGGTGAAATTCTAACCCGACATCACACGGGGTGTACGGGGTAGTACACAATTTAAGTAAATTATAATAGAAATATAATGGCCAAAAAATAAGTGAGAGAGGCTTTGTAAAAAAAACTTACACACGCTTCATTTTTTTATTTATATTCTAGAAGCAGAAACTACACTCGAGCACAAGTTTCGGGTGCACGTTGTATAGAATTTGAGTACAAACTGTACCCAAAACTTTTGCTCTTAACTAGGTATAGTTTCGAGGTTCCTATGGGGTATACAAAGTGTATACAAATTTCATATTATCCTACCATGTCGTTTTGAAATAAGAACAAAACGACATTTGTATGGAGAGTCGAGGGTCCCTTAACACATTCGCTGCCAACAATTTCGTAGCGCTTACGCTCATAGCCGATGTATGTAGGTAGCTAAGAGCAGAGCACCCGCCTAGCGGGTCCCTGGCACTAAGTGTTAATGGTGAGCTCTGCCGCAATATTCGTTTATAGTCAAGATAAAGTTCAAAGAACTGAATATCGACAACGAAAAAATTACAAAAAAAAAACATTATTTTTCCCGCAGCACAACTTCGAATCGATTGATACCTAATTCATTCAAAATCGGTTCAGTATCTTAAACGCTACAGTGGAACACACGTATATACAATCATAGACTGCTAAAACATGTGCCTTCCTTTCGGCTCTGCCAAAAAATCAGGTTAAGATCCTTGTCCTATGTGCTCTGATGTGCCTAATCAGATTATTTTTATTTTTACACTGCTTTTTACATACATCACAACCGAATGTGCGTAGGCCCGTGTGAACTACTTGATGCCGACTCAATGATTGCCTAAGTGCAAACCTTTTACTACATATATCGCAACTGTAAGGTTTTTCTCCAGTATGAGTTCTGATGTGTCTCTCCAAATGATGTTTTTGCTTAAATTGTTTCTTACATATATTGCAAGAGTACGGTTTACCGGCCGTATGATTTCGTTGATGCCTCCTTAGTACTGAAATAAAAGCAAAGGATCTTCTACAGATTTCACAGGTGTAAGGTAGTTCTGTATGTTGTAATTTAATGTGAGTGTTCATGTAACTTTTTTGCATAAATTGTTTTTTACATATATCACAGGTGTAGAGCTTGTCCCTTGTGTGAATTCGTCGATGAAGCCTCAATCCCGAGCGGTGTGCAAATGTTTTACTACATATATTGCAACTATAAGGTTTTTCTCCAGTGTGAATTCTGAGGTGGCTAATTATATTACGTTTAGCTTTAAACTGTTTTTTACAGATATCACAGGAGTACGGGCCTGCGTGAATTTGTTGATGCCGCCTAAATCTATAGCTACTTGCAAACGATTTACTACAAACGCATGTATAAAGGTGTTTTGTATGTATTCTGTTGTGCTTAATAAGACCACTTCTTTGTGAAAACTGCTTTTGACATGTTTCGCAACTGTGTGGTTTTTCCCCAGTGTGGACCCTGATATGATTTTTCAGATCAGGTTTTCGGGTAAATGTTTTATCACATATATCACAGATGTATGGCCTCTCGCCAGTATGTATCAGTTTATGTGCTTTCAAGGTACCCTTTAGTGTAAATTGCTTATGGCATACGTCACAACCGTAAGGTTTTCGTTCGACGTGTAAAATGATATGTCTGTTTAAATTAGATTTACAAGAGAATTTCTTTCTACATATTTCGCAGGAGAGAGATTTAGGTTCCATGTGAGTTAGTTTATGCTTATCTAAGATATTTTTACTAGAGAATTGTTTAGAACAGATTCCGCAGCAGTGAGGCCCCGCCGCGTGTTCCTGTATGTGCTTGATTAACCTAGACTTGTTTGTGAAGTGTTCCCCGCAAGTTTCGCACGTGTACGCTGGTTCCTCGGCGCTGAGCCCGGCGATGTCATCAGGCAAGTCCTTCATACGACTCGCGCGCCTCAGCCCGTGGCGTGATGTCGCGAGACACGTCTGGCTCGCGCGCGGCGCCTCATTACCATGGAGGCGCTCGATTTTCACGGCAAAAGCCATGGCGAGCTGTTCGCTGGCGCGGACAGGCCCAGGCCGTTCCAGCTCCGCACGCGCTGCGCCAACCCGAGCGACAACACACAAAATAGCTGTTTTAAAATAACAACACTTACGTATGGCCTCATCATTACTCCAGCTTGTACAGAATATGCAAGCTGAAGTCTGTGGCGTCTTATACCTATTAATAACCTTCGGGCATCATACATGCAAAAACATAGATCATCCATCAAGCCGTTTGTACATTCAAAACTATGTATCGATTTAATCCTCTCATAAATTACCGAAACCTTAGTCCACTGACATAAGACCGATGGAACATATTTATAAGTAAGTTGTATGCATCCATATTTTTACACTTGACTGTAACGACGCCCGTGAAGTAAATGTATTCTGGTCCACATACATACACACGCTGGAAAAACATAACCCTCCTTTTGAACCAGTCGGGTAAAAATAATTCCCGAAGAGTTCGAAATATGTCTTGATAATATGCGAAGAGTTCGGAATACGAATTGTCTTTTTCCCTATCGGCTGTTTCCCAAACCCTGCCATAAATCTAAACAGTTTCGAACTTTCGACGGAGCTCAGGTGACGCGACCTCAAAAACCATATTATCTTCCTTCCTTTCGATTCCAGACAGCGTAATTGTTTTGTTTAATTAGTATACCTAAATGTGAGCACTCACGTGACTTGCAGTCGTCGCTCGCGTTATCCGACACCTCCGACTTGACGGCGGGCTCCTCGTCTGAGACAAAATGACATAATGACAATCAGTCATATTCAACACTTCGCGGTCTTCAGACATTTGATAGCGATAAAGTCCTACGCTAGAAATCTATCGCAAAATAACAATGCTGTGAAGTAAACGCACTAACCTGCTGGACGACTTGCTGTTTTCACGTACGTGTGGTCCGTGTGGTCGCCGGGCGAGTGGTACCAGTTCCCAGATAATGCTTCTGAAAACAACAATGTTGAATGACAAGTGAAAAAAAGAAACTGTTCAGTTTTGTTATTCTTAATTTTAGGGTATATTTTAATTATATTGTGGCAACACACAATTATTGGACGACGTTTTAACTGTTGTGTTGGTCACACTATTACCCCCACTCCTAACCGTTAATCGGTCTGTTAGCTTTCGAATTTCGAACAGAGAACAACCCGTTTCGTAGCTGCCGTTGCAATAATAAAATTTAAGGTCACCACTAGCTGTAGCGTTATTAGTAGTTTGTGTAGCATCAGTGAAGTGAGTTTGGAGGCTGCCGAAGGCTTTTGGACGTAATCTGAGGCTAAGTAGCTGACACCGGAGGTAAGAGTTAAAAGTAAGCTTGGTTCAGGTGAACTGGAGACTTCAACCGTCGGTGCTCTGCTTGCGACGCCGAAGATCCTGTGTTCCACAGCCCAACAGACCAGGTATAACCGACGAACCACTGTTTTATTACTCATTTTAGTACACGTCAAACATTTAGATTCTCCTCAAATACCAATATTCTTGTTTCTCCCGCGACCCCCATATCTCTCGTTCTCATTTACAGTCCACTATTGTCGTTAATTCACAGAAACCCAACTGCATCTTCGTAAAGAAAGTGCAATTGCCTCTTTTTGCAAACTCGCCACCTCCATAGTTAAAAACCTTAAAAAGTTCAATGGCATAAGTTCATTCTTCATTTCACCCATCATCCATTACAACCATACTCATCATTCATACACAGAATCACTTATTCCATTAGAAATCATTTACCATACAGTAATCGCGGATTCAGTCGCCCGTATCTGCTTTCGGGTAAAATCAAAGACACAAAAAAAACTGCTTCTTGGGGTTCCGTATCCAAAGGGTAAAAACGGGACCCTATTACTAAGACTCCACTGTCCGTCCGTCTGATACCAGGCTGTATCTCATGAACCGTGATAGTTAGACGGTTGAAAATTTCACAGAGGATGTATTTCTGTTGCCGCTATAACAACAAATACTAAAAAACAGAATAAATTAAAAATTTAAGGGAGCTCCCATGCAACAAACATGTTTTTTTGCCGTTTTTATTGATAATGGTACTGAACCCTTCGTAAGTTAAAAATAGATATAGTTAATATACGCGATTAAATCCTTTCAAATAGTTTTATTTTATGAGTAATATTCGCGAAAACAATATTATCTTCCACCTTCCTTTTCAATCTGAACATTAATTTACACTTATGAGCAGGGCCCGTAATTTTCATGCCGATGACAACAATTTGACGTCACGCTTCATATAGGGTGATCCCAAATAGTTTTATTGTAAATTATTAATCATTAGTCGTCAATCATTTTAATCATGTACAAATGATTTCAAAAGTATTATATTTACACGAGGAATAAATAATACTTACTTGATACGTGAAACGTAAACAAAACTATTTGATTTTTTTTATACATACATTTTATTAAATAGTATTGTTAACACATTTCCATAATTACGTAGAAAACAGAATTCATCTCTAACGTCAAGCACGCTATCCTTCTTGCATTAATTCCCATGCAAAGAAAATCTAAGTCATCTTTGCGTTCATACGTAATGCAATATTCATAAAAACCCTTTTGTTTTGTACTTAATCGTATTTTGGTTTGTTGTGTCACACATTTGGTTAATTTTTCCAACTTTAGAATTGATGGACACATTTTTCTAAATTTTCTGAATGATTTCTAAATGATTGACGACATGTTTTCTAAATGATTGAAGACTAGTGATTAACAATTTACAATAAAATTATTTGGGATCACCCTATATGGAGCGTGACGTCAAATTGATGTCATCGGCATGAAAATTACGGGCCCTGCTTATGAGTTTATCTATAGGTAGACCATATAACTCAGTCCTCGACTAAAGAGCCAGGGCGTCACGCCTCGCCCGCACGCCGCACGCGCCCCGTTATCGTCATACCCGCCGCGCAGAGGACGGTTAAGCGGTCTACCCATAAAGGTCACAGCTCGTCAGAGCCACCTGGCACCCGACCCGCACCGCCTCGCAGTGGTTAGTATTCTTTATATAGATTTTCAACACATTTGCTCGTAACGTACCTCTTACTGTGTCGCTTTTACGAGCATAATCCTGGATATTAAGCACGCGTGTTTTATAACATTACGACACTCGTGTGTTATGGTTATAACCCGATTAAGTCACGTTGGCACCTTGCAGCAAGATGTATGCATGAACACGGTGCATTCTTAAATTAACCAGGTTCTACAGAATGTACAGTCTTTTTTAAATTCTCTGCAAATGGATTCTTACTAGACTCCACAAATTAAATTCTTTTTTTATCAATATATGACTATTATTTTTGGAAATGATATAGAAACTAATTTTTGTTTTTATGCAGTAACGCTGCTAACGAAAATAATTAATTTTTAAATATTATATTTATTAAGGCGTTGTATGAAGGAACTGATTGAAGAATTTGGTGCCCGAACCGGATTGTTCCGATAGCTCAGTCGGTTAGTAGCGACGGGCCATGAATGCCTGTGGTCGCCGGTTCAAATCCGGCTCGGAGCATTAAATTTTTCAATTTTCCTTTGATTTAAAAATTTATAACGATATAGAAACGCTTAATTTAGTAAATCTATTCACTCTTGATAACATTTTACATGAATGAATAAAGATAACATTTTAAAACGAAAATATTTATTTTATTTTGTATTATATTTGTATTGGCTGTTTAGAGATTTAATCTAAGTCTTGCTTAACATATGCGCGCACACTGCGCAAACTTCACGAGAAAAATCTGTAGCGCGATGCGCGCCATTATAGGTTATTTCAAAGATATTTGTAAACATTGTTAATGCGTGTTTGGTTATTAGCAAAGATGTTGACTCCTGGTGACTAGAAAACATGGACGCCAGTAGGAGTAAAAACCAGTGTGTATCATCAATAAGTAAAAACATAACTTGGCAGGCATATAAAATTTTAATCTTATGAAAAGGATTTTTTCCACTCAAAATGTGTTGAAAAACATCGTTTGAAACGCGCGAGCTTTGATAGTTACTCGGCTCTCTTATCATACAATTCCACCTCTGATGTAATCATCAACATACCTCACACCTCACTTGTGTCACAATGTACTCCGTAGTTATTAGAGTTCCGAGGCGAGGCGGTGCGGGTCGGGTGCCGGTTGGCTCTAATGACCTGTGACCTTAAAGGTGACTCACGTGACTTGCAGTCGTCGCTTGCGTCGTCCGACACCTCCGACTTGACGGCGGGCTCCTCGTCTGCGACAAACAACACGTATTTTGCGGTACGGTCTTCAGCTAGGTGTCTAAGATACATAATGCCGATCGCATGTTACTTTTAGCTACACACTAGCTGCCCGTTTAATACAAATAACGCAGGCAAACTACGGGAAATCATGCCCTATGTCCATCTAGAAAGTCCATTCTATAAAGGAGATCTTTTTTACAGTCGCACGAATATTTCCGGAGATTAACCCTATACAAACTTATTAGTTATTACGAAAATAAGATTACAATACTTTATATTAATAGATAAGAGCTCATCATTGATCTCTTGGTTGATACATGAACACTACTAACTATTTAAATGAGAAATTGTGTCTGTGTATCTGTTACCTCTTAACGCTTAAACCGTTCCAGAGTGAATAGGCTATTACTGAACCATTGAGCTTCATCTTAGGCTCTGTCGTCGCGTCGCTTACCATTAGGTGAGACTAGGGTCAATGACTTGACACTCGTTTATAAAAAAAACCCTATTGAGCTGAAATTTCCTATGGAGATGGAGACAGGTTGAACCCCGGAAAAGGGAATAGGGTAGGTAATAGTTATCAACCCGGAAACTATTCCCTAATTGGGTGACATGACGGATGAAAGTTTGTATGGAGCTACGACATCGAGTTCCACGCGGGCGAAGTCGCGGGCAGAAGCCAGTGAATTATAACTTTTAGCTTCTGCTCTCCCTCTTCTGTCCGCGGTTTAAACGTGAATAGGTAACAGATAGACAGACATACTTTCGCATGTATAATATAAATAAAAATATGGATTTCAAAAAGCTCATTGAATTTGCACAAACTTACGTAACACGAGGTCCTCGCTGATTTCCTCGTCTCCCTCCGACTTCACAGAGAACTCTTCATCTGAAGCAAACCCAATGGACTGGTTAATTTTAACCCTTTGGACGCAAATAACATCTAAACGGGTTCACTTTAAATTACGTTATGGGTGTACTGATGACCTGGTAAAGGTCGCGGGAGTCCGTTGGATGCGAGTGGCGCAACCGATAATTTTGGCACTCTTTGGGGGAGGCCTATGTCCAGCAGTGGAAGTCTTTCTGCTGATATAATGGTGGGTTCACTTTTGTACGTTTTGTTTCATGTTTATACGTTTTTCTCGTTCAAGAGTCCGCAGTAAGCCGGGCCGAATTTCACCTTCCCGTTTCGTTCTCATTTTAAAACTACGCGTTGGATTGTGACGAAACTTTGACTTACAATGATATTAGGTACATATATCTATGTCTGTAATTAGTTTATATGGTTCCAGTTTATAAAAGAAACGAAATGCAGCATAAACAAGTTTTGTATGGAAAACTTAAATTCGCTGTTTTTTTTAGTATGGTATCTGAAGCTACATAAACTAATTACAGTCCTCATGTCATTGTATATGCAAAGTTTCGTTACAATTCAACACGTAGCTTAGTTTTAAAATGAGAGTTTAACTAAGTTTGTATGGAGAATCGAGCTTACTGCGGACTCTTACACACACAATACAAGGAGGTAGTACTTACGTAAACTACAACACCGATCCTCAATCCTCTCAATGTCTTCTTCCACCTCAGACTTCACTAGGGGCTTATCATCTGAAGCAAAAAGGAACTCAATGTTTCAGTAGAATTTAGCGCACATCATCAAAAACTGATATATATATAAACTGTTCATCGCAATTCCTTACTAATATTATAAATGGGAAAGTGTATGTGTGTGTTTGTTTGTCCGTCTTTCACAGTAAAACGGAGCGATGAATTGACGTGATTTTTTAAGTGGAGATAGTTGAAGGGATGGAGAGTGACATAGGATAGTTTTTATTCCTGAAATCATCCCCAAAGGGGGTGAAATGGGGGGTAAAAGTTTGTGTGGAGCTGCGATATAAACGAGTTCCACGCGGACGGAGTCGCGGGCAGAAGCTAGTATTAAATATTTTTTAATCGACCTAGTCCCAACAAAATTAAGCAAAGCATACAACTAAGCATACTTATATACATGAACAAATACTTACTCGTAAATGAAAACACAAATAAATGCCGTTAGTTGGATTCGAACCCGGGACCTCCGGCTTCGTAGGCAGGCTCACTAACAACTAGGCTAAAGTCCTCATATTATACTTATTGAAGTCTTTTTCAACCCCCAACACCAAATAGAGGCTAAGATTGACTTCTGTATCTGTCATTGTCCAGTCATTAAAAGTAACTACGCAACTGAAGACGTCAAAGCTCTTATTCCCTTTTAGGTCGGGTTGCACCGACTTACGATTACAGACCGATCAACGTTAAATACTCGTATGGGGCTGACAGCTGTCAGTCCATAGAAACTTGTCAATCGTTCCATACATTCAGATTTTAACGAACACCGCTTACGATTACAGACGGTTTGGTGCAACTCACCCTTAATAAAGACTTTTGACGTCTTTGTTTGCGTAGCTACTTTTGATTCTGACTGTACCCCCCAATGTATATTTAACATATGCCTTCAAGAAACAGGCACCGGTTACCTATGGCCTGCCGACCTCGTTGCAGCCGCCCCTGCAGCTTCTCCTGGGTGCGCAGCACTTGCAGCTTGAAGTTGCTCGCATCCCGCAGCTGGCCCACGCACACCTCGCAGATCCCGCACTCCCCGTCTTCACTTAACTTAGGATTCAATTATAACAACAATATTAAATCACTCATTCATTTAATTTTAATGTAAACTAATAGACAATCTCACACCAATTGTAATAGCCCAATTGTAAGCTAATAAGGCTTGTGTTATGGGACTTATTGATACTAGATGACGATATATTCAATAGCTTTAAAAACATAGAAGACATCCAAGACTGACACACAAATATTCATGCACGTCACGCAAATATTTGTCTTCAACTCTCAGCTTCGTAGACAGTCACTAGCCTATAGACTGACCCGTCATTGGTGGTAAAAATTGAAATAAATTTAAGAGTAAAAACCAGTACTAGTAATAGTATAAGTCCGAGTATATACCTTATATACGAACCAAAGAAAATATAGGATAGAACCGAACTGGGGGTACCCACAGATCTTCATAACTACCCACATGTTAATATATAACACTTAAGAAATTTCCTTTCCGATAGCCGCATAATGACTGAGCGAGGACCCTCGCGAGGCAGTCTCAGACGTTTGCCGCGCGCCATTTGCCGCGCGAGGCATGCTCGGTCGTAGGATTTGCATTTAGAATGCTTCGCGCGGCAAATTGCCGTGCCGCGGTGAGGCTGAGCAACACAACCGTCTTGAGTGTGTGCGGCAATCGGACTAAGGCGGATAAACTTTCCATTATGGACCGTCGCTTTGGATGTTCATATTTTTTTATAGATAGTACTCATAAATAGAAAGCTATTTACGAAATTTCAGTTGCAGGAGACTTACGGTTTATGAGATATAATTTTTCAGAGTTTGGATAACACGTAATTTGACATGTTAGACGTCAAAACTCCGTTGCCCGGCTGGGACTTAGAAAATTTCGGGATCGTGACCGACCAGGATAGCGTATAAGTTGTCCTCTTGGTTATTTTTTTTATAAAAGAGCGGAAAAAACTTTTTTTAGAGAAAAATTCAAATTAATTTCCTGCAACGGAAATTTTGTAAATAGCTTTCTATTTATGAGTACTATCTATATAAAAAATATGAACACCCAAAGCGACGGTCCATAATGTAAATTTTTACCTGTCTTACAATAATGAAGCCATAGTTACATGTATATTGAAGCAATCTTTGAGCATGTCCGAATATGTCTCCGTGTTGCCGAGATGTGTGTACGGCGTCGTCAGATCCTTGTCCGGAGCGCGCCGCAGGCAGCAGCGGCACGAGTGCAGCGCCATTACGTCAAGAGCTGCGTCGTCAGACAATGCAGAATTTAGACATTCAACAATACGCGCACTGAACGAGTACTTCCATTGAAAACAAAGTCACAGATTACTAATACATATGTAGCTAGCAACAAAATATTTTTCACGAGAGTCACAATTTTCACAAGTAGTCAACAACTAATAAGCCTCTAATAAGTAATTTTTTTTTTTTTTTTTTTTTAATTCTAATAAGTAATGTACTAGGTGTCATTGTGACAGTTAACATAGTGATGCGCGACTTTGAATTGAATGATACGAATTCGATTAGATTAGCCGACTATTATAATCATTCGATATATACTACTAATTGACGCCCGATCGCCAACCCAACCCGAGTCGACTTGACGTTACTTAATTGACAATATTTCAAAATATGTAATGATGCCTAAATCGAAAACCATTTCGGTAATTATGTTATCTGAACGTAATAAAGTAGTTTTCAGTGTTTTTTTCCTGTTCGCTTTTAAGAAAATCGCGAAAACGTATAAAAGTGGTTTTCACCGTGTGTGACGTCAGTATTATGGGTGCCATATGAAAGGTGTCCAAACTGCCATACAGAGTCGTAGTATTGACGTCATAATTTACTTACAACCTTCTGGAATTCGCTTCTTTTCAATTTGATAGTTTGGAATGACAATTACAATTAAGGGAGAAATAAAAAACACGTGTCGCTTAAAAAAACATTTTCTAGCGAACTAAATAATAAAATGGCCTACATGAAAATATGAAATGTTGTCAATGAGCCACGCTTACGGCGGTTATCGTTCGGTACTAGTAACAACGATTAGTTACTACTAATTAGTAGTCATCATTCGATTATTAGCATTAGTATGCTACTAATTTCCATCCGTCTCTCTCTTATTAGTGTACTTAGAATAAGAGGTCTAAAACATCAGATTCAAAGACGACGTTTATTTTTAACTGTAATGTGGTATGGCCATTTGGCCATGAACGTAGAATACTCTGGACAGGCTATGGTAATAATAATACCACGTGCGAGCGAGCTGGTAGCATACCAATCTCTATAAGTGTGACAGAAAGGGAAATACCATTGATTGTCCTTGTCATAGTTCCACTTTTTTTTGTTTGCCACAATTCATTTAGTATGAAGTTGTGGCACACAAACCATTACCCGTCCAAATTTAGTAGGTATGGCAAGTCATCAGCCATTTTAAGAAAAGTTCTTAATTTAGCTGCATAAGAGCTTTTCCGTCTCTCACTGTGATATCATGTACAGCCCGTCGATAGTTTTCTAGGTTCATGGCTAACGCCAATAGAATATACAATAAAAGGCCTTCTACACGATCGGGACCAACCGCCAACCACCGTGTCCTTGGTCGGGTTGATATAAAAATGGACCGTGTAGAAAGCGGTTGACCATATTTGGTTGATGTCAACGGCCTTGGTCGTGAGCGCATCCCTCGCGACAGGCTGCGTCGGTGGTTGGTCCTAACCGTCTGGAACGCTGTCGGCCAACCGTTGATCCGACCAAGGACACGGTGGTTGGCGGTTGGTCCCGATCGTGTAGAAGGCCTTTGAAGTGTATAGCAATGACAGGTGCTGACGAAACACTTTTCGTTAACATCTAAAATCTGTCATTCCCATGCATTTTATTAGTTTTCTATTAGCGTTAGCGCTTGCCGATTGTAACCTTATCTAGGCCCCCTATCTTTCTAAGTTGGGTTGGGCCCAAACTCAGTTCGAAGTGTCGTCTCTTAGAACGTAGTAGTTATATTCTCTTTGGTCTGCGGTAGGGCCGTATTTTTTGTATGGCAACGCAGCGGAATTGGGTGTAGCCTTTGCTAAAGTTAAAATTGAATCTCTAAATAAAACAACCAACATATTATTTTAAAGTTTTATTACTAATAAATAAAGCAAAACGTGCCAGAATGACCGGTCCTGCGCACCCGCGACCTTTGCCAGGTCATCAGTCTACCTTGTGCAAGTGCCTTATGGATGTATGTTTGTGTTAATTTGATACAGAAAACTAGGGAAACAATACCGCGATCGCATGTAGCCTGAGGTTCGATCATGGTAACTTCCATATTAAATCCAAAAAGACAGTCGCGGTCTGTTGCGTCACTTAAGATTAATTTGAAGAAGTTGTGGCTTTCCAATTACTTGTGAATTGGTTGAACATAGTATTTATTTATTTATTGTATATTTGCGATATATACATATATTACTTATGATAGTGTGTATTATATTTTATATTTTTATACGTATAGGCATGTTTTTATTTGTCTAGTCTAGACTTAATACTTATTAGATTTGTTTTCATTTTCTCTGTGTTTTTGTACACAGTATAAGTTTGCTTATCTCATCTACCTACCTTCCTCTCAATTGCTCAAAGGTTAACTGGAAGAGATCCCTATAAGGGGGATAAGTTCGCCTTTGTACTTTGATCTATTGTGTGACATGTATATTCTTTAGCCTGTTATTGTGTACAATTCGAATCAAAAATCCATACTAATATTATAATGAGAAAGTGTGTGTCTGTCTGTTACCTCTTCACGCTTAAACCGCTGAACCGGTTTAGATGAAATTTGGTATAGGGAGTTTGAGTTCCAGGGAAGGACGTAGGATAGTTTTTATCCTGAAAATCATCCCTTAGAGGCTGAAATGGGGGGTATACCTTTGTATTGGAGCTACGACATACAAGTTCCAGCGGACGAAGCCGCGAGTAGAAGCACGCATTAAATGAAATAATTCGATTCGTGAAAAGCATAAAATACATGAAACCCTGTTGTAAATACTTAAACTGCCACACCAAAATCTTCACACGTACCACTTCTACACTAAATTTTACATTTCCCTGCATATCTTCTGATATGCTTGTTCAGATCTGATTTCCACATATACCGTTTTTTACACACATCACAGTTATAATGCGGATCGTCTGTGTGACTCCGCTGATGCTGCCTCAACGACGAGCCGTCTACAAAATTTTTACTACAGACATTGCAACTGTAAGGTTTTTCTCCAGTATGTCTTCTAACGTGCCTGTTCAGACTGCCTTTATACGCGAACTCCGCTTCACACACATCGCAGGTGTACAGTTTTACTCCGGTATGAGTTCTTTGATGCTTTTTCAATGTGGAGTTGTCTGCAAATGCTTTACTACAAACTTCGCATTTAAAAGGCCGATGCCCTGTGTGTAGTCTGATGTGCTTAATTAGATCACCTTTTAAATTAAATTGCTTTTTGCACATATCGCAAGTGTAGAGTTTGCCTAGCGTGTGAATTTGTCTATGTCGCCTATAGTACCAGCCATCTGTGAACGATTTACTGCAAACATCGCAAGTATATTTTTCTCCTGTATGTGTTCTAACGTGCCTGTTCAGAGTGGCTTTATGCGCGAACTCCGCTTCACACACATCGCAGGTGTACAGTTTTACTCCGGTATGAATTCTTTGATGCTGTTTCAATGTTGAGTTGACTGCAAATGCTTTACTACAAACTTCGCATTTAAAAGGCCGATGCCCTGTGTGTCTTCTTATGTGCTTAATTAGATCACCTTTTAAAATAAATTGCTTTTTGCACATATCGCAAGTGTAGAGGTTGCCTAGCGTGTGAATTTGTCTATGTCGCTTATAGTACCGGCTATCTATGAACGATTTATTGCAAACTTCGCAAGTATATTTTTCTCCTGCGTGTGTTCTAATGTGCCTGTTTAGACTGCTGCTATGCCTGAACTGCACTTGACATATATCGCAAGTGTAGCGTTTTTCTTCTATGTGAGTTAATTGATGCTGTTTTGTCTCGCTGCCCATGTGAGTACGTCTATGCCTGGTTAAAGAGTACTTGTATAGAAATGTCTTGTGGCATATTTCGCAATCGTAGGATTTTGGTTGCGTGTGTACGATATGTTGTGTCTTCTCGCCGGGGAGGCCCTCGAGTTTCACGGAACGGGCGTGTTGCCCAGCGCGGGACACAGGCCGCACCGGCTCCGCCCCCGCGCCTGCTGCGCCCAACGGGTCTACACACAAACAAAGCTAACATTAGGATAAGTAACACAAATGGCGGATAACTAAATGTACAGAACACCTGGTATTTTATATCATCATCCTCTTAGCGTTATTCCCCCGGAGCCCGGGGTCCGCTTTGACATCTAAACCCAAGATTTGGCTAAGGCGCTAGTTTTACGAAAGCAACTGCCATCTGACCTTCCAACCCACAGAAAAAACTAGACCTTATTGGGATTAGACTGGTTATTCCTCACAATGTTCCTTCACCGATAAACTAACGGTAAATATGTACCTGGCATTTTATATGAAATTGAAATTCATACATAAATCTTCATTATATTATTGTATTTAAAATATAAATGAGAAGACTCTTAACCCGAACCAGCTTAGGGTAGACTGAACAGAAAATAGACTGAGAACAAAATCGAGTAGACCAGGGTCCGCTTTCGGCATAAGTAAGCTCTAGTTTTAAGAATCCGCAGTAAGCTTGATTCTCCATACAAACGTAGTCTCTCTCTCATTTTAAAACTACGTGTTGGATTGTAACGAAACTTTGCATATACAATGACATGAGGTATATCTGTCTGTAATTAGTGTATGTAGCTTCAGATACCATAGTAAAAAGAATACAGTGAATTTAAGTTTGTTACGACTTACGATGCGTATGTGTCCTCGAAGGTGTGCGTCAGCGAAACGACGGAGTGGTTTTAAATGATTTATTTCACTCGTGTTGACAGTAGGCGTCGGGCAAGGACTGCCTGTAGGACGGGCGTATTGCTTATTAGCGCGAAATGCCTACTAAGCAATCTGCGTCCCTACAAGTTTTTCATACAAAAATTTTTGCTGTATTTCTTTTGTTTTACGAACTGGAATTATAACTAATACCTACGTTTGTATGGGAAGGTAAAATTCGGCCGAGCTTCTGCGGACTCTTAAGAAAGCGACTGCCATCTGACCTTCCAACCCAGAATGGAAAACCAGACATTGATGACATTAGACCGGTTTCCTCACGATGTTTTGTTTCACCGAAAAGCTGCTATTAAATATCAAATTATAATTTGGAACGAGCGAGCGAAACGAATTAAGGTCTCCGTTTCAGTATGTCCGGCTGTTCTCATGTGGTCGCATCTCAACCAATTTTCGTAAAATTTCGTGAGCAGGTTCAGTAATTACAAAGAATTCTGTGGGCTGGCCACATTGTACGTAAAACCGATGGCCGTTGGGGCGGAAAGGTTCTCAAGTGGCGTGACGCAGCGTCGGTAGACCCCCGACAAGGTGGACTGATGACCTGGATAAGGTCGCCGGAGTCCGCTGGATGCGGGTGGCGCAGGGTCGGTATCTTTGTCACTCTTTGGAGGTGTCAATTCAGTTTTACAAAAACATTTTTTTTTTTATTTGGAGCCGAGTGGTGGGCACTGCGAGCTTATGCTTATTTCAAGTATTAATATACCGGTCATAAGGTTTTCCTAAAATTGACAATGTTTTTATGTACATAGTACACAATATTGTCATACACTGCGAAAATGGGAGCTACGATGAGTGGTTCAGGCATACGGCTGTCAAGGGAATCGAACCCACGAGTTTTTCGGAACTTATGTACCTACGGAATATATACCGTTAGCTTTTCGGTGAAGGAAAACATCGTGAGGAAACCGGTCTAATCCCAATAAGGTCTGGTTTTCCCTCTGGGTTGGAAGGTCAGATGGCAGTCGCTTTCGTAAAACTAGTGCGTATGCCAAATCTTGGGATTAGGTGTCAAAGCGGACCCCGGACTCCCCAAAGGATTTAATTACGCTAGGAGGATGATGATGATGATACACTGCCAAAAAAAATGCGCCAATTGCTATATGCTAAATTTATAATTCGTATGATGATGCGAGGTAGCATGCGCACAGAGCATTAACTATAACAACAACTTAGAAAAGTTGAAAAACTCCCGACATTTTCATTTCAATTTCATGAAACACGAAACATGAAATTTCACTTGGGATAAAATTATCTATGACACAAAAACCGCATTCAAATCGGGCCATCCGTTTGGGAGCTACAATATCGCAGACAGATACACAGACAGACACGTTAAATTTATAAAAACCCTCTTTTTGCGTCGGGGGTTAAAATTACCTCGCCTCACAGATGGGATCTTACAGTTAAATATGTACTCGTAAATATATAATTCCTTTGTTTTCCCGCTTAAAATAGGAAAGCGCCTACGAACAGAGCGCCCGCTAGGCGGGTTCCTGTTAGTGAGTGTTAATAATCCTTACCTGGCCCAGGCAAGTTGTCGTCGCTCGTCCCGCTGTTCCAAGTTTCCGTCTTGGCTAGGAGATCCTCGTCTGAAGCAAAACGACACATTCGTTGAACAAAAATCTCGGTCGATTGAGTAGATAGCCAAAGTTTTTTTTTGGGTATTGATGTTTTTGAAGTTTGACATGTTTATGTAATTTAATTTACTCTAGCTTATTATTACTATTGACATATATTTTTTTTTAGACATGTACACTAACACATGATGAATCCTTTGTTATCTGAAATAAATGATTATTATTATTAAATATAACTAGCTTCTGCCCGCGTCTCCGTCCGCGTGGAACTCGTTTATATCGTAGCTCCATACAAACTTTCATCCCCTCAGAGAGTGATTTCCAGGATAAAAACTATCCTATGTCCTTCCCCGGGACTCAAACTCTCTCTATATCAAATTTCATCTAAATCGGTTCAGCGGTTTAACCGTGAAGAGGTAAACAGACCGACTGGTCTATATCTTGGTGTAAAAATTTTGCCCGAAATTTTTTAGGCACTTATTTCTGGGGCTAGTAATCTTTGGTCTTTTGTTTTATATGTCGAAAATTCGAAATATTTTGCATAAATTTTTTGGCAGTAAATTGTTTAGTCTAAAATTATATGGAATAACATTTTTGGTCGAATGTATTTTCACCAGGCAGCAGTTCAGTTCTGGCGCTTCGTATAATATAAAAAAATATACTAAACAATATTAGGTCAAACATGTTTTAAGACAAAAAAATCTTTATGCTAAAGAATAAGTTATAAGTAACTACCATTAAATATTATACTTAACATTTTCGGCCAAACAATTTTAGTACATAAAATTTTAGACTAAGCGAAGGGCACCCCAGACGGACAGACAGACACACTTTCGCATTTATAATATTAGTCAGTTTTATGACTCGGTCACTTTGAGGCCTCTGCCGCCAGGCCGCGGTGCGCCATACGTGGAAGCAAGAGGTCAGAGTGCGGCCTCTCGTTCCCGTAGCCAAGCCCTCCGTGTACCGAGCCCTTGATTCAGAATTGATTCCATTGTTTGTATGGGTCATATTGCAAGTCAAATTGAAAATCCTCGAAGTCAAATTGAATTGCAATTTGCGACACTTTTGTATACGTCGGACGACAATGCAGTATAAAGTACGATTCTCACCGACCGGGCCGGGCCGGAGCGCGCCTGAGCGCTTTTTACAAGTTGCCAAAGGTATTTGAAGCTTTAATATAGACGTTAAATTTCGTACTTGAATTTACTTGCTGCCGGTCGGCTCCTCGTGGACGTGGACGGCTGCGGTCGGCTGTCGTCGCATGTGACCGTCTCCTCCCTGGTTTTGACTACTGTACTCTATTAAAACGCGGTCGGCTTCCGCCGGCTGCTCGCGCATCCGTTGCGACGTGGCGCCAGGCGTCCCGGCCCGGCCCGTTCGGTGGGAATCGTACATTATGAATTATGATACTCCTGCACTTCTATCATGGGACGGCCGCGGAATACTCTCGATTTTTCTCGCACTATAGAGTCTGGCAAACGAAAGCGTGACCTGGACTTTTTTAAAAGTGGCAACATTATAATCTGTCAAAGGCACGTCAAATTCTTTGGTTATATTTTGTTTACACAATTATTTTGCATTAATAATTGCCGTAATATGGGTAAAACAATAAAAAGTAATGTGCGAAAGCTCCTACATACTATGAATAGTAAGTTCAAGCCAAAACAAGAGGAGAAAGAAGTCGTTTTAATAATATTGACGATAATGATGATACGTTTCTTATGTTTACAGATAATCTTGAAAATATTCAAGGAATCCGAAAAAACAAAAAAATAGTAATACCATATGTATTTTTTTTTAATTTGCCGCATTTTCCCAGGTCACGCTTTCGTTAGCCAGACTCTACCTCTTGTTCTAAGTGTTCTAATAAGAGAAAGACGGATAGTGCGAGAAAAATCGAGAGAGCTCAGCTCGCGCGCAGGTGCTATGATAGCTGTGCTGATACTTACGTAGCGCCTTACTTGCTTCATCGTCGCTGAACCTCTCTGACTTGTCTATGGCCACTTCAACTGGATCAAAAAAAAAACATTAGCTTCAGACCTAGCTAATTGAGGTCTGGTTGACGTAACTCGCCTCGTCCGCTGGATGCGGGTGGCGCGGGATCGGTCACTTTGGCACTCTTTGGGGGAGGCCTATGTCCAGCTGTGGATGTCTTTCGGCTGATATGATGATGGTGATGATGACGTAACTGGTGACCTGGCTGGTGACCTGGCTGGTGACCTGGCTGGTGAGCTGGCTGGTGAGCTGGCTGGTGAGCTGGCGGCTCTCTCACGCAACGCATCAGCATTACAATTCAGCGAGGAAACGACGCCAGCATCCTCGGTACAATGCCTCGAGCTCGTGGCCCTTTTTAGGGTTCCGTAGTCAACAAGGAACCCTTATAGTTTCGCCATGTCCGTCCGTCCTTTTTCGGCTTAGCTCAGTAACCATTATTACTTTACAACGAGTTTTCTTAGATAGAGGACATTCTATACGCAACTACTTTATTTTTATAATTCATGCCGTCCTTACAGCACTAATAATACTAGTGGTTCTGTGAGCCGAACAACTCGCGTGCCTGTCTTTAAAAAAAAGACGATCGCCAAAAAAATGGCTATAATTATTGCACCTGCTCACAAAATTTCACCAGAATCGGTTGAGAAATGCGACCGTAATTTATGAACAGCCCCTAAGCTCAAACTGTAGAAATGAATCCGGTACTTACAAATGACATCCAGTTGCGAATTATCTTGTGCACCATCATCCGCTGGCTCAGACTTCACAAAAGGCTTTACATCTAAAACAATAAAGCACATATTAGTACAGTAAGCCAAGAACATATGCGACTATTTCGTGTCACGTAAGTTTCAAAACTACAACGCAAGTTTTTTTAATGCATGGCCAGTTTGAAAAACATAACTACAGCAAACGAGAATATCATAGAAGCGAGCTTCTTACTTTAAACCCAAACACGTGCCGGAACCCGGTATGCAGGTTCGAACTAAACGGCTGCCTGGCATCGTTGTGACACCCCGCCTGCAACCCCGCATAATGGCAATAGCACCTATTCTGTGGGACCATGATGCGGCGCTACGTAGACTTGTATGGTTTTGTCGCTCGCTGCATAACTTTACATTAAACTCTCAAATGTCACCGAAGCAGGGGCCTAAACACTCTCTGTGAAGTTGTTGATTTTCTGTGAAGTTTTGTGTGTTTATTGATTTCATACAAGCTACTCTTTTTAAAAGAACGGCCAGATACTGCTCAGAATCGGGAGCACTGGAAAAAGTGGGGGGAGGCCTTTGCTCAGCAGTGGGATACTACGTGGCTCACAATAATAATAATAATAAGAGAGTAGGTATGTATACTTTACAAAGGCAACTTATATTGTAACATTGGCACAAAACAGAAAATATTTTCATTCCGTATAATACTATGTGGATGATTAAGAGTAAATAGTGCAGTCAAACTCATCAGTGGCATTAAGCTCACCATTTGTACATTTCTGTGTATCCATGTAACTTAATTGGTTGATCAATTTAATTATTTATTTAATCTTTATTGCACAAAAGAGCAACTTATCGTGCAAAAGGCGGACTTAATGATAATATATACAACATGTCCCAAAACTCAACGATAAGCCGGCACCAGAGGATGGAGCTGCTTATGATTAGTCGAAAAAAATAAGGAAAAAAATATATCTCAATTATTTTAGAAATTACAGAAAAAAAATGAAATTCATCGAACATCGCTAATGGTATTTTTATTTTATGTTTGTTTTTGGAAACTTAAGTAGCCCTGCTATCTAACACAGTTCTTAAAAATACCATAATACATGTAGTTTTTACACAAAACATAATCAAAAAAATCAATAATCAAAAAAAAAATTGAGATATATTTTTTTCCTTATTTTTTCTCGACTAATCATAAGCAGCTCCATCCTCTGGTGCCGGCTTATCGTTGAGTTTTGGGACACGTTGTATATTTTATTTATTTATTTATTTATCTCACAAAATCTTATACTCTAGTTTAACAAATAAAGTTCCGCCAAACTGTGAACAGTTTGTTGGCAGATAATACGCTCGTTACTACAATCGTTGTTTTTTATACGAACTACCTTAACTCTAATAAACTAAACAATATAATAGGAATAAGAGTTTCTACAAATAACTCGTAAGTAAGAGTACCTCTGTTATGCAACGCGTCATGCCATGCACTACCTAACACTTTTATCAAATAAATTTAATAGTTCTACTTTAATTTTTTTCTTAAATATTAGCTTACTACTACACTCCTCTAAGGTTTTACTTATCTTGTTATGTACCTTAGGAACAATATACTTACGGGTTATTTTACCATAATAGTTGTAGTAGTATATATATATAAGCCTTTTATTCAGACAATTTTACAGTTTAAGAGTTTAAATATTATTGTACACAACTTATCGAATTACATAACTTAACATATTACTGTTTTAGACAACACCGGTTTGGACTGTATGTTGTTTGGCAAAGGCCTCTTCCATCCCTTTCCATTTTTCCCTGTATCTCGTCAGTCTGGTCCAATGTCTCCCTGCGAATTGTCCTGTCCACCTCAATTTGAGAGTTTTAACTTTAACAGTCTGCAGTAAGCTCGATACTCCATACAAACATAGTTACACTCTCATTTTAAAACTATGTGTTGGATTGTAACGAAACTTTGCATGTAGAATCAATTAATCAATAAGCCGTTTAATCTTAACTTTGAGAGATGTTTGGTTGATTTGATTATAGAATATCTCTTGAGTTCAGTTTGCCGTACGGCATAGGCCTCCTCCAGCATTTTCCACTGTTTTCTGTCTTTCGCAACCCTTTCCATGGCCCTTTGGCAGTATTTTACCATATGCCCTGTTGCATGTACAATGACATGAGGTATATTCAGGTCTGTAATTAGTATGTAGCTTCAGATAACATAGTAAAAAAATACAGCAAATTTAAGTTTTTCAGACAAAAATTTGTTATTTTTTTGTTTTATTAACTGGAACCATATAAACTAATTACAGACATAGATATACCTCATATCATCGTATATGCAAAGTTTCGTCACAATCCAACACATAGTTTTAAAATGAGATCGAAACTCCGTTGGTATGGGAAGGTGAATTTCCGCCCAGCTTACTGCGGATTCTTAATGGTTACCTGTTCTACACATGTTTAAGATCTAATCAACTTGTTTCTGATTCTATCTCTCAATTAATAAATATGCTCCTTTGGGACCGGGATATATTTTTGTCCCTTTGGCGGTGGAAACAGTGGGGTGTTGGGGGGTGGACGCGAAACCGGGTTTGTTCGCGACATAGGCCATCGACTCAGAAAAAAAGGGGAGGACCCCTGCTCTGAGTTGCTCCTCGTGCAAAGGCTATCCAGCGTGGAAATGCCGCCAGCATTATGGGGACGTTTGCGCCAGGAACGGGGCGATTAAAGTTAGATTTAGGTAATTTGCAATTTGTGGTTTGTGTATTATAGTATTTCTAGTAATGAAATATATATTATAATTGTTGTTCAGTTATTGATCAGGCAATAAAAGCATTTGTATTACGTATTATTGTTTTATTAATATAGCAGAGTATAAAGTAAAGTTACATTGACAGATGTCAGTGGTCTATACCACAGAGTGTGCATTTTATTCTTAACAATAATCTCTCAATTTAAATTGAGGTACAGTATATGTCACATCAATATGGTTATGTGTAGTTACGTATACATAACCATTTTGATGTGAACCATTTATTAACCTTCATTTAATGATCCCTGACTTTGACGATAATCATGCTAAGCTAACCTTGAACATGCAATCCTTCCTGCAGCCGCTGCAGCTCCGCCTGGCTGCGCTGCACTTGCAGCTTGAAGTCGTTCGCGTCCCGCAGCCGGCGCACGCACACCTCGCAGATCCCGCACCCGCCCTCGCCACCTAGCTACATGTTTAGAAAGACCATTCATATATTTATCTCTAATGCCAATTACATGTAGCACCTACTTTTACTTGTTGGCTGGCACGCAAGCCAGAGGTTAAGAAATCTTCCCATTGGGGTACGCAGAGACTAAAGAACTCTAGAATACTACGGTCCTTGCATACTGGCTAGCTAAGTAAAATCCTGCAACTTGGCAATCACACAACTTTACTGCATTTATGGATTAGGTGCAACCCACCCTGTCTGTTTTTGTTAGGAGGTTAGGAAGTCTAAGTTTCTTAACAACAAAGGGATATCAAAAGGAAATATTGTACTTGTTTTACTTATTTCGATCATTAAGTGCTTTCCAAATATAACATACAATTTTAATTAAAATCGCAAGAAGATCAACATATGATTTTCCTAATCTTATATGGAATAAGGTATCTGAAGTGTGGCTAATACTTGTGACAGGAGACTCCGCTGTCCCACTAGCCAGTTAAGGGTATAACCTACATATTAAATTAGTTTTTGGCAAGTTTAAGGTCGTTATAAAAAAAGGAAGCAACCAAATATACATACTTACATATAAGTCAAAGCAATCTTTGAGCATGTCCGAATATGTCTCCGTGTTGCCGAGATGTGTGTACGGCGTCGTCAAATCCTTGTCCGGAGCGCGCCGCAGGCAGCAGCGGCACAAGTGCGGCACTTCCATCGCGTTAGGAATAGCGCTAGCGCCGTTGATTATAGTTCGAAGGTAAATGTCACAAAAATAACACCATTACGATAATTAGTTGCTAGATAAGGGGCAGCCTTTGGGGCCTTTGCCTAAGACCGTTTTGAACGATTATGTTTGAGAGGCCATTACAAAATATATTTGATTTGATCACTGCAGACTTTGCGAAGCTCAGCCCAGCCACAGACTACTAAGAAGAAGAAGATTATACGTAGGTATAGCCCAGCCAGGGTGCCCCCACTTAAAAAGGCCTACATTTTCACAGTTTGCAGCGCCTCTTCGCGGCCGGATGAAGAACTACAAATTAAAAAAAAGACTAGCTGTCAACCGCCAAGGCGCCAACGGTCCCCATCCATTGTCAATGTCGACTCTGTCTATGGAACATGGCGGATCGTGCTCCAGACATTTTATTTTTATTTTCTGCACCCTGCTGTTTAATGTACAATTGGATAGCGTATTATGCAGTGAATAGCAAACGTAAACGTGACGGCTACAGTTAATGAAGAATTTACTGGAAATGCGAAAAACCAAGTCTTGGGAATCATTCGGCGTTTCGTGGTCGCGGCCGCCATAGTGCGTTGTACTGCTCCAGCTATCACCCAGTGAAGTGAATCGTGAAGCCCTTCCACCGTACATCATGCTAATAACACTGTGTATTGTGAAATGTTTTTCTTATTCTGTACTTTTCTTTGGCAAAGGCTCTAGAGGCTGCCATTTCTCTAATAAATAAATAATAAATGTAGTATAAAAATAGTACATCATTGCGTTCAGTTCTTAAAATAGCCATACGTAATCTATACACACATATCATAGGTATGCATACGTATATGTGCATAAATGTTAGATATACACACGCATAGGTATCTATACATGTATAATTCTATATATATAGCTACAGCTATGCGAGTAAACTGCGTTAGTTCATTTCCTTGACACTGGCAGCAGCACCTTTCATACATGCTAGTTAAAAGGCAGAGTTGCCACTCTTCTCCTTAATACTTACTTTACTCTTTGAGCCCAGCCGAAACCTAACCTCATTTGACTTTGACAGCTTTGTTTGTCCATTGATTGACGTCACGGCGGCGTGCAGCGGCGCTACCACGAAAATCACTCGAGTAACTTAAGTGCGATAGAGATAGAGATATCCGAACTTCGAATGTCGAATGGTTATTTATAGCATAGTTATAACCATGAGCTAGCATGAGTGAGCTATAGCTCAGACCCCTAGCACACTAAGTTTTATGTCGGACAATTCGGACAAAGCATTTGTCCTCTTGCACTCGCATATTTGCCAGAATGGGACGAATGCTTTATCATACATAAAACTTAGTGTGCTAGGGGGTCGGGTCATGACAAGCAAGCATGCCCGCGAGCGTGTGAATAGCTTGCTTGCTTTGAGCATGTACATGTATACTCTAAGCTTGCTTAGCCCGTAGAAGTGCATGGGCTGCTTGCCGGGCTGCATGCCAAGCTGCTTGCCAGGCTGCACGCCGTGCGTGTATGTAGTGTATCTGTGAAATCAAACAGTATATGCTGTATATGTGTCAAATGTCACCGTACGTAAATGTCATACGTAGTATCTTTTTAGTAGTCTGTGAATGTCACTTTCTCAAGTGTGGGTCAGGCACTTCTTGATGTGATTCTTTCGTATTATTGTTTCAGTTCAGAGCGAATTAAAGTATTTTCAGTTAATATTTGACAATTTATCTCTAGTCCATTTTACATAGAGCCCGTGGAGTAACATTCTGACATAGTTTTCGGCGGTCTAACCTACCTAGTAACTTTCGTGGTAATGAGAAATTCTGGGCAATCATAAACAGTGCGTTAGGAAATTTATAGTAATGGAGCGTTGACGTTAGTGCATACAGACTCAGCTTATTAGAGGAGAGAGAATAATAACACGTTCCTGAGCTAGGATACCCTGTGTATAGCCGGCGCTGGAAAGTGCGGAGGCAGTGCAGATGAAGGAGGAGTGCAAGTGGGAGAGTGATGAGGCCGCGCGGGCCGGGCTGCACACAGACACACAAGAACCCGGCGCACAGGCCGGCCACATAGAGCACGAGGTGAAGGAAGAGCCTGGGGAACATCAGCAGGAAGCGTGCGGTGTGATTGCGAGTGCCGGGCTGCTCACAGACACACAAGAAGCTGGCACACAAGCTGGCCACATGGACCATGAGGTGATGGAAGAGCCTGAGAGCGTAGCGGGCACTCAAGCTGGCCCTTTAGACCATGAGGTCTTCGAAGAGCTGGGGGAAAATGAGCAGGGGTGCGGCGTGAGCGCGTGGGCCGGACTGCACACAGACACACAAGAAGCTGACCCACAGGCTGGCCACATGGAGCCTGAGAGCGTAGCAGACACACAGGCTGGCCCTTTAGACCATGAGGTCTTCGAAGAGCTGGGGGAAAATGAGCAGGGGTGCGGCGTGAGCGCGTGGGCCGGGCTGCACACAGACACACAAGAAGCTGGCCCACAGACTGGCCACATGGAGCCTGAGAGCGTAGCGAACACACAGGCTGGCCCTTTAGACCATGAGGTCATGGAAGAGCTGGGGGAAAATGAGCAGGGGTGCGGCGTGAGCGCGTGGGCTGGGCTGCACACAGACAAACAAGAACCTGGTGCACAGGCTGGCCGCACAGAGCACAAAGTGAAGGTAGAGCCTGGGGAACATGAGCATGCAGCGTTTGCCGTGAGCGCGTGGGCCGGGCTGCACACAGACGCACAAAAACCAGGTGTGCAGGCTGTCCACATAGAGCATGAGGTGAAGCTAGAGCGCGGGGAACATGAGCAGGGAGGGTGCGGCGTGAGCGCGTGGGCCGGACTGCACACAGACGAACCAGGTGCACAGAATGGCCACATACTGCATGAGGTGAAGGTAGAACCTGTGGAATATGAGGAGGGAGTGTACAGCGTGAACGCGTGGGCCCGGCTGCATACAGACGAACAAGAACCGGGTGCGCAGGCTGACCACATAGAGCATGAGGTGAAGATAGAGCCCGTGGAACTTGAGCAGGGAGTGTGCGGTGTGAGCACGTGGGCCGGGCTGCACACGGACACACAAGAAGCTTGCGCACAGGCTGGCCACATAGAGCATAAGGTGATGGCACATGATGAGAGTGTGGCGGCTGCGCTGGCCACCCTGTACCAAAATCACAAGGTGAAGAAGGAGCTTGTGGTGGGCCCCAAGGAGCTGCATTGGCCCAAAGTGGGTAAAAGGGAAAGTCCAGGTTGGTTGTTCAACTCATTTTTTGATAAGACCAACCACTCCAACCAGTCTATCCACTGAAAAAGGACTGAAATATCAAATGATTTTTCGTACGTAAGTTTTTTTAACCTCTTAAGGCCCATCGGCCTAATTTCAGGACAAAAAATGTCAGTCTTAACAGCCCAACTCATTAGATTTTTGTAATAACATTTCATTTCAAAATGTTAGTTTTTTATGACCTAAATTCAGGACACTGGGTCGTTATTACATAAGTCCTAAAAATAGCTTGGGCCTTAAACCCACTGGTACAAGCCAATGATGGCTTCGAACCCGGCTTGAAAATGCAAGGCTTTGTATTTTTATGTCTTCTTGTCTTCGGTGTTGATGGTTGTATTCTTAAAACAATTCGAATATTTGTCTGACTGCATGTATGTGCTCAACTGCCGAGTAGTTGCTTCTGAATCCCTCCTGTTCTACAGATTGGTTCTCATATAATATTTTTGTGATGCGGTTTAGGATGTTTTTTTAAAAAGTCTTGTATAATTTTTCCTTTCCACGAGACTCAAACTATCTCTATGCACACTGAGCCGCCTTTGAGCGCGAGCGGCCTCGCTCATTGGTTTAATATTATGATCTTTAATTAGGTACTTAATTTTGACTTATAATTACGTGACATCGAATACGTGAGTTGAACCCTGTGATTATGAGTATACGATGTGTTTGCAGCATCACTTAGCGCAGCAGAGAGGAGCGCTGTGGAAGGCAGTGCCTGCTCCGTCATGCTAGAGCACATGCGTGTGGACCTGAAGCGCCACGTCTGCAGGATAGGGCACCACACATACAAGCTCCGAACCTGTCTCAACAGTCAACGAGACAGAAATACTAGAAAAAAAACGCATATGTCTAAGAACAAAATGAGCAGTAAGTTCCAGTTAATTATTTTAGTGTAGAAGCTTGGAGCCCGCTATTGTTGTACACTTTGTTAATCTTTTTTACAAGCTTTTATTATGTTTCACCTGCCCCGTTGTCTGTCTGTAATAAAATCTTGCAAGGTAAATTTGATCCACTTCCCGGTTTCGTCGGATGACAATGCAATATTATTATGACATAGAGCTGATCTGAAGATGGAGCTGGAAGGTGGCCATAGGAACTCCGTAATTAAACGACGCAACGTCATCGAGTTTGGGCTCGTTAGAATCGTCTCAATTAGTAGTTGGTGATGATATACAGAAAAGTACAGTCGGCAATAAAAACTTGTACCAAAAATGATTTTTGACAGAAACTTTTTTATTACACTTAGATAGGCAGATTTTTACATTTAGATAGGCAGTAGAAGGGTGAATATTTGAGAATGATTTATAGATTAGTGCAATCTAGCATCGCTCAGATAGTTGGTAGGTGCTTTAACTAATGTAAATACCTACCTACTGTGTGTTAAAGTGTAAGTAACTATCATAAGCATCATTGTAATTGCAGGACAGCGGGAAAACCGAAGAAAGGATCGAAGAATAAAATCAATAGGTAAAGATAGTATTAAAAACCATGAAAAGGTACATGCTGCCGAGAAACCATACAAATGTGAACATTGTAGTTACACTAGTGCCCGTAAAAGTCATTTAAAATGTCACGAAATGACACATTCTGGCGGGAAACTATACAAATGCGCCCACTGTAGTTACGCTAGTGCTTTTAAGAGTGCTTTTGAAAGTCAGGAATTGACACATACGGTCGAGAAACCATACAAATGTACCTACTGTAGTACCTACTATCTACAAACGACATTTAGAACGTCATGAAAATACACGTACTGGAGAGCAACAATACAAATGTGTTCAATTTAGTTATTCTGGTGCTCGTAAAGGTAATTTATACTATTAAAAAAAACCGACCAAGTGCGAATCGGACTCGCGCACGAAGGGTTCCGTGCCATTATATATAAAAAACATTAAAAGAAAAAAGTTTGTTGTATGGGAGCCCCCCTTAAATATTTATTTTATTCGGTTTTTTTAGTATATGTTGTTATAGCGTAATACTGTGTCTGTGAAAATTTCAACTGTATTAACTAACACAGTTCTTGAGTTACAGCCTGGTGACAGACAGACGGACGGACAGCGAAGTCTTAGTAATAGGGTCCCGTTTTTACCCTTTGGGTACGGAACCTTAAAAACCGGGGGGTAAATTCTCTTCTTTTATAAAGACGAGATAACCTGCCCGAGGTGTATCCGTCAGTGCAGTCCACTTATGCCTGCTTGTGTTGCCGAAATAATCCAATATTGCCGCTGCAAAATACCCAAGAGAGCAGTAGGTCCAACGTGACCATTTTTTTTATATTATTATTATAGCTTTCTCTCCCACTTTTTTTTTTACAGTTTCTTATCCTATTTTTGTGTTTTATTTATATTTCCTTTCTTATTTGTGGTCCTTATTTAGGGTTAAAGCCTCCACGTGCCAAGCCCACTTAAAGTGACAATATACGATGTGAATCCACAATCAATGCGGTAAAGTGGCTGTCAATATAATTTGCTGACCATGTAAACAAACCGCCATATTAAAATAGTCTTTCTCTATGGCGGGCGGTTTGTTTACATAGTTAGCAAATTCCATTGACGGCCGCTTTGAGTGGATGATGCATCCCGAGGATGCGATGTGTTGAGAGCGAGGGCGTTTGTTCCTTCACCTGTCAACACGGCGTATCCTCAAACATATCAAGGTTCGGCAACGCCCATGTTACAACCAAGGCAAAAAAAAACCGGAACCGTCAGCTGAGTCTATTTATTTGGCGAACCTTTAGCATCCATATACTTACTGATAAACACACATATAGTAAGTGTTTGTTTGTCCGTCTTTGCTGCCAAACGGAGCGACGAATTGACGTGATTTTTTAAGTGGAGATAGTTGAAGGAATGGGGACATAGGATAGAAACTCAGCCCCTAAAGGGGTGAAATGGGGGGTAAAAGTTGATGGAGCTGCGATATAAACGAGTTCCACGCGGACGGAGTCGCGGGCAGAAGCTAGTTTGTCATAAACCGAAGGCAGTACGCAACAACTTCAAGTAGCATATTTAATGAACTAACCCGTGTAAATATCGATCCGCCGCATCCGTCGTTTGTGTGAACCTTAACCCATTCGAGCACATCGCACAATACGAGTTAACTAGTCATCCGGAGTTAACTCGTCTTGTGCGATGTGCTCTCAGATCTGGAAAACTGGGTAGATTTTGTGTATGACTTTGCCGGATCGAAAGGGTTGCCCGGGCGCGCACTAGGCAGCCTGGCAGCGGCAGCCAGACAACATATGACGTTGCGTGGCTGCCTAGTGCGCGGGCTCCCATACAACGTCATATGTTGTACACTGCGCGCCCTGCCTAATCGGTTTTCAGCAAACCTAGTAAAGGCTTTTCCATATATTACGTCATTGTTTCTTTTGACCCCGATTTTTGACCCCATCACCCCTTTATACTGTTAATTCCTTGATTAGTAAAGCCCGCCAAGTATACTACCGTTATCCAACCCCCCCCCCCCCCTCCTATTTTGATATGACGTAATATATGGACGGCCCCTAAGTCCATTTCCTTTGATTTATCCATTATGTTTACAGGCCAGGTGTCCGCACTGCCCTCCATTCAGTATAGTCCCCACCACACGGTATTTTCGAGTAAATCCGACGCGACGTCAGGATTCATCTCTGAAGGTATGTGGCCCCAATTAAGTTATTTCCAATTTGTGACACCCTGTTACCTTGATAGGACGATGGTGCTATCCGACCAGCAAATAATCTCGTCGATTACTACATACATATTTAATTAACCGCACAAGCAGCGCCGAGGCGCTTAACTCAAGTTTACGCGCCGCCTCGCCTCGAGCGGTTAGGTATTCTGTATATGGATTTGTACGGGCAAACGCTCACCACATTAACTCCGTAGTTAGTACATTTACGAGGCGAGGCGGTGAGGGTCGCGCGCCGGGTGGCTCTAATGAGTTATGACCTTTAACCGGCGCAACGCGTGATATGGCCATCATTAAATGTACTTGGGCCCGCCTTTCGTGACCACTGTTCGTTGTAACTGTGTCTTACGCTAATAATCATTCAAACACAATGTACATTGTTCAATGAATAAATGACTTATGACTTTGATACACCGCGGCGCCATCACCAAGCTCAGACGCATCCGCAAATTCATGAAGGGAACAGGGTCTCCCGTTGTTCAAAGCAAAGCGCTTTAATCGTAAGTGGCTGATTTAAGGTAACTCCGGTAGTATACCCTGCCATTCCGCAATGATCAGCCGGCGGCTGCTCGTCACAAGAAAAGTTCAACAGCCACACCAGCTGCATGAGGACTTCTCCTTGACAAATCACCGGTGTGACCATCCCAATGGGTGAAATCTTCTGGCTAAAGTCGAAAAAATCGCATCGTCTCCTCGTCATCCAACTTTGTGGGATACGCGAAGCTATCTGAGTTTGGGTCCCATTGGATGCCCAATATTAAAAAATACCCAGATCCGTCCGAATAGTCGAAGGTTTTTCTAAATTCCGCTGGTACATCCTTCAGAAGCTGCATATAAGCCGTCAACTTGCTCAACTCGAAACCGCCAGGGCAGGGCAAGTACGTCAACTCTTGTTTGAGCTCTTTAGCTTCTTCTAGAGCTGGGGTCGGCAAATCGCGGCTTGCGAGCCGCATGCGGCTCTTTGAAAGGTTTGTTGCGGCTCTTTTAGGTTCCCCAAAAAAAATCGTTGTTTTTATGTATTCGTAAAAGCGCGAAGCAAGTATAAGCTGTGGCTCTGAGCTTTCGAAAAATCGAAATTTTACCGGGATCTGGCTCTTTGTCTAAAAAGTTTGCCGACCCCAGTTCTAGAGTATCCTCACTTCCTAAAATATCATCCATATACACAGAAGAGCGAAGAAGGTGCAGCCGCAGAATAGCGCGCCTCTTCATCTGCCAACTGTCTCAGCGTTCGAATCGCGAGGTACGCGCTGGATTTCATCCCGTACGTAACCGTATTAAGTTGGTAGAGAAGTAGCGGCAACTTGGAGAACTCTCCGCAAAATCCGTTGATATGGTCAATCATCTTGGTTAGTTATACTGGGCTCTTTTCCGCAAATCCAGTGGGGTAGCGCTACTCGTAACCATCCCAGCTATGACTTGCACTCTATTTAGGGTGCATGGCTACTCGTTTTGGCGCGAAACGCGTAACGTCAGTGCCGGATCGATGACGGCAGACGCTGCGGTAGCGAGCTCGCCCCACCCGCTGCAGTCGCATCCTAGATCTACGATAGTCTATTATGGTATACACTTAGTATCTAGGTATGCACTGCGAGTAGCTGAACGCTGAACTAATGAACGCTGTGCGGCCGGGACTTGCAAGGGTTTAATTTCGCGCTTAACCCATTCAGGGCCCGTGACTCAGCGTATGGGTCATGTTAAAACAGTCGCGCAGGGCCCGTGACTCAAATGTGAGTCGTGAATAAATTCTGATTTAAACATAAACAAAACGTAATATGACGAAATAATATAAGTATAATTTGAGCTAACAACCATCTTTATAAGGCATGTTGAAAAACATAATTGTAAACATGTTTTTTTTAGTGAAACAGGGTCTAGAATATTCAAGTTTGGTTTACTGGAAGTGTAATATAGTAAATATTCTGAAATTCGAGATACATACGTGTCCCAGGCAAATGGATAAATCTACATTTCAAAAATATCAAAAATATATGTATGCCTGAAGTTATTGACATGACTCAAGGTATGGGTCACCGTGGCCTGGCGCTAATTGTAAAAACTACACATATCTTCATAGCACGCAAAAATAAACTTTATAACTTGGTTTTAAAGCTTATTTCATGACGAAACTCGTTGCAAATTGTACCTTTTTACAATAGATTACTGTTTGGATGGTAGCAAGCAACATTTCTAAGGACCAAACTTATTAACATGCCATTTTTTTTTGTTTCATTATAAAAACAGGGTGGCTTAAACTGTCACCAACTAAATGGTATATTGTATTATCACAACAGTGTGTGAGAAATATTTACAAGAAAAGATTTTTTCTGAACCCTATAATTATGTGAAAATAACAGCGCCCTCTCGACAATGATCATCTATTTCTGATCAGGCTTTAAAATGTTCATTCTTAGTTTCTTACAAATATCAACAAATTAGTAAATATATATATTTTAATATGAACAGTAAACAGTTGGTTAGTAAAAATGTTGCATAATATTGTCCAACGGACCGGATTCATAAGCGGCAATTTCTTTGACGTTCGCGCCAGGCCCCGAGACCCATAAGCTGAGTCACACGTTTTAGCTGAAAACGGTTTGTATGGTGGCCCGGCGTGTTGTGTACGCTTCGTGGTTCGTGGCCATGAATGGGTTAATCAACTTCGCTTAAGCGTTTATCCGTTTAACAAGACAAATTCTACAACTTCTATTTGTCCTCCTGGAGCAGTAACAAATTGGTGCCTTGGTATTTTTCCCCGAAACGCATATGATTTGAAGTGAGGAATTTCTCTAGTTCCTTGCGCAAATGCTACGTACAGTCAGCATCAAAAGTAACTGCGCATTTGACGTCTTCAAAAGCTCTTATACCCTTTTAATAAAGACTTTTGGCGTCTTCGATTGCCCAGTTACTTTAGATGCTGACTGTACACGCACTAGCGCTTCAGTAGCTGTCATTTTTACTACATCAAGTGACTGGGTGAATAGTCAGCGTTTTTAAGGCGTTATTTTTCGTCATTGTCGGCGTCATACCAGTACCAGAGTCTACTTTTGATGAAGATGTTAGCCAATACCAGTACTGAATCTTTTTTGATTAAAGATTCTGCGGTACGTTTTACCTCTGATGAAATAATCTTGAGACGACAATGACGTTAAAACCGTGCGGTTCAAACGCTCGAAGAATAGTCCGACTCTTGATATGTGACGAGCAGTTTTACACGTGTTCTCCTTTGTTACAGACGAGGAAGTCGACGTGGTGTCCCTCGGCACGTGTCCGCTGCCGCTGGCTACGACCGACGTGCGCACAGACTTGCTCCTGCGCGTACCATCGCAGAAGCGCCAACACACCCAGCGCACTGTCGGACGCCGCTCCCACACAGACACCGACTCCGAAGCGGAAGCCCCCGAAACGGGACGCCGTTCCGTGCACAACGCCAAGGAACGCCGCCGAAGAAAGTGCCTCCAGAACCTCTTCGCCGAGCTCCAGAAACTAATACCCGTGAAGAGTATATATACATGCGTGCCGAAAATTGTTATACTACGCGAGGCCACTTCCCTCTGCCGCAGGCTTAGGCAAGAGGATATTGAGCGCGAGTGTCTCATAAAACAGAAAAATAAACTCCTCGCCAAATTGAAAGAGCTCCGCACAATAGTCGCGTCAATTTGGTTTTAGCTTGTTGCGGAATTGCCTGGGCTTCATTGTGATGTGACACTATGGACTGCTAACTTTGTATGTAAGTCGCTTCATCTATGTTATTTTCCCCGGAAGAGGGCATGGAAGAGCGCTGTTTAAGTCAGTTGTAGTTCTCAAATTGGGAGTACCCAATGAATCAGCTTTTACGGCTTACTCTGCTTCTGTGGACTTACTGAAGATTTAAATCAATGGGCTATTTTACGGAAAGTTGTATACGACTGTTTTATTTTGATATAATCGGGTTTTTTCTACTCGGAATCGAGAGCACTTTCGAATAGTATACGAGAAAAAAAGTGTCCCAACCAAGTGTACCGTTTTCATACTACACTTGTATGGTGGTAATGGAACGGAAAACCGAAAATTATACGTAACATTATGGACAGTTTTTTTCACCTATTGGGTCGAAAGTGCTCTCGATTTTGAGTAGAAAAAACTTGATTATATCAAAATAAAAAAAAGTCGAGTGTACAGCTTTCAGTAAAATGCCCCCAATAACTTGGAGTTATTATGTTTTTCTCAACGATATAGCAGTGCCAAAGCGAGCTATAAAACTATTGTGTACTATAAACTCCTAGGTTCTCAGTAAAATATTTCTTACAGACTGCTTCGTGAACTCGTAGACTTTTTTTTTTTTACATACATACATACATACATACATTCACGCCTTTATTCCCAAAAGGGGTAGGCAGAGCACATGAAACGTATGTTCCAGCGCTACTTTTAGCATACATGTGGGTAAGTATAAAAGATCAACTAAATGTGATATTGCAGTGATAGGTTGCTAGCCCATCGCCAACAACACACTTCAACCCTGGTCCCTTAGTCGACTTTTACGACACCCACGGGAAGAAAGGGGGTGGTGAAATTCTAACCCGACACCACACGGGTTTTTTTTTTTATATAATAATAAAATATCTCTAAAATGTTTTTTGAATTATCAGCAAAGTATAAATAATTGACGCTTTACAGATTTACTCCGTGTTGATATTGTTTCGAAACATAAACGAAGATTGTTTTTACTAGACCTTCCATATTTAAGATAAAGTAGATGATAATGTACCGTGGTGTTTCGCGTGAACTCTCTTTGTTTTTAAGTGTTTGATGCGTGAGTTTGTCGATGCTGTAAATAGTGTTGGGAGCAAATCATCAGAAAGGTTGGTTGCAAGCGAGTTCGGACGGACCGAGAGCGCTCTAACGGCGCGGGCGCCGCGGTTGAGCTTGAGGAAGGGAGACGCGGTGGCCAATATATATGTTTTCGGGCCGTTAAGTAGGTTTACGTCACACCTGGCCATAGTGCGAGTTTTACCGCACGCTGCGCGTATGGCAAAACTCGCATGGCCTGGTAAAGTGGCCATGGTATTATGGCCCTCACCTTCGGTTCGGGCCACAAACACTTGCGATCTGGGCCATTTACGATTTCACCGCAGGTACGTAATGTACTATTTCTATTACAGTCATCGTCTCGGCGAGCTCCGGCCGTGGTAGTCATGACTTGTTTTAATTGATATTACAATAAGTTTAAAGAATACTTAGGTTAGTTAGGTTATGTTTTTTTGCGTTTTGTTATTTTACATGAATTAATAAAGATAACATTTTAAGGCTTGATTATGTACAGTCGCGTATACTATTTTATCTACACACAGAATGGTTTTTTTTTAATATCACTCGTGTCGAATGTCGTGCGGTTTATATTTAAGAAACATACTGAATTGACGTTTCGTATCGATAACTATTTTTATATCTATGGATACTAGAATAGAGACCCACTTGGAGTTTTGACAGCCGTTCCAAATTTAAACTCGTTACCTTACAAAAATCGATACTGTAATAACATTAAAGAACTACTCCCACAGACAAGAAAGTTCTCGTAGTAAAATTGGTTATAATAACGCTGGTCATTTCCCGTTACGGTTTCTGAACGTATTTTAGAGCACTAATGATCCTGTGCCACAAATTGTGGAATGAAAATTAAAAAAGACCACCTTGCAAGCCTCCAATTTTGTATGAAATACCATTACGGGTCTCTCGTCTCGCTGCGCGACACTTCGAAGCCCATTATGAAGAGCACAACGTCAATATTTCATTGAATGTTTGAGAAAAATATGTTTATTTTTTTTTTGTTTTTTTAAGCAGTAACGCTGCTAACAAAAAAATTAAATTCAATTTTTCCTTTCATTTAAAATAAATAATTAAAAACATGTTTGTGCGTATCCCCTTGTTTCTAAATCAACAGCAGAGGTAGCATACCCAACACCATAGCAACGGATAGAGGCACAGTTTGTCTCTGCAACGATGAAAGAGGTTTGTAAAATTTTGAATATCATTTAGTTCAATTCTACCGCTTATCAGCAATCAATTGGATCTCTCGAAAATTCACACAAACATCTTGGAGCATTTTTACGCATACAAACTGATAACCACCCTGTAGCTTGGAGCCGGTGGCTTTCGTTCTGGAGACAATAAGAGAAATTACATATAACAATCAGTTTTTATGCACAGAAATAAACTGTGTCAACTGTGCACATTGCAGCAAGGCAAAAAGGCTCCAACTTAGTGCGTAACTTTGCTCGCAATTGAACAAAAGCACTGGTATTCTGTTAGAACCCAGAAAAATACCTATATGAATATTATAATTTTATCGATGCAAAAATATATGCCGCCGAGGAAGTATTTTTTGTCGTGGACTTTGACCAGATGTTCGGGTAGTTCCTTTAGGTTTTCGACGGAGATATTGCAAAGAGTGCATTTCAGGTCGACAATGTCGAGGAAAGCGACGAAGCTGCTCATCCCGGAGCCCGCTTTATAGGTTGGCTTCTCTTTTACGTGGTCGTTTTGTGTGTGGTGCCGCAAGACCTCAGGGTCGGGGTAGGTTTTGATGTGCAGGATCCTAAACTCATCTTTAAACTCTACTCTTTTTTTATTTAAATAAACAGTTATTAACTCGTTTACGCTACCTTAAATGGGGTTCGACAATTTATCACAGACTGCGCAACTGTGAGGTCACTGTCCTGTATGTTTTTGGCGCAATGTCTGTGTAACTGATATTTGTGCCAAAATTGATTTTTGCACTTATCGCAACTGACAGGTTTCTCACCAGTGTGAATTCGTTGATGCCTCCGCAAATGCGCGCCTGTTACAAACGTTTTACTACAAACATTGCATGTATGAGGTCTCTGCCCCGTGTGCCATCTAATGTGCACAGTCAGAGAACTTTTTGCTGAAAACTGCTTTTGACATGTACGACAGGTATGAGGCTTCTCTCCCGTGTGAACTAGTTGATGCTGATTTAATGACGAGCTCTGTGTAAACGTTTTACTACAAACTTTACATATACGTGGTCTTAGTCCTGAATGTGTTCGGATGTGCTTAATCAGATAATTTTTCGCGATAAACTGGTTCTTACATATATCGCAAGTGTATGGTTTTTGTGCAGTGTGGATTTTTTCATGCAGCTTGACATTTGAGCGATCTGTAAACGTTTTATCACAAACTTTACATGTATGTGGTCTTCCTCCTGTATGTATTCTGATGTGCTTAATCAGACTATTTCTTAGGGTAAACTGTTTTTTACATATATCGCAAATGTATGGTTTCTGTGAGTGTGGATTTTTTCATGCTGCTTGAGATTTGAGCGATATGTAAACGTTTTACTACAAACATTACAATTGTAAGGTCTCTCCCCTGTATGTATTCTTATGTGTCTGACTAAATCCCTTTTTCCAGTAAAATGCTTTTGACATACACACGTTTTTAACGACTTTCCTTGTCCTGTATGTGTTCTGATGTGCTCAGTCAGATTACCTTTTTGTGTAAATTGGCAGATCGCAGGTGTGTGACTTGTCACCAGTGTAACCATTATATTTCAATTGTGTAACTTGCTTGTGACATATGTCACAGTCATAAGTTCGATTCGATTTATTAGCAAATTTCTTGCTATATATTTTAGAGGTGTGAACATTGACTTCCGTGTGAACGCGTTTATGTGTAACTAAGGCACGTTTAATAGATAACTGTTTGGGACATATTCCGCAGCAGTGAGGCCCCGCCGCGTGTTCCTTTATGTGCTTGATTAACCCAGGCTTGTCTGTGAACTGTTCCCCGCAAGTGTCGCACGTGTACGCTGGTTCCTCGGCGCGGAGCCGCGGTGTCATCAGGCAAGTCCTTCATACGACTCGCGCGCCTCGGCCCGTGGCGTGATGTCGCGAGACACGTCTGGCTCGCGCGCGGCGCCACATCGCCGCGAAGGCGCTCGAGCCTCACGGCACAAGCCATGGCGAGCTGTTCCCTGGCGCGGGCGGACACAGGCCGCGCCGGCTCTGCCTCTGGTTGGGTTGCGACTGACCGTAACACTAAAAAAAAGACAGTGGTAGTCGATGATACAGCCATGGGAATAATTTTGAAGTCATTAATGTAATTTTAAAAATGTGGTAGATAGCTTATACGCGCTCCGAAAGTGTCCCAATAAAACATGGTGAATTGATAAAAAATCAATTGAACTGTACCTCCTCCTTGTTTTGAAGTCGGTCAAAAAACAATTGAGGACACAAAAAACCTTCTGCAATAAATTATCAATCCCGGCAAATGAAATTGCATGTATTTCCATGTTGTAATTAATTACCTATGTTGGACATATACAATCTTTGAATAAGAGCCCTGCGAAAGGTCAAAAATGGCGGTATCATTATCACCGCGGACTCCAAGAACGACATCGAGAAACTCAAGCAAACGTTCTAAAATACCTCTGGGATCGAAGAAAAAGTTGGAAAAAGGGAAATTGGAGGCAAACCAAACGTGAATATTTGCCCCGCGCGTGCTAGATGGAATTGGACGCGACGTTCGCTCCTTTAATTGCTTTAACTTCTTTTGCCCCAGGGCGTATGATCAGCGATAGAATCGCGCTGATTGTCTTGGTTTTGTCCAATCGCGGTATTTTATTTCGAAAAGCGTATGCTCGACCCGACGCGCGCAGCAGTAGTGGCCGTAGAGGAAATTATTATTTATTTATTATTTATTTATTGAAAAAACAGGTTACATAACATTACAGTGTAAGCACCAATGCGTCATGAACCGAACAATGTTTATTTAGACGGCGAAACGGCGTGGCCCCGTTGCGTCGACAACTCGGGTGTTGGATTTGGTAGGTTGCCCCGGAACCGACGAAACACGACACCTTTCGGCCAGAAATCAGCACACGCGATGGTCTCCTGGAGCGGCCGCGGCACGCGCACTACAAAAGAGCTGAAGTGCACGTAGTGCCGGGACCGCAGCTGGTGCACCCTCAGCGAGTAGCCGGTTTTCTGGCGAACATACTGCGTCACTTCTTCAGCGGTGGCAGTGTGATGCAGGCGCGACACGTACAGCGCCTTGCTCGGTGTGGAGACCCGCAGACCACAACAAACCGGGTCTGCAGTACCACACTGACTCTTACGTGTCTTACGCTTTCTTGACACCGTTGTGAAACCCTCCTTGTCCACATTGGTGCGAGGGGTTTCCTCTTTAGGAGGATCCCGAACTTCATGCGCTTTTGAGGGCGCAGCTTTCCGGCAGGCTGGAACAGTAGGCTCACCAGCAGAAACGACGTCAGCAAAACGACGACGTGGTTTCGATGAAGCGTTGAAGCGTTGACGGGAGGCCCCGCGAGGAGGGGGCAGGGGGGCCGCGGTTCGCGGTGCGCGGGTTCGGGTGGTGGATTCGGCGGTGTTATATTTAATTTATTATATACTGAGATAGAGTCATCAGCTTCCTCCATGTACTAGCGCCATCTATTGACCGACGCTCGAGTTATACGTACAATGCTATTTATTAGTGGGGCAGAGTGCTCGAACAAATTGTCGAAAATATGGACACGCTGGACAAAAGCACCAAATTTTTTTCAGGTACTTGTTAGGTCCATAGCTTTAGGTTTTTGATAGGAACCAACTCCTCTGTCGGCCATCTTTAATTTTATGGCGGTCATTTTGAATTTTAGTTAATTTATCAATTTCCTGAGTTCTATTTAACGTAGAATTAATTATACAAATACAAATACAAATAGTTTATTAACAGAGAAAAAAATATATAACATTTACAGTTTTTACTGACCCCCACACTAGGCAAAGCCTGTCCCGTGGGAAATCATACGATTTACAAAAGGTATTACAAAAGCGGCTATTGCAACCATGTTTCATAGAGAGATAAAAACTAGAATAGGGAAATTTAAATTTAAATTAGTAAAGCATAGATAATACAACCAGATAACTAAGAGAAACATATAAAGCTTAATTCTAAATTGAGTGGCAGCACGTTGTTTGCGTGTGTATGTGTGTGGGTGTGTGAGTATGAGGTGTGAATGTGTGTGTTAAGTTAGGATATTATTCTAATAATGTTTTCTGTGTCTAAAAAGGATAAGTTCATCATACCAACTGTTAACAGCTTTTTTGTTTCCAAGACCGAGCATTCCTTAAAATAGTACAAACTAACTAAACGATTGGACGATGGAGGAAGACTGAAAAACGATGTGCAAATGTGGTTTTGACGGCAGTCGTAGGAATTTTAAAAGTTCGATTTTTAAGTAACCTATTTTAGTTTGATGAGTTGAGAACCATTCTGTGCGCCGACAGAGCCACCCTCAAAAGATAGAGTTTTCGAACATTTAGTACTTGAGCGTCATTGTACAAGACCTTCGTAGGATACCTATTGGTGCACACGTGGCACACAGAGGATCCCGTGGGTTCCGTACCTTCTGGCAGGGGTAGCGTCGGTGAAGAAATCAAAGTCAGGATCTCAATATATGCACCGATATATTATCATAAATATATGGAGCAAATACAGTCGTCGGATTGTTAAAACTTATTAATAGAATCTTGGATTATTATAGATTAAAAGGACGACACAAAAACAAACACAAGTAGCACGAGCAGCGCTCAGAGCGAAAGGGGACGTGACAGTTCGTCCATAGATAATAACAAATCATACATGGCACACTAGACAGCCCGATTAAGTTTAAGGTGCATACACACTTCAAAACTCTAATACTTCCCCTTATGCACATTAGACTTATGTGAAATACTACTACAATAGAGCTTTACATTAACATTCACATACTCAGTAGGTACATAACAAAAATACATGTATAGGCTATGGCTAACAGGCACATTCATATAGATTAGACATTTCAAATAAGCATCCAGGATCATTCTACATTATCACAGTAACAATTCATTAATACTAACAAGGCTTTACACACAAATCATGCCTAAACACGCTATGTTGTCTAGAATTTAAACACTTTGTTAGTACATCTGCAAACATTTTCTCTGTACATAAATATTTAACAGTCATAAATCCCTTTTGTACTAAATCTTTAATAAAATGGAAGCGCACATCAATGTGTTTTGTTCTCTTGTGACTAACATCTTTATTTTCAATAATTTTATTAGCACTTTGGTTGTCATTATACACAATGATATGCACCTTTACACTGGGTACTATTTCTGTTAAAAATTGCTTAATAAAACAAAGATCCTTGGATACATCAGCAATAGCCATATATTCCGATTCTGTGGAGCTTAGTGCGACAGACTGCTGTTTTCTAGATTCCCAATTGATTAAATTCGATCCTAATTTAATTGCAAAGCCTGTATATGATTTCCTATCAAAACAATCATTGGCCCAGTCGGCATCAGTATAAGCACCTAAAATCAATTCCTTACTTTTTACAAAATGTAAACCGTAATTAATTGTACCCGCCAGATACCTCAGCAAACGTTTAGCAGCTAACCAATGAGTTTTTCCAAAGCAGTTATTAAACTGACTTAATTGGCTACAGGCAAATGATATGTCGGGACGACTGCAAACAGAAAGATACATAATAGAGCCGATCAACTCTCTATACTTATACTGCTCGTCCTCCAGACATTCATTTTCCTTTGACAACTTATTATTGGGAGCCATTGGAGTGGATACGGGCTTACAGTCTAGCATGTTAAATCTTTTCAGGATATTTTGTATATAAACAGACTGATCTAAAGTTAATGTGCTGTTTTTCCTATCCCTAGTGACACGAATGCCTAAATAGCTATGTATTGGACCCAGATTTTTAATGTCAAATTCTGATTCCAATACTTGTAATAATTTATGTTTGCACTGACTATCCTTATTATAAAACAAATAACAATCATCCACATACAGTGCAATAATAACAAAATCATTTTGAGACTTAATGTAATATACACAAGGTTCATTTTTACTTTGAATAAAACCACTGTCACATAAGACCTTATGTATACGGGCATTCCACATGCGACTAGACTGTTTTAGTCCGTATATGCTCTTTTGTAACAAACAAACTTTATCTTTATTTACACTAAAACCTTCAGGCTGCTCCATGTAAATGGTTTCATTCAAATTACCATTTAGAAAAGCCGTAGTTACATCTACATGGTCAATATTTAAATCAAATTCATTTGCAAGACTAAACAATATTCTAATGGTTGAGTGACGCACGACAGGACTGTAAGTGTCATGAAAATCTACGCCTTCTTTTTGAGTGAAACCTCTCGCAACTAAACGAGCTTTATGGCGTACAAAATTGCCTCCTGCATCACTTTTCACTTTATATACCCATTTACACTTGACAATATTAGTATTTTTCGGCCTATCAACCAACTTCCATACTTTATTTACCATTAGCGACTCATACTCGTCTTTCATAGCCTTCTGCCACTCGGTGGCCTCAGGACTAGACATAGCCTCTTTGTATGAAGTTGGTTCAGAGCCATCATTGACCATCAGCGACCAATCAGAATCACAATACCTCTTCGGTGGAACAGACCGAGTACTGCGCACAGGACGTCCCGCAGACGTCGGTGTCGGGGCAGGCATCTGCGTCACAGCTTCCCCTGGAGCGAAGCCCGCACCCGGTGACCAGTCCGCGTCATCGGCAGGACAGTCAGCGAGAGAATCGCTCTCGCTCACCGTGCAGTAGTCGTTGTCGTCTCCCGATCCTGAAAATGTCAAAGAATAATCTTGTTCATTTCTGATGTAACTATAATCGTTGCTCTCGTTGGCAACGTTATTTGTATTATCGCGTGTGGTACTATCATTCCCAACCGAATTATCTGTGCCCTTCATGCTACTCTCATTCGCATGGGTTAAGTCATCGACAGTACTATCATTCCTATCAATGACACTGGCATCAAGTGTAGTTCTCTCATTCCTACAAGTTTGACTAGTGCTACTCTCATTCACACATGTTAAATTACCAACAGTACTCTCATTCCTGTCAGTACCAAACGCATCCATTGCAGTACTCTCCTTCCTGCAAACTGGAATAGTGCTACTCTCATTCACACAACAATCACAATCTACGACATTAAATTGATTAAAAAATCCAAAATTAAAATTCACATTATTTATGTCGCTATGATTAAAACTGTAAAACTTTCGCTCTAAGAATTCAACATCTCTAGATATAACAACTTTCCTAGGGTCATTACAGTCAGCCAATCTATAACCTTTTGAGGTTTCGGAATACCCGACAAACACATGTGGCTTACTTTTTACATACAGCTTCCTACACTTTTCTTTCGGTACCTTAGCATAAGCCATACAGCCAAAAACACGAAGATTACTGAGGTCCACCTTTGACCCAGTCCACATCTCCTCCGGAATCCGACTGCCCAAGGCTGCTGTAGGAGACCTATTTTTAAGATATATAGCGTTGTCACCGCCTCTCCCCAGAAGCGCCGGTCCAGACCCGAATGCTGCAGCATACACCTGACTTTATTCATCAAAGTACGGTGAGATCTTTCGGCTACAGAATTCTGTTGAGGACAGTAAGGTACAGTAGTTTGATGCAAAATACCCTTTCTTTTAAAAAACTGAGAAAGTTGTTTATTCACGAATTCTTTTCCGTTATCTGAACGCACTGTTACAACTGGCAAACCCATCTGTCTTTCGACCATACTAACAAAATCAATAAAACGTTCACTAACCTCACTTTTCCTTTTTATAAGTATCCGAAGGATTTCCTTGAGTAGTGGTCCGTTATGGTGAGAATATACTTTGCGCCCCCCAGGCTGACTGGAAGCGGGCCACACACATCTGTATGTAATAGGGCTAGGGGCTTGTCAACAACCTTGCTTGGTCCCTTTGGGAACGGTTTGGAAGGCAGCTTGCCCTTCAAGCATGGGACACATTTGGTAATTTCCTGCTCATCCTGTAACAGAGAAAGATTAGGCACCCTATCCCTAATGCTCTGTAGAGCCTTATTATTGATATGTCCAAGACGTGTGTGCCACAAATCCACATCAGAGACTGCGGAATTCGTGGCTTCTTGCCTTTGCAAGAACCTTGAATTCTCCCAATTGCACAAGTGCTCACCCTTACAATTTGTCATATTAAGTCTGTACATACCATTTTGTAACACAGCAGAACCTATTTGCTTGCCTTTATAACAGATAACGCCGCCAGCCCTGTTAAACGTCACCACATAACCATTCTCTATCAATTTGCTGACCGATATTAAATTTGTGGACAACTTAGGAACATATAAAACATTACTAAGTCTATGCTTTTCATCTAAGTTTATAAACATTTCACCAGTACCAGCACAGTCTAATTCCTCATTATTTGCAACTTTAACTTTACTGACATTAGGTCTTAAATTTAGAAAATAGTGCTTACTATTGACCATATGACTCGTTGACCCCGAATCAAGGTAAAAATTGTCTTTTGCATGAACTAACATTGCTGAGGCAGACAAAGCTTGATCCACGTTCTGCTTCCTGTCACGTTTCCGCTTGAAGCAGTTTCGTTGAAGATGACCGGTCTTCTTACAGTAGTGACATCGGGCCCTGATGTCTTTCTTTGAAGAAACAAAGGCTGTGTTGTCATCAGTTGATCTTCTAGTCTCCTCTTGTAGCAGTCTAGCCCGCACCACTTCACTGGTAAGCGTGCTAGTCATGTTGGCCGTTTCCAAGTTAGACACCAATGAGTCATATTCTGAAGGTAGGCCGCTCAGAAGTATTTCAGCAACCTCCTTATCTTCTATAATCTTTCCAATATCTCCTAATTGTTGCACTGTTGTCATGACTGACTCTATATACTCAGCCATACTGGTGAAGTTCGCATATTCCACACGGTGTAATTGGCGGAGCAGCAGTACTCGCCGTACCAAGCCGGAGTCCTCGAATATGTCTGAGAGGTTCTTCCACGCCTCTTGAGCTGTTTGTGCGGTTCTTACGTATTGGTACATGGTGGGTTTCACCGCCAGACATATACGGGCAAGGGCACGCTGGTCACGCACATCGCCCGCCGGTGCTCCGTCTTCCACCAATTTCCACAGTCCATCGTGCATCAACGACATGCGCACGGCAAATTTCCAGGCATAATAATTTCGAGCGCCTTCCAGTCGTTCATATTGAGCGCTGAAGGAGCCATTTCCTGACGAAGATGCCGAATCATGAGCCATATTTTAGGTTATGTGAGTGAATCTTACTTGTGTAATTGATCCTGGTTATCTCTTTGCTTCTTTGCGTTCTTCACAATGTTTACTGCTGGGCCAGGATAACCTATTGGTGCACACGTGGCACACAGAGGATCCCGTGGGTTCCGTACCTTCTGGCAGGGGTAGCGTCGGTGAAGAAATCAAAGTCAGGATCTCAATATATGCACCGATATATTATCATAAATATATGGAGCAAATACAGTCGTCGGATTGTTAAAACTTATTAATAGAATCTTGGATTATTATAGATTAAAAGGACGACACAAAAACAAACACAAGTAGCACGAGCAGCGCTCAGAGCGAAAAAGGGGACGTGACAGTTCGTCCATAGATAATAACAAATCATACATGGCACACTAGACAGCCCGATTAAGTTTAAGGTGCATACACACTTCAAAACTCTAATAATACCTAATAGATTTCTTCAAGGCTACCTTCAGAACCGCTCTTTGCGCTCTTTCTAATTTCAGAAGGATAGTCGAGGTAGTACCTCCCCAGGCAAGAATGCAGTAGGAAATTATCGATTGTCCAAGAGCGATATAAACAGTTTTAAAAAGGGATAAATCGGCGGATTCTCTTAGCATCTTCACAGTGTATATCAGCTTTCGGACCCTACCCGCCACTGCCTCCACATGCTGCCTGAAGTTTAATTTCTCGTCTATCACAATTCCAAGATACTTTATTGTGTTCGATCTTGTCATATGGTCACACATACAAGTTTGGGCTGAAGAAACAGTGCAGCCACGATTGTGGACTTTAAGTTTCATCTGTAGGCCCGGTGAGGAGGCCGCTGTCTTATGGAAACAAAGAAATCTCGTTTTGGTTGTATTTAAAGTTAGCAGATTCTGCTTTAACCAGCCTGACAGTAGAGACATACCATGCTCCACGTGACTATAGACGTTTTCCCAAGAGCAACCGTGAAATACTATAGCGGTGTCATCGGCATAACACAGTAGCTCAGCATTCTGTAGCGGAGTAAGTGTAATGTCATTAATATACAATAGAAAAAGGGTAGGACCCAAAATGCTGCCCTGTGGTACGCCAAAAGAGACCTCCCTCAGGTCACTAAAATGTTCCCCAACTAGGACACACTGCTTTCTTTCCGTCAAGTAACTAGTAAACCACCTTAGTGTATTCCCTCGAAACCCATACGCCTCCAGTTTTCTCAAAAGGATGGGGACAGAAACCGTGTTTGCTAAGTCCAAGAAGACTCCGACACAGGCCCGGCCCCCGTCCAAGTGTGAAGAGACAATTTTTGTAAGAAGGGTAACGGCATCTTCGGTCGATTTTCCCTTTCTGAAACCAAACTGACGATCCGCTAGAAGGCAATTGGATTCAAGATAACTTAGTATTCTTTTATTTACAATTCGCTCTAAAAGTTTTGAGTAACATCCCAGTAATGATATAGGCCGATAGTTGCAGGGTTCATTTTTGGCATTCCCCTTGTGTATTGGTACTATTGCTGATGTTTTCCAATCTGTGGGAATTATAGAATATCACATAGAATTCACTGACCCTAAATATGTAAATCTAGACACCAAGTTTGTGATTCTAAGTGACTTAGAACTCGAGGTATTAATAAATTAACAATTATTCAAAATGGCCGCCTTAAAACTAAATATGACCGACAGAGGGGTTGGTTCCTATTAACTATGTTCAGCGTGTCCACATTTACGACAATTTGTTCGAGCACTCTGCCCCACTAATATATTAACATTATTATATTATTATTACTCGTTATTATAGAGGCTATAGTGACACATAATCTCCGGAAATTTCAAGTGTCTACATATTACGGTTCTAGAGATATACCGATTGTTATGGGCGGGCCAAAAATCGCCATAAAATTACATTTCATGTATGAGAGCACTGTTTATTTTTTTTGTTTTTTTATTTTTGTGAATGTATGTTAAAGCAGCAATAGAAACACTACTTCTGTGTTAATTTGAACAGTCTAGCTATTGCAGATAGGCAGACAGCCGGATGGACAGCGAAAGCTCAAGAACAGGGTTCCGTTTGATATCCTTTGGGAACTCGACTCTATAAACTATCTAGTTGAATTCCTTGACCCCAAATATGTATATTTAGACACTAAGTTTGTCATTCTACGTTAAATAGAACTCAGGAAATTGATAAATTAACTAAAATTCAAAATGGCCGCCATAAAATTAAAGATGGCCGATGGAGGAGTTGGTTCCTATCAAAAACTTAAAGGTATGGACCTAACAAGTACCTGAAAAAAATTTGGTGCTTTTGTCCAGCGTGTCCACTTTATCACCTGAAACTGTCCTATTATATCCCTTCAGCTGTGTTCATCCCTCTGTGGGCTTCATATTTTTTCCTGCAGGTCGGTGGAGCGGCCCTCGGAGGGGCGCAATGGCTTTGCTTACTTTCTTAGAAATAAAACCGGCATTCGTGTATCGATCTCGCTTTAATCCATTGAAACGTATAGCCAATTCAGTGAGACAGCTAGCAAGCGAAAACTTCAATGGCCAATGGAGGAAAAAAACAATTTAGTCGTTAGTCTAAAATAGTCAGTGGCACGTTTGACACGGTCGGTGTTCGCGAGTGAAAATTAGTGGGTTTAGTGCTGAATTGTAGTGCCAGAAGGACAGTTTTTGTAGACATGTAAGTAATCTTTAGAATTACATAGAAACAAGTGTTATTTCAACCGGTTAGCTGTAATAAAACCGTGACTAACATGACATACCTACTCATGGTCAAATTTTGGCAACACGTTTTTTAGCGCTTTTCTAATAATTTAATATTACTATTAGCTATTAAAATTACCGTTAGTTATCATACATTTGTTTAAAATGAACTTAAATGGATTATCAATGGCCCGAAAGTAAATAAATCGATTGAAGTTGGTAACGATCACAACAAACCCCTCAGAGGGGGACCTAACCGACCGGGAATTTCCCTCCGAGGGATGCCCACATGATACCTCGTGACGTCACTACGATCTGCACTCTATACTAATCATGACCTTGATTTATAACGTTTTCAAATCATGTTTTGATGTGATTTTTGTTTAACTGATGGTTATATTATAGTTTTAAGTAAAAGTATACTTAATGGGAATTTTAAGTAACCTAATTTGTTTGGTTCAAAATATATAGTTGCTGTGATAATTGCACTCGTTAAAGAGGTTATTTTGTATGAAAGTAGACATACTTTTTTCATTTTACTCTCAGATAAAACCTGCTGCACTTACAATAAAAAAAGCTACGGTTACACCTAGTTGATGACCCATATTTATTGTTCAGGCATGAATTTGATTACATACGGTATAAAACACTTCAGATATAAGCATGTGAATCGAAGCCTACACGAGCAACTTCTGAGTGTAGGCATTATTTTGGTGGAATATTTCAAATGGTCTAGTGTAAAAAAAATACTCACGAGCCTGCCATTTTATGTTTTTCGTATAAGTATAACACAAATTTCTTCAAATTAAGCTCATTTAACACCCCAAAAAACTAATTGATTATATTTAAAATAACCAAAATACGTCGTGAACTTCGGTGAGGTGGTGACTAGGTCAGGTAGATAGCCTTAATGCGACTTTAATGTAACGATGATATACCGTTGCAGTTAGATAATTTAATTAATATTGAGTTTTATCCAAAATCCTGGCTGTGATTATGTAAAAAGCTAAAGAAAATTTAATGTTACCAAATCACTTCACTCCACAAACCTTGTTAGTGGAGCGCCCCTCAGAGGGTGCCACAGACGTGGGTAAGCGGCCATGTTTTTTCGCCACAGCTGAAGGGATATGCATGTACATATATATATATACACTATGTATACATATATGTATATTCACTGTTTGTAGGCTACTTTTCCACCGAGACATTCGAAGCTGTGTTTCCATAGGATTGATACTTAGCTTTAAAGCTAAACACAATAAGAACACCTTCATCCGTCACGTTTCTGTGTGACAGACTGACTCCGCCATTCGAATGAAATAAAAAAAAACAAAGCACTGCGTTCCTCTACACCGAATTGTATTATATGGTTAAAACACACAATATTTGTACTTTTTACTAGAGCTGTTGTTTTTAAATAAAAATATATAATTATATTTCTTGGTAAGATTTTAACGGAGTACCGGAACATTTATAGTGCATTCATCCTTACTTGTCTTATTTGGTAAACAACATTTTAACCTCAAAATGCATCTTTTTAGGATAGAATAGCAAATTTTGTGAGTATTAGATAATGCCGAGACGACTTTTCGGACATCACTTAACGATTGTTTTGTCTAGAAACGCTTTTTTACGATAAAATAGCTGCTATAGTCTAAAAATATACAATTTGAGGTTAGAATGTTGTTTACCAAATAAGACAAGTAAGGATGAATGGCACCTTACGGTTGTTTTCCTATAACTGTTTAAAATAGATGCAATTTAGGAACTCTAAAAAAGTAAGTGGAATGGATCGGAAAACAAATTTAATCTGTGCTTTATGCCGTAAAGTTGCCAGTTATGCAAAATTACTATCATAATTCATGATATTTCCAAATAACATCTTATTATGTATTTATTTATAAATAAAATAAGAATTTAAAATCAGATCTCATCTTAATAATACTAATTCACATTATATAAATAGCTCCATCTGTCGAGCGACGTTCGCACTAAAACATGCAAATTTTAATGTATGGGATATGTTAAGTACTGAGTGAAATGCCCCTGGTAGTGGCAATGTCATAGTTTTTGTTTTCCTACCCCCAATTCAGGAATGCGAATATATGGAATTAGGATAGGGTAAAAATGGGTAGTTTTACATTACGTGGGTCACTCGATAAATTTTGAGATACAAAAAAAATATTGAAGATATTAGCACTATTAATTTTACATTTTTTCAAAATACTCTTCATCTTTCTCTATACAAAGTTCCATTCGTCTAAACCAACTTTGGAAGCACTTTTGCCAGTCTTGATCGGATAGGTCCGAAATAGCTAATTCATAAGCAGCCACGGCTTCTTCAGCGCTCGAAAAAAAAAATCCTTTTAATTTTTCTTTCACTACCGGGAACAAAAAAAAATCGCAAGGAGCTAAGTCAGGGCTGTAGGGTGGATGTGGTAAGGTTTTTATCCCAGCTTCCTCAATAAACGCCTTTGTTCTGAGGGACGTATGTGAGGAGGCGTTATCGTGATGCAGCATGATTCCCCGAAGTCCAGTCTTTGGTCGCCTCTCTCGCACTGCTTGGAAAGCTTGCGGCAATGCTACTGTAGTGTACCAGTCCGAGTTAACAGACCTATAATTTTCGAGCATTGATGTTGACAAATGTCCGCCCCGTGAAAAAAAACTAGCGACCATTTTTTAGCATTTATTATTATTATTTTTTCTTTCTTTCTTTCTTTCTAATTATTTCCGATATACGTCTAGATGTCCCGTTCTCGAATCGTAGACGCATATCACGACACTAATCCACACGAGCCTGTTTCTCAGTATCGGAGAGCAAACGCGGGATCCAACGACAACAGAGCTTCCTCACTCCCAAGATGAAATAATATTAACGCTACCCGAACTGACGCCTAGGATCTTCTCTATGTCCTTGTATGTTATGCGTGGGTCTTCTCGCACCAACATTTCAGTAGTCCACACGTTTTCTGCCGTTACTGCTGTTTGCGGGCGACCAGTTCGGTGGCCATCTTCGAAGTTGGTTTTACCCCTTTTAAATTCATTGAACCATCTAAAAATTGTTGCCCGAGATGGAGCAGACTCTCCTAATGCTGACTGCAACCGTTGCAAACATAATAGTTCGGTCAAACCAAATTTAAAATCGTAAAATATCATGGCACGCAAATGTTCGCGGTTAAGCTCCATTGTTTCAAAGAAAAACGCGGTAACCGTTTTAGTAAATGACTGGAACATGCCTATTTTTTAAATTCAAGTGAATTGGCTACTTGTGTTCTATTTTTAAATAAATTTGTTTTTTAAAAACATATAATACAGGTGCATTCCATTTTTAAATTTCGAGCATCTCAAAACTTTTCGAGTGACCTACGTACTAGTGACTAGTGATGGGATGAATCGGCATTTGCCAACCTCGTCGAGCCTCACCATCGACCTTACAAATGCAACCGCGTACCGTGAACTCTACAAGGACAAGTTTCTAAATGCATTTATGAACAGAATCTACGGTCTGTTCATTAATTCCACGGAGTAAATAGTTATCCTATCTAAATCATAAATGTGTGTGTCGTGTCGGGTTAGAATTTCACCACCCCCTTTCTTCCCGTGGGTGTCGTAAAAGTCGACTAAGGGACCAGGGTTGAAGTGTGTTGTGGGCGATGGGCTAGCAACCTATCACTGCAATATCACATTTAGTCGATCTTTTATACCCACATTTATGCTAAAAGTGGCGCTGGAACATACGTTTCATGTGCTCTGCCTACCCCCTTTTGGGAATAAAGGCGTGAATGTATGTATGTATCATAAATATGAAATGAGAGCCGAGTTCCATATCATGAATCATGATATACGCCTTGGTTGTTGACTTCAACGACAAAAGAAGTGAGATCTAAATGGGTGCCAGGGGTTCAATGGTCAGTGCTGAAATTAATTTATAACAACATAAGATATTTTAAAATGCTAGTGTTGCCAGAATTTAATGCTTTACACTACTTTGGGAGATTTTTGTTTACTTCTGGAAAAATAATGGTTACAAAGTGGATTTCCACTTCTGCTTTAAATCGTGGGACGCGATAAAATGTATCATTTTAATATACATGAATAGTTTTTTTTAATGCAGTACATTTTTAACAACTACTTCTTAAAGAAACAGACCGCTATATTCCGCTGATATAGTCCGCTGCGGACAGGGTAGATGGCGCTTTCTGGCAATACTGGAATAGCCTACATAATTAACAGTAGTAAAACTAACATAGGTTTAACATTTTAGAAATAAGCTACTAATACCATATGGAAAATTCCGAAATAAATGATTATTTAATTTAATTTAATTTAAATTACAACATAAGAGGTCAAAGCTGTTGAACGAACCTTAAAAAAATGTTTGAAAATATCGTCGATCAAGGTAGGACATGTCGAAAACTAGGGGTACCTACCGAAAACTATAATTTTATACAAAAAATCCTAAGAAACTCTACTTTAAAACAATTATGTTAGATATTATATGAAAAATGGACAAAAACTGCACATAAATAATTCCAAGATTTTGCCCGCTTTTTTATTTTACTTTGTGAATGTGTGGGACAGGCCAAATTTTGAGTGAATCTCTTCTCGCGAAAATGCCCATAGAGCGTCGTGCAAATGCTAAACTATTGAGTGGTAATCGGTTTACTATTTGAAGTTTCAAATTGATAGCATTAGTACTCCTGAGATATTCTGTTGTGACAGACGGATACACGAAGACGCAACATTAGTCAACTTATTAGCATGGAACCCTAAACATAGACAATAGAGTCACTCACGCGCCATGCACCATCGTCACTCGCTTCGTGGTCCGAGTCCTCCATCTTAGTTGGAACCTCTCCATCTGCGACAATCACGTTTAAGCGTTTCTCAAAAAAAATGCCACTCCATTTTTTAGGAGATTTTCTGCAACTTTTATGTTATTTCTACTCAAAATCACGATGTCTTTCCATCCCCATAGGAGAAAAAAAGTGTCCCAAAATTTCCATACATTTTTGTACTATTTGAACTTTTCTATTGTGTTACCGCCATACAAAGTCTGAGGTAAATGGTAATAGTTAACATAAATTTCCTAGAAGAACAATTAATAATAGTGGCATTTTTTCGAGAAATGCTTATTTCACATTATGAGCGGCCATAGCTTGTTGACCATAGCCAAGCTCTATCACGCTCGCATTTTGCGCAAAATGATACGTGTCTTTGGTAACTCATCTGAATCTACATCGTCTGGGTTATTTCCTCCATGTTGATTTCAAATAAAATTGACAATAATTATGTATATTCTCGTAAAAATATAGTCAAACAAAGAAAAAAGTAACACAAGAGAATGAATATTTATCACAAAATCACCAAGTTATGTGTTCAAAGTTTTAAGAGGAGCTATTAACCGTAAATGCACCTTCCTATAAAACAAACTCTTTCTTTTTCTCATGTAACAGGCAACAAACAAACGGTAGCTTCGAACTTTCTTGAGATATTTAACTTTTTTAATATACAATTTGAATTTACAACGTCATGTATATCGTATACCGCCGAAGGGATTACTTTTGGTAAGGTGAAAAAAGATCATTAAAAAAATAAGACATAACTTGAAATATTTATATGGGTCTTAAGCATTTTTAATCCTTTTTACTTCATTTAGTTATAAGCAAACGATAAAATAAGATTATTAAATGTTAAACAGAAAACAAAAGACAGCTGATGTTAACTACACTATGAAAAAAACTAAAATGGGAGTAGGTACACTAGGCACATGCTAAAAGACAAAAAAGAAAAGTGGTCCAAAGATGATTACAACATTAATAAAAACATTATTTTTCAACAAATAAACTATTTATTTTTAAGAATGAAAGCTATTTAAACAGACAATAAAACATGTCTTACATAATAAAATGTACATCTTATAATTCAAATGTTACACTTAAATAAACATTTTTCTTTGATTAAAACATGGTATCCAAGAGAGAGAAAACGGACAAAAAGGGAGAGAGAAAAAAAAATGGGAAGATGAATTTAAAGACATAAGTGAGCGTTTCCCAAAAAAATGCCACTACATTTTTTCGGAGATTTTCTGCAATTTTTATGTTATTTCTACTCAAGATCGCGATGTCTTTCGATCCCAATAGGAGAAAAAAAGTGACCTAAAATTTCCATTTATTTTTGAACTTTCCTATTGTGTTACCAACCCATACATAGTGAAAATCACGCTATTTAAGGCCTATAGTCAGTCCTTCTACTCGAGCAGCCTGTGGGTGAAATATACCAAAAGAGCCTATAATGCCCTGCGCGTGCAATATAATAATGCATTCAGAGTCCTGATGGGACTACCCCGGTGGTTTAGCGCCTCGCTTATGTTCGCTGAGGCCCGCACGGACGGTTTTCAAGCGATTATGCGCAAGAAAATCGTCTCGATGCTGAGCCGATTAAGGGAAAGTTCCAACCATAGAGGAAATTAAATTATTATATACTGAGATAGAGTCATCAGCTTCCTCCATTTACTAGCGCCATCTATTGACTGAAGCTCGAGTTATCTGCATCGAGTTATATGTATATATTATATATATATATATATATATATATATATATATACGAGTTATATAGTATATACACACAATAAGAACACCTTCTTCCGTCACCTTTCCGTCTTTAACATAATGGAAAAATACAGCTTCGCACATCTCTGGCGGATACAGGGCCTTAAAATCCAATGGGTACGATGGGATTCGGATTTACATTCTGTTAGGTACTGATTATATTCAAAATAATAAAAAGTGCGGGATCATAACATTTCCTATTACGATAAACGTATCTTTAATGTTCCTGACTGACTGACTGACTCCGCCATTCGAATGAAATTAAAAAATAAAACAAAGAACTGCGTTCCTCTACACCGAATTCTATTATGTGGTTAATGCACACAATGATTGTACTTGTTACTAGGGCTGTTGTTTTTAAATAAAAATATATAATTATATTTCTTGGTAAATTTACAGTACTCTGGAACATTTACGGTTGTTTTCATATAACTCTTTAAAATAGATGCAAATTAGGAACTTTAAAAAAGTTAGTGGAATGGAATGGAAAACAAATCTAATCTGTGCTTTATGCCGTAAAATGGCCGTAAAGTTGCTAGTTATGCAAAATTACTATCATAATTCATGATATTTCCAAATAATGTCTTATTGTGTTTTTATTATGTATTTATTTTTATAAAATAGGAATTTAAAATCAGATCTCATCTTAAAAATACTAATTAAAATTACCCCCGCTCTGGGTCATGGCTCGTCCAACAGGTCTCCATTGCTGTTCAGCGAGGCAATGCCGCTAGCATTTTGGGGACCTTTGGTTCGGGCTTGACGCAGAGCGGGATGTACTCGTAGTATTACTTTTATTTATTTTTACGTATTTTAATTTTATCATTCTTTACACCATTGTATTCCGACTTGATTTGTAATTCATATTATGATAATGTCCATATTGTTATTTTAAACTAATTAAAGATACTTTTATTCCATTAAAATTAAAGAAATAGCTCCATCTGTCGAGTGAAGCTCACAACTAACACTCAAGTTTTCATGTATGGGAGGGAGCTGTCAAGTGTCAAGTACTACTGAGTGAAATGCCCCTAGCCCCTGGGACTTGCTGTGGACTGTATTGGTTCTGCTCGAGTATTTTCTTACGTTTCATAGGTTATAATACTTGTTAAAACTATCATTGTTATAACAATAATATTGTCGCAAGATGGACGTGGTACACTCGTGCCGCTGCTGCCTGCGGCGCGCTCCGGACAAGGATCTGACGACGCCGTACACACATCTCGGCGCAACGGAAATATACTCGGACATGCTTAAAGAGTGCTTCGAGATACATGTAAATATGAAGGCTGTGTCCATACGATACCGTAGTTGAATCCGAAAGAACAAAAATTAGATAAGGTTTGGTGTTTTTGGATATCTACTGTTTATAACTGGGGTAAACTGGGTAAACTAAGTTAAGATCCTTTATTTCTATTCAACATCACATAGCTTTTGATTACAGTAAAATAAATAAATAAAATAGCCTTTATTTTCAGATACTAAGTAATAGTTACAAATGTATAGTTACTAATAATAACTAATTTATCTCACTATTTTAACACATCACCTATCCACTAATTCACACTTTTGAAATTTTGTGTCCGACGCATGCCCTTCGGCAAAGGCCTCCTCCAACCTTCTCCATTCTAGCTCTAGATTGATAGATCTTTAAACACCATTTCCAAGACTGCAGAGAACAGTTTTGGAGACAGGGGGTCCCTGTGCCTCACTCCTTATTCAATGTTGAAAGACTCCCCTTTTCTTTCTAACTGTATGCGAGCTGAACTTTGATCATAATAGAGGTTCCTAATTAGTCTGATGTACTTTTGCTCTATACCCTGTTTCCTAAGTGCTTCCCAGATCTTCTCATGGAAAAGCGAGTCGAACTCCTTACTGTAGTCGATGAACGCAATGTAGTATGTAAGATTGTATTTGTTGTACTTCTCGATTATCTGCCTCACAGAATGTATGTGGTAGCACTGGGAGCACTGAGAAGCCTCTTCTGAATCTTGCCTGCTCCTCTGGTTGCTCTTCAGCCAATCTTGTTTCTATGCGCTTTAGTACGAATTTTGCAATGATCTTGAACTGATTGGACATCAGACTAATAGGCCTGTAGTTCCCGATATCATACTGATCGCCTTTCTTATATATTAGGATTATATTGGACTGCTTCCATTGTTCTGGCATATTTTCAGTATCCAGGATTTCGTTGAAAATGTCTGTAAGGATGGGTGATACTACTTCTTTGGCTTCTCTCAGTACCTCATTGCTTATCCCGTCAGGCCCTCGAGCTTTTCCTGAGCTTTGATTACAGAACCTTGAAATAAATTATTTTGACCTCACTATCTAATAAGAATGGGGACAATTGCACTACATTTCACTGGGTCGAAGTGTATCTAGATATGATAAGTCTAGTCACTTAGATATGATAAGACTAAAAAACGAAACTTATGGACATACCCAGAAAATATAATCCTTCAACTTCTTTATATATACAGAAAACGTTAGTGAAACATTATCAAAATATCAAAATAATTTATTTCATGTGTTATTACTTAGTCTTGTTTCCTTACAAACTGCCTTGTGTCTCCATATTACCTTCATATTTTTTTAATGTTTAATAGTACCTGATTTGAGTATTAGTAAACAACTGTATTGGATGAATGAAAAAGAGACAAGCAGAAATTTTAATTTTGGATGCTAGTAGGTTGCCCGGCTGCCAAGAAGGGTAATTAACATTAATATTAAACTGTTGCATAGCTGATACTGGGTGGCACTCGTGAGTGTGGGATCTGTGATGTGTGCGTGCGCCGGCTGCGGGACGCGAGTGACTTCAAGCTGCAAGTGCAGCGCAGCCAGGTGGAGCTGCAGGCGCGGCTGCAAGAAACTCTAATTATTAAAGGTAAGCATACTAAGATTTGAATATTTCATATGGCCTTGAATAGCCCCTCCCGCATCTCCCCTTGGATCTACTACTGTGACCTTTTTTCCCTGATGAATAACCAGTGAATGCATAGCGAAACTTCGCTATGCATTCGCTAACCGACTGGTAATGTGGTATTGTCTTCGCTTTTTTCTTCTGCACTAGTGCCTGAAATCTGTTCGTGCTGTAAAATGGAACAAGACAGCAAACATCCGATTCATTCACTTTGAAAGTGTTTGTTGTGTCTAGTTGATACACATTTCTGGTAGAACGTTTAAGGCGTAGAAAGATAGGAACATAAAATTTGACTCCAATTTAATATAATATCTTGTTGTGTTTTTGCTTCAGATGAAGAGCCCATAGAGGAATCAGAAATGGCTCTCGAAAGTGGCGCTGGTGACAAAGCGTCACGTAAGTATATGCCAACTAATGATGTTATAAAAAAGTTGCTGTCAAAAAGATAATATTTGGTACAAGCTTTTATTGCCCATTCTACTTTTCTGTCGTCATCAACTACTTTTTAAGACGATTCTAACGAGCCCAAACTCAACGGGGTTACGTCTGTTTAGTCCTGAATTCCCATGGCCACCGTCTGTCTCCATCATCAGATCACCTCGAAGGTAACCATAATATTTAATTGTCATCCAAACTATACTTGAACCCAAAATTTCAGCTCATTCCGTTGAAGATATCGCCCGAACAAGCATAGTTACATACATCATCCTCCTAGCGTTATTCCCGGTAATGCCCCTTAAGGAGCTCGGGGTCCGCTTTGACACCTAATCCCAAAATTTGGCATAGGCACTAGTTTTAAAGCGAAAGCGACTGCCATCTGACCTTCCAACCCAGAGGGAAAACTAGACCTCATTGGGATTAGACCGGTTTCCTCACGATGTTTTCCTTCACAGAAAAGCTAACGGTAAATATTCCGTACATAAGTTCCGAAAAACTCATTGGTACGAGCCGGGATTCGAACCCACGACCGCCGCTTGACAGCCACATGCCTGAACCACTAGGCGACCGTAGCTCTGTTCATACATAGCAAGCATAGTTACATACATACTAGTTACATACATCACATCATCACATCATCAGCCTATATACGTCCCACTGCTGGGCACAGGCCTCCTCTCATGTATGAGAGGGAACGGGCAGTAGTCCCCATGCTGGCCCAGTGCGGATTGGGGACTTCACATACACCTTTGAGTTACATACATACTAGTTAATAATTGCTTGCAAAATAGATAGGTTATCCATACACGCTACACTAAAACTTGGACATATGACCAACCTCGCCATATGCTGTCTCTGTTTTGCTCCCATAAATTAGGATATTAGCGTAAGCGTGGCTATTTTTTTATGTGCCTCTTTTTCATATTAAATCTACTATCATTGTTGCCAACTGTATTGCGAAAGTCTGACTCTAGCATTATTCATAGTATGGCAAAGTTTAAAATGAAGTTACTATTTTATTTGGGGTGATTATCCGCCAGAGCCTGTGCGATACAAGGAGAAAATTGGGGCTTTCAATCCCAAAATATCACGAACGATATACCGAGTTGAAAAATGGTTATAAGAAACCCATTATATTTTTGTTGAACAAGCTATCCAACGACACCCTACACTATGGGATTAACGAGAAATATAAAAAAAACCGGCCGAGTGCGTGTCGGACCACGCGCAGTGTAGGGTTCCGTAGTTGCCTGTCTGTCTTTACATCGTACGAAATTTGGCCTATCCAAGTACACATTAAGTTGGTCGATTATTACTCGGTAACTACTTATGCCTACTTGTCCGTGATAGTTTTCCTTTTAAATTAATTGTATGTACTACTATCACGATTTTTTTTTACATCCCATTTAGTCGGCAAGGGGGGGGACACATGATTCGAACCAAAATTAGGGCTTTAAAGCCCAATATCTCGCAAACGAGTCACTGATTTGAAAAATGGTTTTTCAAAAGCCAAAATAATATGGAACGAGCAATCCAACGATACCCCACATTATGGGTCTAACGGGAAACAACGCTTTAGGTGTAGGGGAGGTACCCTAAAAAAAATATCCAGACTTTATTGTACTGTTTTGTCGGCGTGATTGATATCATCATCATCATCCTCATTTATTTATTTATTTATTTATTGGTACAAAAGAAATTACACAGCATTACAGTAAATACTAATGCACTGCGAAATTTAGGACAGAAAGTACACATAACAACAATCTTAATAACTAACTGAGGACGGACGGTCATCCATCGCTTCACAAAGGTTTTTGCATTTCTCACAAATTAGCCTCCAACTACTGGCAAAAACATCACAGTCAGAATCCGACTTGAGAAGTGCGTTGATGTAGTGCAAAGCGCGGACCCTTGGTGATTGCCTGTACGCCACAGTGCGCGCTTTAGGTGCTGCAAGTAAGTCGCAATGACGAGCTCTGAAATTAAACTTTGCCTGAGACAGAGAAGGGACACGGAGGCGCAACAACTGCGAGACCAGCTGAGGGCAGTCTGAATCCTATCATCAGCCTATATACGTCCCACTGCTGGGCACAGGCCTCCTCTCATGTATGAGAGGGAACGGGCAGTAGTCCCCACGCTGGCCCAGTGCGGATTGGGGACGTCACATACACCTTTGAATTTCTTCGCAGATGTATGCAGGTTTCCTCACGATGTTTTTCCTTCACCGAAAATACCCATGCCGAATCATACTTTTCTAGTAGTAACGGTAACTGAGCTAAGCCGAAGACGGACGGACATACGGACATGGCGAAACTATAAGGGTTCCTTGTTGACTATGGAACCCTAAAAACAACTTGCTCTTGCCGCACCGTTTTCAACGTGCATTCGTCCCTTAAAGTGCATATACAGTGCTTTACTTATCACATTGCAAAGCTCCAAATTGTGTTTTCTTTTCTACAGATGAAGATCCCTTACTGAAACTCGAGACAGATAATGATGTAACGAGAGTTAAGGACTTGTCAGGACCAGGTAAACAAATATATATAGATGCTTATAAATCTTTGTCACTCATGTGTGTCTGTGTGTGAGGGAGACCCCTCTACCCTATCCTTTTTCTATGATATAAATGAATCAATAATTTCTGTCGCTAGTTGCTATGTTAATGTCATCTAGGTCGTTTTAAACTGTGACTTTATGGCTTTAGGCCTGCGACACACTGGCGCGGCCTGCGGTGGCGGACAATAGAAAATTTGACAGCGGCGGACAAGTGTACTATTGTCCGCCGCGGCCAGGCCGCGCCAGTCTGTGAGAGGCCTTAAGCCTCTCACAAGGGCGGTCAGTAAATTGGACAATAACTGTTAAGTTTACCATTGACCGCCGCCGTAGGCCGCGCCGGTGTGTTTCAGGCCTTACTCCACCATAGTGTAGGGTTTGTGGATATTTTAAATCGCTTATCACCAAACTCACATAAGTATACCTCAGCTCAGTCGGATACCGGCCGGACTACTTCCATACTTATATCTGAACATTTAAATATATGTGTAATTATTAATAATTACATAATTAGCTTTTGGCCGCGAGTTCGTCGGCATGGAACTCGTTTATGTCGTAGCTCTATACAAACTTTCACCCCCCATTTCACCTCCTTATGGGATGATTTCCGGGATAAAAACTATCCTATGTGTGTGTGTATATATACACCGGTGTACGCTGAGATGGAACCGTTTCGTGTAGTTCTCTTTTGTATGTTGATTTATTTGCATGTAAGTGTTGTTGTCATGAATAACTGTTATTATATTCTATTCTATGTCCTTTCTAGTGATTCCAACTATTTCCATACCAAATTTCATTTCTATTCAGAGGTTTAAGCGTAAATATGTAACAGGCAGATAGACAGACACACTTTCGTATTAATGATATTTGTATGGATTAATGATTCAATTCAATTCAATTCAATTCTTGTATTGCAATAATCATGTTCATTATACAATGGATGTAAAAATTATAATAAGTAGGTACATGATACCCTGCTAGGGCACTGCAATTTTCTTACATTCTAGAATTAGGTTATTACTAGGTGTATTATAATAACAACACAACAATTTAACTATTCTGCACATTCAATTAGTGTTTTTAACTTATATAAAGGTACTTGTGGAATTTTACATAGTAGGTAAAATTAACCTAATGATTTGATATAATTGATAATAATGATAAATATAGTTGATTACGAATTCTATTCTTAATTTTTTTCATTTACATATTCATTTACAGTATAATAGCATTTAGAAATTAATAATTCTTTGATTAATTTTGAAAACTTTTTGTCACATTGTTCATCTTTAATTGTATCTGGTAATTTGTTATAAATTTTGATGGCCATAACGTAAGTACTATTTGAATGCATTTTGAGCCTTGATGCCGGTAGTAAAAGTTTATTTCGGTATCGAAGTGTATGTGTTGTGGGTAGTTCATGCCTTCTTTTAAATAAATCTATGTTCCGTCTTGCAAATTTGCACATTTCAAGGATGTAAATGCTTGGTAATGTTAGAATTTTAAGTTCCTTAAAATGTGGTTTGCAAGTATCTCCATTTTTAATGTTGACTATGATGCGAATGAGTCTTTTTTGTTGCGTGAATAGCAAAGATGATATGGTTTTGTATTATTTGGGTGTCCTCCCCCCTCCCTCTTGGGTCTGACTGTCCCTGTGAGTGACTACTCTGTTTGTGTACAGCGAGGCCGCAGGCGGGGCCGTCCCGCGCGCGGGGACAGTCCGCGACGGCTAGCGTCGGGCCCGCGATGCCCGATGCCACCTCTGACGCCCATTCCGGAGAATCCTCAAGCGACACTTACGGACAAGATGACAAGCTGAAAAGCTACCAGTGTAAAGATTGCAATAAAACATTTGTGAACAACTCTGTTTTGAAGCGACATAGACTGCTTCATACCGCTAAGTTTTCTTATAGATGTGATCAGTGTAATAGACAATTTTCAAGAAAGGATCATCTAGATGGTCATAGAAAGACCCACAGTGAAAATAAATTATACGAATGTGACGAATGTAAAAAGCGGTTTAAACTAAAAAGTTGGTTGAATTCACATAAAAAGTTGCACGCCAGTGAGAAACCATTTAGTTGCGCCGCATGTCAGAAACGGTTTGCACGAAGAACTCAATTGGATAAACATGAGAGGGCTTACTCTAAAGCCACCGGACCACACATCTGCGTAGAGTGTGACATGAAATTTACTAAAAAATGTGCCCTGATCAGCCACCAAGTAATTCACACCGGAGAGGAATCGCTACTATGTAAAGTCTGTAACATGGAATTTAATACAGAGGGTGCGTTAGACAAGCATAACAAGCTTCACCCCGGAGAGAATCCACGCGTCTGCGCAGTTTGTAACAAAGAGTTCGCTTCCAAAGGCTGCTTAGTCAGACATACCAAAATTCATACTGGAGTGAAACCATACAGGTGCGAAGTATGCAACAAGCAATTTTCGCGAACAGATGATTTACAAAACCATAAAATAAAACACTCTGCAACGAAAGCCTACAATTGTGAGGTGTGCAACAAGCAACTTTCAGATAAAAAGAGCCTTCGTAGGCATAATAAAAGTCACAATGTAGACGCGGAAAAATACAACTGTGAAAAATGTAAAAAACAATTTACAGACAAAGGTACCTTTCACACACATAAGAAAACTCACACCGGAGAAAAACCTTATAGTTGTAATGAATGCAGTAAGAAATTCACATTGAAAGGCGACTTAAATAGACACGCAAGAATTCACTTGGAGGATAAACCATACAGCTGTCGACTATGCTCTAAGCAATTTACACAAAAAACGCATCTAAATCTTCATGAAAGAATTCACACCAGAGATCAACCATACGAGTGTAATACATGTCAAGCAAAATATGTCCAGAAAAGTAGTTTAATCACACATATTGTAATCAGTGCCCACTTTCACTGCCACACTGCGCCGGGCTAGCAGGTGCTTGGGTTAGCGTCCTGCACGGCTATCATGCGACGGCGCGCGAGCTCTCACGATTTTTCTCGCACTATCCGTCTCTCTCTTATTAGAACACTTCAAACAAGAGGTATAGTTCGAGAAAAATCGAGTTTGTCGCGGCCTTCCATTATTCTTCTCCATTCTGAACCGACAGTTTTGTGAGACCCTGGTAAATATACCTAATGCAAAAAAAACTGATTATTAAATAAATAAATAATAATAAAAATCAAGGATTTCTTCTTAGCCAGTCCCACTCCTAATATTTTTTTGAATTCGACCCTGGATATACAATACAATACAGTACAAATACTCTTTATTGCACACCTCAAAACATGAATCAAATAAACACTTAAAAAAATGATGAGACCGCATCGGACAGGAACGGATTTTACAATTTTCAAACTATATTCAATCATGTACGATGGTTAAAGTCTGTTTCCAAGCCGCGCGTCGCAGAATACTTTCCGCTACGATCGCGTGTCGCGGAAGACGCCCCGCTGTCAAATCGAACCGCTGTGCGCGGCTGACAACCACTGTCAACCAGTGCGCACCGATGTGTTTCAGACTCTTAGGCCTGTAACACACTGCCGCTGGCTGTAGTAAATTAGTCAATAATTGTGAAGTTTACTATTGACCGCCACCGCAGGCCACGCCAGTCTGTGAGAGGCTTTCTAGTTTCTTCATGTCTGCGTATGTCACAGGTATATTACAAAATCACGTATGCAAAAAATATAAGGATTTAAAATCTCGATCATCTCGATGCCCCAAGCTCGCTTCGAGACATCAAAACTAGAGCTTTGCATCAAAGAGAACGCCAGTGTATAGTGCATTCATCCTTAGTTGTCTTATTTGGTAAACAACATTCTAACCTCAAAATGTATCTTTTTAGACTATAGCAGCTATTTTATCGTAAAAGCGTTGCTAGACAAAAAAATCTTGAAGTGATGTCCGAAAAGTCGTCTCGGTATGATCTTAATACTCACAAAATTGCTATTCTATCCTAAAAAGATGCATTTTGAGGTTAGAATGTTGTTTACCAAATAAGACAACTAAGGATGAATGCGGTATAGTGATATACATTTATTTGCTATGCGATTTTGTAGAAGAAATAATTCTAAAAATATGTTTATTAAGCGTGCATGTGCACTTTGCAACCGTAATAATAGATTAATATAATTTAGATATAGAAAAATTTAACTGTACCGTGGACTCATTAAAAAGTACCTTTAGGACGAATAATTTGTAATAGTAATACATGTTTTTGTCTTTGGAATGTTAAAGTTATAATCAAAGCAACTTTTTAGTTCTAAAATAAAAAAAATCTTTAGGTAGTTAACAAATATTGTATTCAGGTTTCAAGCATAATATAATATATGGTTATGGTATTAATATGTGGTTTAGGAACCACATTCACATATATTTTTTAACTGTTTGTAGGGCTTTTTTGATAGTTTAGAATGGAACTTAAATAGTAACATGTACTAGCGACCCGCCTCGGCTTCGCACGAATACTACATCATACATACAAACCTTCCTCGTGAATCACGGTCTAGTAAAAAAAACCGCATCAAAATCCGTTGCGTAGTTTTAAAGATCTGAGCATACATAGGGACATACAGCGGGAAGCGACTTTGTTTTATACTATAACATGTATATGTAAAAGGAATACAGCAACTGTTTTTGTATGAGGGCGACCATCCGAGTGTTCGACACTGGCCCAATTCATTGATACTTTATATTTAACTTGTAATTGAAGTGAACAATATATGTCAACTACTGGGCACTATAAAGTGTCGAGCGTAGGGATTTTTGCCTTACATATCTATATTTATAAGTTTTTGATTTATATTGGAAACTATACGTCTGTTTAGTACTAAGATAGCATGTAGGAATATCTTTGTATGACTTTTTGTTTCATAATAAATAAAATTAAATAAGCTAATAAAAAAAGCTACGGTAGCCTAGTGGTTCAGGCATGCGGCTGTCAAGCGGCGGTCGTGCGTTCGAATCCCGGCTCGTACCAATGAGTTTTTCGGAACTTATGTACGGAATATTTACCGTTAGCTTTTCGGTGAAGGAAAACATCGTGAGGAAACCGGTCTAATCCCAATAAGGTCTAGTTTTCCCTCTGGGTTGGAAGGTCAGATGGCAGTCGCTTTCGTAAAACTAGTGCCTATGCCAAATCTTGGGATTAGGTGTCAAAGCGGACCCCGGGCTCCTTTAGGGGCACAACCGGGAATAACGCTAGGAGAATGATGAATAAATAAAATTAAATATAAAGTCTGTCTGCACGTTTTTTGATTATGGAATATCCCCCAAAACTTTCAAACCGTGTAACTGAAAATGATCGTACTAAAAATTAACTCTGTTCCCCTAAAAAGCTAAATTCAATTAAGTATAATGTGGTCAGTAATTAACACTTTATACTAAAAATGAATTCTATTATAGGTGTATAGCGTTCATTTTTAATATGAGGTGGCCAGTTATTGGCGATTTACCCTAGGATAAATTAATCACATAATGTCCTGAATTGTATTAATTGATCTTGGAATTAACCCTATTCTATCAGATTCCGATTCATTTATTTCACACCATACAACTGCACTTAAAATTACACAAAGGCCATTTTTAGGAGTCAATGTTGTGATCGTCGGTTTTTAAATAATATCAAATAAGTAATATTTAAATTATCATACGATTGACGAAATATTTACAGGCATATGTCAACAAGTTACTAAATGAGCATGTCAATAAATTTAAAAAAATTAAGGTCGCCATTATATGGGTCGTCAATAATCCGGGAATTACATAATCCAAACAAAAAATAATAGTTTCAATGAAGATGTCAATAGAAAATACAGGTTAATAAATAAAACGAACTGGTAATGTCATAGTCTCATAATATTCCCTTATGGAGTATAGCGGAATTCCAATAAAACGTTTCTCAGTCTAATAAATTAATTCACCACACGAGGCGCAAGCAATCCGCAGTGTAAATGTTGGGCTCTATAGGTTGGCAAATTCGTCCGTGACAGTCGCATGGTTTGCGGGCGGGACGATGGACAGCCGGGGTGGTATGAAGTGTGCGGGCGGCGGGGCTGTCAGTCAGGAGCGTCACCGTCAGTCGCCCGCCTTCGCAGTTGGCGGCAACATTGTACATGAGCACGGCCGCTCGTAACAAAACGCACACGAGATTGCTACGCAACGATGAGTCCGCCGATAGGAAAAGTTATTGGACGTCAAGCCAAACAAATTGTATATAATGTATAATAGCCATTTAAAAAAACTTAAAGACGATCTTCAATGGCGACGATAAATATACTTATACAGATAAATACGCAGAAAACATCCATGTCTCATGACCAAATATTCGTGCTCAACACAAATAACTTACCCTAACCAGAATTCGAGCCCGGAACGTCCAGCTTCGTAGGCAGTGTAGTGCTACCCACTCGGCTAAACGGCCGTCAAAGATATAAATTACTTACATAAATCAACTAATCATTTAATCCTAATGGTTACTCGATATCACAACTACACAATATTCTTATAAACAAATTAGAACATTTTTAGGGATATCCAAAGACATATTCGTTACGTAAATCATATCGTGTGTAGCGGCAAGTTACACGTCAACGTCCCCTGCCCCCCGCGCGGACCATGGGAGTGTCGCGAACGAAATTGCCATGCTATAGTGATGGTGTTAACTGTTATTATTTTTGCAATATACAATCATAATGATTGATTGAAATTACAAATAATTGTAATTTTTGATGTATAGTTTCCACATTTGAAATTAAAAAAATAATCAGTGTTTGTAATAATTACATTAGCAGGGAAGTCAGGATTAAGTTAAACTTATAAAATGTGTTTTGATTTGTTTAATGATGAATCTTTTGGTGGAAGGTACGGTAGCCCAGTGTTTCAGGTATGCGGCTGTCAAGGGTATCTGATTTTCGGAACTTATGTACGGAATATTTACATAATAATATAACTGCGATACTCAAAATTGTATGGATAAGTTGCGTCAATAACGTTAATGTCCATATATAACGCATGGGATGAGGTATCGCAATAGCACGTGATATTACTAGAGTACCTAATCGACATTTCAATATACTTCACTTTTCACCTTCGCAGCTTTCTTCGTTTTGTGCCAACGTGTGTGCTGCCTCAGGCTTTCTTTAGTCGAATACGTCCTACTACAAATTTCACAAGAATAAGATTGTCCTTTTACATGTGTCGCTAAATGCGTTTTTAAATTATCTTTAGCTCTAAATTGTTTCCCGCACACTTCACAGCTGTGTGGTTTCTCTCCAGTGTGAATCAGTTTGTGTCTGTGCAGTTTATGCTTGAATCGGAATTGTTTGTTACATATTTCGCAGGAGTAGGTTGGCCTCTCGTCCTTGTGTTTGTGATTGAACTTATGACGTCTAAAGCTAGATGGATCACCGATTTTTTTTCCACAAACTTCACACGTGAACGGCTTCAGCCCAGTGTGCAAACGCATGTGCACTACCAGTCCAGCTTTTATTCTAAATCGCTTCTGACAGACGTCGCAGGCATAGGGTTTCTCCCCTGTGTGCGATAGTTTGTGAGAATTCAAGCGCCAAATACTTGAAAATTGATTTCCGCAGATTTCGCAGCAGAAAAGTTTTTTTCCAGTGTGTATACGTTTATGAGCATTCAGGAGTGAGATATCAGCATATTGTTTCTTGCATACTTCGCAAGAGTCAGGCTTTATGTCCACGTGAGTAAACTTATGTCGCATTAGCTTTTGTCTATTGTGAGTGAGTTTATGCTTACGTAGGTAAGCACTTGTGGTAAGTCCCTTTCCACATATTTCACAGCAGTATTTATCTCTAGCGTGCATACGTTTGTGTATCTTTAATTCAGTTTTTGACGTAAACCGCTTATTACATTCATCGCAGGAGAGATCCCCTGAGTGAAGCAGTTTATGCTGGTTAAAACTTTTGCGCGTTATGAACATTTTACCACAATCATCGCAGCGGAACTGTTTATTATATTCGTGTGTTTCCGTGTGTCTGATCAATCGATCCTTCGTAGCAAACTGACTTTGGCATATATTGCAAGCGTACAGTTTCTCTTTTGCGTGAGTCACCGTGTGTTGATCAAATTGGTCTTTACTGTGACACAGTTTAGAACAAAGTTTGCAGGATACTGGCCACATTAATATCTTCACAGGTATTTTTGATATTGTTGCAATATTTTCATCGGTGTTTTCATAACTTGTGTCGAAGTTATCAATGTCTTCTTGTCTCAAGTCAGTTTCTTTAGCGCTGATGGGCGTCATGACGCTGGAGTCACGGACAAACGCCGGACACTCAACTGCCATCGTCTCTTCGGAAATAGTGTAACCTATTGATACTTCTATATCTTTTTCGTTTTCACGTTTCGGATCAACTGAAACAAATAATTCTACAATGTAACGTTTAACTAATTTAGAGTCCGGCTATTGAAAGATGAGTCTAAGATTTATTTAAGACTTTTTATTTGGCAATATTAATATCATTGTCAAATTTATCAAACGACTTCAATTAGTATGACGTCCTAACCTTGATACTTGATATGCTGACTACAAAAGTAAGTTTTTGCTATATAAAATAATTAAAGAGTGCCTTACAGCTGATATTGTTTACGTTCACGAAACAAATCCAAATTGAAGTTTGGTAGAGTTTTAATTATTCTTCTTAAGGGGCTCCCATACGCCAATGACCTTCGATCTGAATCCCTTAGTTTGCTGATGTTTTTTGTAGCTTATTATATTAACAATAACGACTTTAAGCAATATAATATCCCATATTTACTTCAAAGTTCATTATTTTCGAGATATTTGGCATCAATCCGGTTTACTGGCCATAACTTTTGTATTAATTGGTTTGAAATTAAAACCCTTGACCAGTTTTTAGAGACGTCACATACGAACCCAAATATGTAGATTTCGTATATGTTGGATCTTTCACGTCAATAGAGATACGAAATAAGTGTTTTTTTAGACAATGTTTTAAAAAATCATACAAAACTGAGTATTCACTTGTTTCAAAATCCGGTAGACCAAAATGGAGATAAAAGATTGGAGAACCGATAACCGTTTGATTTATACTTCTATCTGTAGTGCAAAAGTAGGAGATACGATTCAATACTTGTCAAAAATCGATGAAAACCTCGGGTAGCCCCTTAAATTTAGATTAGATTTCTATTTCACACAACTTTACAAGAGCACACATGAATTGAAGAAAAATAATAATGGTTCATGTCATTACTACACGAGAGCATAAGTTTCGGGTCACTAGCATTTACTTCAATATCTTGAAAACGAATAAAGTATTGAAATAAATTGAACCTTATAGACAATTTAATAATCCTTCGTTACACGCATAAAAACTTATTGGTTGGCGTGAAATAATGGCATTAAAAAAGTTATAAACATAATGAATGATCCCTTTTTTTCAAATCAGAACTTCTAATTTTCGCAACTGTTTTTGCATTTGTTTTTGTTCTGTCATAAAGTGTATTTATAAGAAGTCTTCCAGGTACCCAATAGTCATTATTAAAGTAGTAATTATGTCACTCACACCTGAGGAATGTACGAGAATCCTCACGATCCTGGAAAATGGGAGCAGTCAGCGAGAAACAGCAAGAATAGTCGGTGTATCGTTGTCTACAGTTCAGCGTGTTCGCCAGCGGTTTCTAGAAACTGGTTCGAACCTACGCAGACCAAAAACAGGCAGACCCAGGTGTACGACGGCACGGGAAGATCGATATCTAGTCAACTCTATGCTGCGACATCGGTTTCTTACGGGAACAGCACTGACTCATCATTTTTTAGGGCTTGGTAGCAACCCTTCTGCTTAGACTGTAAGACGGCGACTTGCTGAAGGTAATTTGAAACCATTTAGACCCGCAAATGGTCCGAAACTCGAGAGGCACCATCGTATAGCAAGACGAATTTATGCACGCGAACACTCGCATTGGACGATTGAAAATTGGTCAAATGTCGGGTTCTCGGACGAATCAAAAATTATGCTGTATACACACGACGGAAGTGCAAAGGTGTATAGAAGACCAGAAGAACGATTTATGCAAGCCTGTATTGAAGAAAAGGTGGCATACGGTGGTGGTTCGGTACTCGTGTGGGCTGGAATTTCTGCGGAGATCCGAACAGAGCTTGTACTGATCGAAAACGTTAGGTACTCTTAATGGCGTAAGATACGTGGAGGGAATCCTCAACGAGCACGTCGGTCCATTTATGGCAAGACTTGGTGAGAATGCCATCTTTATGCACGATAACGCCCGTCCCCAAACTGCTCGTGTAGTGCAAGACTACCTTGATGAGGTGAATATTCGTCCCATGGTGTGGCCAGCACGTAGCCCCGACCTCAAACCAATCGAGCACGCCTGGGAAGAGCTCGGACGACGTGTAAGACAACGAGATCCTCCTTTAATTACGCTTCGTGACTTGAAACATGCATTGGTAGAGGAATGGGAGAACATTCCCCAACAGTGTTTCAGAAACTTGGTGTACAGCAAGCCGAATCGCATTGCAGCAGTCCAGACAGCACGTGGGGGGTAATACCAAGTACTAAACTGTGTTAAACTACTTGTAAATATAAAAAGTTCAATATGTTCAGTTTTGGTTTTGCAAGCAAAATGACGCCATTTTTAATTTGTCGTTTTAAACATAATAAAATAAATGGTCAGTACTAAATGTAATGCATTTTATTTTAGTAACATTAAATTGTCTATAAGGTTCAATTTATTTCAATACGATAGCTTTGTTTGTTTTCAAGATATTGAAGTAAATGCTAGTGACCCGAAACTTTTGCTCTCGAGTGTATTACGCTAAACTTGACAGTGTATCTTTGAATGCACACATTTATTAGTCACACCTTTGCATTTTTTGTGGAACGATTTTTCGCGCTCTAGGCACTGATCCCACCGCGAGCTAGTAAGCTATGAGCTATCGACTATAAACACGAACAAAAGATAAGCACTCCCGTGTAAATAAAAGAGACACGGCGATATTTATAGTTACTCGCCCGGCGGTGAGCTATAAAGCTCATAGCTTACTAGCTCGCGGTGGGACCAGTGCCCTATACAGAACAACTAATGATATTTTTATTTTTTGCCACGTTTAGGGTTAAGGCGCCGTAGGTTCAGCGAAGTTAATCGAACAGTGTTTTTGAAACAATATAATGCGTCTGTTTATAATAATAAGGTTTAAAAAATGCGAATAGCAATTTTGAGGCTTTTCTGCAGGGAAATCAGTGTTCAGAAACATGATTAAGCAATATTCGCTCGATAGAAAAATATCACGAACATAGGTCTAAAAGGGTCTAAAATACACTTAAAATATTTGTTACAAATTATGCACAAAAGCTAAAAATATTAAAATGGCTTCTAAAAATCGGCAATATCATGTTTGAGAGAACTCAGTGTTTACTTTCTTATTTATTTAAAAAGCCGAAAAATTAAAATTAAAAAACATGATTTCTGCGCTTCCGAGCACGCACTTCCATCTCGCTCACGCTTATGCTCAGTGAGAGGGAGAGAAGACCATGAACCGACGGCGCCTTAACGCGTGTTGCAACATGCTACGTTTTTAATTTGCCGCTCTTTTCTAGGCTCATCTTAGCGTAGCCAGACTCTAGTTATGCGGTGGGAAGCGGAACTAGAATAAGCGACAAGTGTGGAAGTGTGCGAGGGGTTTTAACTATATCTGTCCCGCTTACTTATCTTATGGTACTCCTCTTCACCCTCATCCAGTAAAGGTTCCCCCACCTCCGACTTGGCATCATCTGAAACAGACAATATAACTAAACGACCAAGGGCCTATTTAATAAACCTCTGTAGCATCACAAGCTACGGTAGCCTAGTGGTTCAGGCATGCGGCTGTCAAGCGGTGGTCGTGGGTTCGAATCCCGGCTCGTACCAATGAGTTTTTACGTACGGAATATTTATCGTTAGCTTTTCGGTGAAGGGAAACATCGTGAGGAAACCGGTCTAATCCCACTAAGGTCTAGTGTTCCCTCTGGGTCGGAAAGTCAGATGGTAAAACTAGTGCCTATGCCGAATCATGAATGGGATTAGAGACCCCGGGCTCCTTTAGGGGCACAACCGGGAATAACGTAAGGAGGATGATGAATTAGTAGAAAGAATGGAAAGTACGTTATCTTCTACAAACGCACCGCTCGCGGCTTGGATGTGTGCGCCATAGTCTATGCGTCGCCGCACGCACACTCAAACAAAATCTCGACCCGTTTCTCACTGCGCCAGTCGAGATTTTGTTTGAGTGTGCGTGCGGCGCTCAGCGCTAGATAAGTGTTGATAGACCTGTGATGAGCGTTCTAGCGAACGTTACATTACAGGCCCAAAGCTCACAAAATAAACATAAGCGTTTTAGCGAGCGTTCTAGCGAAACGACAGTAATTAGCCGTGTCTACGACGCACGCATGCCTCGGGCCCCTTTGATCTCGGCTAAAAAGCCGACAACGCTCGGCTCGGGCGAGGCTTGGCTCGCCGAGGCACGTCTACACTGAGCGCGCACGCTCGGGCGAGGCGTGGCTCACCGAGGCACGTCTACAATGAGCGCGCACGCTCGGGCGCGGCAAACTCGAGCGAGGCATGCGACCGGTGCCATCAATCAATGGCCTTGAAGTCTATCAAAGGGTGTCCCCTTATTTCACCGAATGCATGGTTTCACCGAGTTATCGTTCCATCGAATTTCTTTTACTCACAAACCGTTAACATTTTAGTAACAGCTAAAAGGTCACTCTGTAAAACACATTTGGTTAGGTTATGTTTGTTCTATAACATTCCTGAAAAGTTTACCGATTATAAAAATAATGGTTTTCGATGAAATGAAAATTCTGCGAAACATACATTCGATGGAACAACTGTCGGCAAATGAGCTGAGTCGAGCATTTTGTTAGTGTTTCGCCGCCGTCTCTCTACGCCCACACACACACACACACACACACACACAGCGTTTACTAGAGCGTCCCCCGGAACTCACGCTGCACTGGTGCGGTTTTAGGGTTAAGGGGTAGGTTTAGGGTACATTTCGGCACTAGGGTAACCCTATAGTGGCGCCTACCCACAAGCCAGACAAGGCCAGCAGCGAAAGCCCCTCAGGCTGCGGCAAAATGGACAGGTCCAAAAGAAAAAAAGTTTTTAGGGTTCCATACCCAAAGGGTAAAAACGGGACCCGGGCAATCGAATCACTAATTTGAAAAGTCGTTCCAAGAAACCCATAATATTTTTAAACAAGCTATCCAACGATATCCCACAACATTTTATTCTTCCGTTTTGTCGGTGTCGGACAGACGGACGGACATGGCGAAACTATAAGAGTTCCTTGTTGACTACGGTACGGTTGAATGTTTTTTGTACAAAGTCTCTAATCACTTCATTTCAATCAATCATCACTAACTAGTCTCTTGCCTAGATATGGCGGATCTCATCGTGTATACAAAGTTTTATGTTATTCTAGCCAGCAAACGAAAAAAGCTGCTCCTTACAAATGTCTACCTAAACATATGCCTAAAACCCGGTATGCGCATGTTCGAGCTAAACTGCTGCCTGGCATCCTTTTGACACCCCACCCTCATCCCCGCATAATGGCAATGGCACCCATTCTGTGGGGCCATTTTGCGCCGCTACTTACGACTTCTATGGTTTTTTCGTTCTCTGATTCTAGCATGTTGTTTTAAAAATGAGAACCGAACTACGTTTGTATGGAGAGTCAAGCCTCCTTAAGGGTTTACTCCCTAAGGGTTATGCCATCTTAAGGGTCTCCTTAAGATGGCATAACACTATTGATTTAATTAACACTCTTGGACATATGTAGATACTCACGGTCGACCACATCACCATCATCTTCTAATGGTTCTGACTTTACTGAAGACTCGTCTGAAAAAACACAAATGTGGCACAAATATAACATAAGATAAGATGAAACAGTTTCTTATGCACAATAACTAGTGGCCCTGTGAGCTGTAGACAAGCATTTCTTTCTTTTTTTATTCATAAAAAAAAAAAACATCTATCACCACATCAGTCGAAAAACATCCACAGCTGGACTTAAAAAAACTATATATCATGAGAATCGGCTAAGGAATGCGACCTGTAGAGAACGAGAATGAATTTTGACCCAAGCTTAATTCGCTCAGTCGTTCAATTAAGACTGCTTTCACGTGCACACCAGCGCCACTGGTAAATAATTGTGATTGTTTAAATTTAACGATAGCTTTTAAAAAAAGGACGCTGCTATGCACTCTATTATGTATTTAAGTACCTTGTGAATACATCAAACTAGTTTTTATGTTGCTGGATTCGTCAATCTATGCGTCCAAAGTTAAAACGGCCGTTTTTCTTTTGAGTTCAGAGATCAACGATTCCAGGAACATAAAAACTAGTTTGATGTATTCACAAGGTACTTAAATACAAAATACAGTGCATAGCAGCCTCCTTTTTTTAATATGTATCGTTAAATTTAAATAATCACAATTATTTACCAGTGGCGCTAGTGTGCACGTGATAGCAGCCTTAAGTGGTATCGTATTATATTGTATTTATACAATACGGTATTTGACAAAAGTCAAGTCAAAAAGTTTATGAAACGTCAAAAACGCTCTGTTAGAATGAAATTTGTAGGGAATACTTGCTTGTGACGTCACAATCAAACAACGTCCTTACTGTTTATATGAATTTAAAAATCTTAAAATAAGAAACATTAATAAAATATTGATACTATACGAGTATTTTCGTAATGTTTATCTGTAGCTAACGAAAAAATAATTTATTTTCACTGTTGTCAAATACCCTATTCACCACTACATCTACAGTGCATTCATCCTTACTTGTCTTATTTGGTAAACAACATTCTAACCTCAAAATGCATCTTTTTAGGATAGAATAGCAATTTTGTATTAGATCATGCCGAGACGACTTTTCGGACATCACTTCACGATTGTTTGTCTAGCAACGCCTTTTTAGGGTTCCGTAGCAAAATGGCAAAAAACGGAACCCTTATAGATTCGTCATGTCTGTCTGTCTGTCTGTCCGTCAGTATGTCACAGGCATTTTACTCTAAAACCATAAGGTGTATTTGAATAAAAAATTGAGGATAGGGTGTATTTTGTTAACCGCTACATAGTTTTGTAATGAAATTACTAAAAAAGATTTTTTTTAGGGTTGCACCCCATACATAAAACTGAAAGTCAAAAAATATTTTTTCTTTGCAAGCCCACTTGTGGTACATCAATCGACAGGCCTTTCAAAATAAATATAAGGTTTCTAAGCAATTTTTTGGATTAAGTGAATGGAGTCTGAGATAATCGCCCCGAAAGTGACTAAAATTGTGTCCCCCCCCCCTCTAATTTTTGAACCGTGTATTTTAAAAATATGAAAAAAATCATGCTTATAGGGATTACAAAATTCTACCAGCGAAATTTGTTTTCAACAAGATCGGTTCAAAGGTTTTCGAGATATTTATAAAAAACTGCGTTGCTTAAAGAAAAGGACGTAAGTGCCATAAGTTTTCAGTAACGATATGACCTTTTTCATGTCAGACCCATCATACCCCTAGCAATACCCCTGGGAGTAGGGTGGGACTGAACCATACCACCGTAGTGCTGTGCACTATATTATGCTTTGTAATATCTATCCCAAAACTCCCAAAAGTCCTATTACCGTTATCAGTATCACGCAGGCGCAGTGTAGTTGAAAAAGTTAGACTACCGTTATCTGTACGAGTAGGTAACCTTTGATTTAGTATATAGAACTAGGTGCACAATGTCAAACAAATATGCCAAGAAATGTGCCCCAGAACATGAACGAAGAATACTCTGGACAGGCTATGGTAATAATAATAGCACGTGCGAGCGAGCTGGTAGCATACAAATCTCTATAAGTGTGACAGAAAGGGGAATATCTTGTCTTGAATATATTGTCATAGTTCCACTTTTTTTTTATTTGCCACAACTGATTTAGTATGAAGTTGTGCCACACAAACCATTACCCGTCCCGTTGTAAGTTGTTTATGACAAGTCATCAGCCATTTTAGGACCGGTTCTTAATTTAGCTGCATAAGAGCTTTTCCGTCCCTCACCGTGGCAACACATACAGCCCGTCCATAGTATTCTAGGTTCATGGCCCCAGAATGACAGCTCTAGCTACATTTCAGTAGTTGCTAATAGCGTTAACTTATAACCTGCATCAATATATATCTTTCATAAAAAAAGAACTCAGTGTTTTAGACCTTAAGCACCATATTAGTTTATTGTGACATATAATGTGACTTGACTGCTCACGTCAAAACTTTAGCGTTTAGCGAATGAATGGTCGCGTTATAAATTTTATTTATTTCAACAGAAAGCACAAATACATCTGGTTTCTTTATTTTACAAGTGGGGAATAAACAGTTTCAAATATTTGTACAAATATTATATACAAAACAATTGTTGAGATTTCCGTAAGTACATATAGTACAGCCGACAGAATCCATAAAAAGAAATCATTTTAGTTTCCTTGAAATAGATTCAGTTTGTTAAATAATTGTATTTTCGACCTGCCTTTACTTTAAGTAAATACTTTCTTTTTTGCGATGTAATGTAAGCGTACAGTCAAGTAGCGATCAGCTGTCGATTTTATTAAAACGGTCCTGGGTTTTGAACGTCACTCTCATGATCACCCGACATCTATAAAACGAGTATTACGAGATATAAGGTCAAAAATGATTGATGATGAAAATTGGCAACAATTGGCGCATTTCCAAATGATGTGTTGGGATTGTATTACAGATTTTATTATAGTTCATTAATGCTATTAATTACCTTTTGCAAGGTCATGTCTGTCTGTCTGTCTGTCCGTCCGTATGTCACAGGCATTTTACTCGAAAACTATAGGGTGTATTTGAATAAAATTTTGAGGATAGGTGTATTTTGTTAACAGCTACATAGTTATGTAATGAAATTACAAAAAAAAATTTTTTTAGGCGTTCACTCCATACATAAAATTGAAACTCAAAAAAAAAAATTGCATGCCCACGTGTGGCACATCAATCGATAGGCCTTCCAAAATAAATATAAGGTTTCTCAGCATTTTTTTGATTAAGTGAATAGAGTCGGAGATAATCGCCCCGAAAGTCACTAAAATTGTGTCCCCCTCCCCTCTAACTTTTGAACCGTGTATTTCAAAAATATGAAAAAAATCATGCAAATTGTTTTGAACACGTTTTGAACAAGATCGGTTCAAAGGTTTTCGAGATATTGCTAAAAACCGCCTTACTTAAAGAAAAGGATGTAAGTACCATATGATTTCAGTTAGGATACGACCTTTTTAATTGGCACGGAACCCTTGTTGTGCGTGGTCCGACACGCACTTGGCCGCTTTTTTTATGATAAAATAGCTGCAATAGTCTAAAAAGATAAATTTTGAGGTTAGAATGTTGTTTACCAAATAAAACGAGTAAGGATGAAATTTATTTATTTCACATTTTTTTCTGCATAAAGCCCTCTTAGATTAGTGAAAGCCTTATATATATAAAAATATAAACAAACTAGCCACCCGCGACTTCATCTGCGTGTAACTGGGATAAAAACTATCCTATATTTTAATCTAGGCTAAGTCTATCTTCGTGCGAACTTTCATCTGAATCGATTGAGGAGTTTAAGCGTGATTGAGTTACAAACATCCAAACTTTCGCATTTATAATATTAGTAGGATTATACATATTCGACAGTATAAACTTTATACAAGTCAATATTTTTATACTATAAACAATATCGACAAATGATCTATATTAATAATGGGTCTAGCTTACCCTTCACATGCAATCCTCCCTGCAGCCGCGCTCGCAGCTCCGCCTGGCTGCGCTGCACTTGCAGCTTGAAGTCGCTCGCGTCCCGCAGCCGGCGCACGCACACCTCGCAGATACCGCACTCACCACCAGTGTCAAGTAGCTGTTAGTAGAAATCAATTCTGATTTGAGTATTCCTTAATAAATAATAACAATAAATCAGCCTATACACATCCCATTGCTGGGCACAGGCCTTCTCTCATGTCCACACATGCTGGCCCAGTCGAGGTCGGGAACTTCATATACACCTTTGAATTTGTGCTGGCCCAGTCCGGGTCGGGAACTTCACACACACCTTAGAATTTGTTTGCAGATGTATGCAAGTTTCCCCACAATCGTCAGAAAGCTAACGGTAAATATTACATGATAACATTGATACCATTGACCCATACACAAGTTCCAAAAAACTCATTGGGGCAAGCCCAGATTTGAATCCACAACAACCACTAGGCGACTATTTCGGGAGTTTAAAAAAAATGGCAGCTTAAGGTTAACTAAAGTGATGCTCACATCTAACCTGCCAGTTTTGTTACTAAATGTATGCTATTGACATTGACTGTCGGTTTTGTTGCTATCCGTAATGATCCGTTTAAGGGCCATAAAATAATGAATATGCCCATACGTTGATTTAAAAAAAACAGTTCCATTCATAGTAGCAGTTTAGCTATCAACTTTGGATCAACAACAGTAAGATTACTTTCGCCAATGTCCTCTGAAGCTTGTACTATGGGTGCCACACCTTCATTCCCAAAAGGAGTAGACAGAGCACATGAAACTTATGTTCCAGTGCCACTTTAAGCGTAAATGTGGGTATAAAGACCGAGCAAATGTCATATCACAGTGATCTGGTGCTGGCCCATCACTCACAACTCAAACCTTGTTCCCTTAGGACATCCACAGGAAGAAAGGTAGTTGTGACATCACATGTGCAAACATACATATATGTATAAATAAATACTTAAATACATAGAAAACAACCATCCATTTTTTATATTTACATGTATCTCAAAGCACTCTTTCAGCATGTCGAAGTATATCTCTGTTATGCCAAAACGGTTATACGGCGTCTTCAAATCTTTGGCAGTAGGCCGTAGCAGGCAGCAGTAACACTGATTTTGCAGTTCCATTGTACAAATTAAGCTGCTTTTTAAATAATATTCTGTAATTTACTTTAATTTCTGTCATTGATCTAATCTAATCTAATCTAAAAGTATTTTTTTTACAAATAGGGGAGGGAGTGCCAGCTAGTAGTGCCGTACCGGTTTTTCTTGCCAAGTTCTTTAAAGGCGGCTACAGACATAACAATTTTAAACTAATTTGTAACTGGCAATATACACATAGTGCCAGTTACAAATATATGTCTGTGTAAATAAAAAAAATCAAGATGACAATCATGAACGTAGAATAATCTGGACAGGCTATGGTAATAATAATACCACGTGCGAGCGAGCTGGTAGCATACAAATCTCGATAAGTGTGACAGATAGGGAAATATCATTAATTGTCCTTGTCATAGTCCTTCCACTTTTTTTTTGTTGGGCACAACTGATTTAGAATGAAGTTGTGCGCAACAAAGCATTACCCGTCCAAATTTAGTAGGTTGTTTATGGCAAGTCATTAGCCATTTTAGGACCGGTTCTTAATTTATCTGCATAAGAGCTTTTCCGTCCCTCACTGTGGCAACATGTACAGCCCGTCCATAGTATTCTAGGTTCATGATGACAATGTATTGTCAATGATTGTCAACGCCAAACGCCAAAACGCCAGTACTGTTTGTAACGCTTATTATATCGTGATCGTGTTAATTGTTTTTAAAGTATATTGTATTGATATATTGTAATTTATATAATGGAGCTGAATGATCAGTGTTACTGCTGCTTGCTGCGCCCAGTGGCCAAACATTTGAAGACGCCGTACACCCGCCTCGGTACAACGGAGATATACTCGGACATGCTCGAAGAATGCTTCAAGATACATGTAAACATATTACAAACTTTTAACTCTCCTAGTATATCGTCAGGTTTCCTGCTTTCCTGTATTAACATTAGAAACACTAAAACAGCAGATACAGTTTTGTCGTTATGTTAAAACCGGAGGATTGTTCGTTTTGCAGTTTAAGTAATTCTATGAGTCACATACAACAAATACAGAATATTTAGATTTTACATCTAAAATGCTATAATCTATATTATATTTGTACATTCATTTAATTTTAAACTTTGCCAATCAGTAAAGGAAATCACTTCCATGCAATCAATTTCTATTATATTACATAGTATGTATATATATATTAGTATGTATGTAGTATGTATATTAATATGTTTATTTATTTAATATTGTCCCCTTATATTTATTTATTTATGTATCTTCAAACAGCCTATACAACTTTGGTTATATTGGTTTTGGATCCACTAAGCACATTCTAAAGAGAATATTTTATGATAGGACATCTAATAAACATAGTATGAGTTCAAATAATAATATTTTTTTAACAAATATGTTAATAGTAACATATTTATGAACAGAATAAAAACCGGAAATATGTGATTGACGACTCATCAGTACTAAAATGGCTGCATTGCTACATAATCTTTCCATACAAACACTTGGAGCAATATCATACATTATATGGATTTAAACTTCATGATTACACTCATCACATTATTTTTACTAAATGGGACTAAATTGTGTGTAGTTACTCATTTACTGTACAACCTGCGATCAAGGATGATGCAACTTATCCGAAATGTTGGAAACCCTCAAAGAGGTAAATAGATAAGTTAAGTACTTGCCATTAAGTCCCGTTTAGTAAAACAAAACACACATTACAATGCAACTGCTCTGATTGGTGGCCTAATTGTCATAGGCCTCGGAAAAGTAAATGTCTTAGTAACTTGCAGCTACTGGACAGCGAAGATGAGTGCGGGATCTGCGAGGTTTGTGTGGACCGGCTGCGGGACGCGAACGACTTCAAGCTGCAAGTGCAGCGCAGCCAGGCGGAGCTGCGGGCGCGGTTGGAGACAGCACTGCATATCAAAAGTAAGGGCTCGAATATCTAAACACGTCTATCGTCGAGGCATTAGAGACATGTCCTAATATTTGTGAACACTTTGGCTGCTCCAATATATTTGATGGTGACTGCACAAGCTTTATTATTAACTTGCCTTGTCACATCAAAGGTATACATACATATATTCACGCCTTTATTCCCAAAAGGGGTAGGCAGAACACTTTTAGCATAAATGTGGGTATAAAAGATCGACTTAATGTAATATTGCAGTGATGGGTTGCTAGCCCATCGCCCGCAACACACTTCAAAGGTATGCTCATATCATATCTCGCAACTTAATTTTAAAGCAGTTATTATCACTGGCCGCATGGCAGGGAAGTGGAGCAGAGGACGGATGCCTATGCATTGAGCGGACACGGTAACATCTGTGGCTGGAGCCACACTCCAGGCCAGCATGCATCAAGCCCAGGACCAAACAGCTTGGAGAGTGATGGTGAAGAGCGCCCACAGCCATCACGTCCCAACGGATTGAGCTGATATTTTGCATATACATGTTAGTTCAGTGACAGCAATATTATCGCCACAGATAAAGATATGCATAGACTAGAGATTTCGACGACCGCTTTAGCCTAGTTGGTAGTAACCCTGCCTACGAAGCAAGAGGTCCTGGGTTCGAATTCCCGTAAGGGCATTTATTTGTGTGATGAGCATGAATATTTGTTCCTGAGTCATGGATGTTTTCTATGTATTTAAGTATTTATTTATCTATACAAGTATGTTTATCGTCGTCTAGTACCCATAGCTTTGCTTAGTTTGAGACTAGGTAGTTTTGTGTTAGATTGTCACCTAATAATATTAGATCACGCAAATGCATGTACCTACTTCGCGTGTCCGAATTCGGTCTCCGATTTGGCACTCAGTCCGCGCGCGTCGGGTCGTGAATATTCAGAAAATGCTTTATTGCAGAATCGATTTTGCGCGGACAACGGGGAATTCACATGACTAATTCGCCCTTGTGACGTCACAGTAGGTAGAAAAAAGTGACACGGTCGGTTTTCATACAGCATGAGGTGTTTAAGTTATCTAGTGTATATCTATAACTACCAAGCTGATCTGATGATGGAGACGGCAACTTCTAAACTACACAAGAGCAAACTGTCTTGTCTGGGCTCAATGGATTCCTCTCGACAAGTAGAAAGAAAGAAAGATGTAATTTATTCACGACACAAAAGAAACAGAGACAAAGGGAATACAATTGACACATATTGTGTGTGTCTTCGCGGCAGTGAATCGGTTGCTGTATCAGCATTACTTGTTTAGGACTGTATACATAAGCTTTTATCTATTTATCAGGCCGACTGGTGAAATAACTGATGATGCCTGTTTCCAATAACTTTATGAAGTATATATATATATATAGATATATAAAAGGTGTTTTTGGCAATTTCCGTTAATTGCAAGGGGGCATAGGTTAGATCAAATAAAGTTAATTTCTCCAAGACAGTAGTATCTAAACTCTTACTGTTATCAAGATATCGAATATTTTAATTTAATCAGATTTGCAGATTTAACCAGTGTAAAGGCTCTTAACTGTGGTGTCATCACAGTTTTTTAAATGTTGTAAGGTTCCTATACACTACAAGAAGGTTTACCAAGTGAGTTCGTTCGATATTAGGCAAAAACTGCGTCGGAAGTACATTTTTTTTACTCAATTTGTCTTTGACCTTCTGGTCTTGAACCCTTGCACAATTAATTATTTTTTACAAAAAGAGAAAAAAAAAATTTTTTTTTACACAATTATTATGTTAATTGGTTTCTGTGAATGTATTCTGCAATATGCCGAAGTTAACGGAAATTCCCGGGAACACCGTGTATAATCATGGACCTTTTTTTTCATGTATGGCTCTTACGCCTTGCTGTTTTAGGAAGGTGGATTTGCCAATATCAATTTTAAGATTTTTTACATATTTACACACGATGAGAATGTTCGGTTTAATTTCGACGGTTTTTGGGGAAGGATCAGTCTGGTATCCTAAAACAAATAAAAAATATTGACATCACAGACAATCACATGACATTTACAAACGTTGAGCTTAAATTTTCTTTTTTGTACAAATGTGCTTGTCTAATTAAAATAAATAAATATAAGGGGACAATCTTACACAAATCGACCTAGTCCCATAGTAAGCTCAGTATGGCTTGTGTTATGGGTACTAGACGACGATAAATATAATAGATATAAATACTTGAATACATAGAAAAAAAAAAAAAAGCTAAAGCATTAAAGCTTGCTCAAATAATGAAAGATGCGTCAATATGGTCTAAAAAAACATATGGTCTAAATAGGTCTTTAAGTATACTGCATTTCCTTCCTTGAGAACTAAGCCGAACTTCATTGCAGTACTGAGATATTCATATTTTAGTGATAGAAACTTATTTCTGTATACCATGTTAGATCAAAAAAAAGCGGCCAAGTGCGTGTCGGACCACGCACAACAAGGGTTCCGTGCCAATTAAAAAGGTCGTATCCTAACTGAAATCATATGGTACTTACATCCTTTTCTTTAAGTAAGGCGGTTTTTAGCAATATCTCGAAAACCTTTGAACCGATCTTGTTCAAAACAATTTGCATGATTTTTTTCATATTTTTGAAATACACGGTTCAAAAGTTAGAGGGGAGGGGGACACAATTTTAGTGACTTTCGGGGCGATTATCTCCGACTCTATTCACTTAATCAAAAAAATGCTGAGAAACCTTATATTTATTTTGGAAGGCCTATCGATTGATGTGCCACACGTGGGCATGCAATTTTTTTTTTTGAGTTTCAATTTTATGTATGGAGTGAACGCCTAAAAAAATTTTTTTTTGTAATTTCATTACATAACTATGTAGCTGTTAACAAAATACACCTATCCTCAAAATTTTATTCAAATACACCCTATAGTTTTCGAGTAAAATGCCTGTGACATACGGACGGACAGACAGACAGACAGACATGACCTTGCAAAAGGTAATTAATAGCATTAATGAACTATAATAAAATCTGTAATACAATCCCAACACATCATTTGGAAATGCGCCAATTGTTGCCAATTTTCATCATCAATCATTTTTGACCTTATATCTCGTAATACTCGTTTTATAGATGTCGGGTGATCATGAGAGTGACGTTCAAAACCCAGGACCGTTTTAATAAAATCGACAGCTGATCGCTACTTGACTGTACGCTTACATTACATCGCAAAAAAGAAAGTATTTACTTAAAGTAAAGGCAGGTCGAAAATACAATTATTTAACAAACTGAATCTATTTCAAGGAAACTAAAATGATTTCTTTTTATGGATTCTGTCGGCTGTACTATATGTACTTACGGAAATCTCAACAATTGTTTTGTATATAATATTTGTACAAATATTTGAAACTGTTTATTCCCCACTTGTAAAATAAAGAAACCAGATGTATTTGTGCTTTCTGTTGAAATAAATAAAATTTATAACGCGACCATTCATTCGCTAAACGCTAAAGTTTTGACGTGAGCAGTCAAGTCACATTATATGTCACAATAAACTAATATGGTGCTTAAGGTCTAAAACACTGAGTTCTTTTTTTATGAAAGATATATATTGATGCAGGTTATAAGTTAACGCTATTAGCAACTACTGAAATGTAGCTAGAGCTGTCATTCTGGGGCCATGAACCTAGAATACTATGGACGGGCTGTACGTGTTGCCACGGTGAGGGACGGAAAAGCTCTTATGCAGCTAAATTAAGAACCGGTCCTAAAATGGCTGATGACTTGTCATAAACAACTTACAACGGGACGGGTAATGGTTTGTCTGGCACAACTTCATACTAAATCAGTTGTGGCAAATAAAAAAAAAGTGGAACTATGACAATATATTCAAGACAAGATATTCCCCTTTCTGTCACACTTATAGAGATTTGTATGCTACCAGCTCGCTCGCACGTGCTATTATTATTACCATAGCCTGTCCAGAGTATTCTTCGTTCATGTTCTGGGGCACATTTCTTGGCATATTTGTTTGACATTGTGCACCTAGTTCTATATACTAAATCAAAGGTTACCTACTCGTACAGATAACGGTAGTCTAACTTTTTCAACTACACTGCGCCTGCGTGATACTGATAACGGTAATAGGACTTTTGGGAGTTTTGGGATAGATATTACAAAGCATAATATAGTGCACAGCACTACGGTGGTATGGTTCAGTCCCACCCTACTCCCAGGGGTATTGCTAGGGGTATGATGGGTCTGACATGAAAAAGGTCATATCGTTACTGAAAACTTATGGCACTTACGTCCTTTTCTTTAAGCAACGCAGTTTTTTATAAATATCTCGAAAACCTTTGAACCGATCTTGTTGAAAACAAATTTCGCTGGTAGAATTTTGTAATCCCTATAAGCATGATTTTTTTCATATTTTTAAAATACACGGTTCAAAAATTAGAGGGGGGGGGACACAATTTTAGTCACTTTCGGGGCGATTATCTCAGACTCCATTCACTTAATCCAAAAAATTGCTTAGAAACCTTATATTTATTTTGAAAGGCCTGTCGATTGATGTACCACAAGTGGGCTTGCAAAGAAAAAATATTTTTTGACTTTCAGTTTTATGTATGGGGTGCACCCCTAAAAAAAATCTTTTTTAGTAATTTCATTACAAAACTATGTAGCGGTTAACAAAATACACCCTATCCTCAATTTTTTATTCAAATACACCTTATGGTTTTAGAGTAAAATGCCTGTGACATACTGACGGACAGACAGACAGACAGACATGACGAATCTATAAGGGTTCCGTTTTTTGCCATTTTGCTACGGAACCCTAAAAAGTAACGCGCATATAGATGTTACTTTTCATGAATATTGGTTTTATTGTTTCAGATGAACTGTCTTCTGTGAAGTCAGAACTGTCGGGAGGTGATGTTGATGAGGAGGTTTATCGTGAGTACTATAATTTTATAGCTATTTTTCCTGTACAAATACGCGCGAAATGGCATCCCGCCGAGCCCTACCTCACTTAACCCAAATCTTTCTCTAACATTCTCCATAGTTTCAGATGGGTTGAAGTCGGAGAAGTCTGACCCTATGCCAAGCGAAGAGGGTGATGCGGAATGGAACTACGTGTTGGGTAAGCAATGTAGCGCTTAATACGTACAGCTAAATCACTGCTGCCGAGCCGTAAGACACATTCGTTTCGGAGGTCGTGGGTTTGTTCGCCATCAAACGTAACAGATTGGGGAGAATTAAAATGTATAGTAGTTATGTCAGTTTTCATTTAATTCCATAAATAAAAAAAAACGTTCCACAATATTTTACAAAAAACTTATATCATCACCATCATAAGCATACATCCCACTGCTGGGCACAGGCCTCCTCTCATTAATGAGAGGGAACGGGCAGTAGTCCCCACGCTGGCTCAGTGCACACACATACCTTTGAATGACTTCTCATAGGTATGCAGGTTTCCTCGCGATGTTTCCCTTCACCGAAAAGCTAACGGTAAATATTCCGTACATAAGTTCTGAAAAACTCATTGGTACGAGCCGGGATTCGAGCCCACGACCGCCGCTTGACAGCCGTATGCCTGAACCACTAGGCTACCGTAGCTCCCGCACCGTAGCTTAGTAGGCAAAAACTTATGTACCTACGAAATATCACATGGCATTTAACAGTAGGTGAAGAAAAACATCTTGAGGAAACCGGTCCAATCCCAACATGGACTATTTCGTAAATTCTGTGAAACAATGTAACTGTTAAATCTTTTGGCTAAACATAAACTCAAGTCTAGATAGGTACCTTGTTTTTCGTATATAAATGTTTTGTATTTAATAATGGAAACTACACGATGATTTTTAATCGGTGAACAGGAGTGCCATGGGGCGACGGGGAGGGTCAAACTGAGCAACTTTCGGTATGAGGCAAACTAGGAAATCATGAAAAAAAAAGTTGTTCCATAAATTTACGATAGTTAGCGATCAATTAGCTATCAATTAACTCTTAATTAGGAGTTTTTTTTTCACGATTTCGTGGTTTGGCCCATACCGAAAGTTGCTCAGTTTGACCCTCCCCATCACCCCATGGCACTCCTGTTCACCGATTAAAAACTACCATGTATAGGTAGAAATTGTTACAATGCTTTGTGTAAATTTTTTATTGAGCAGTAAGACGCTGCCGACGAAACCGCTCGTGAGGAAACCGGTCTAATCCCAATAAGGTCTAGTTTTCCCTCTGGGTTGGAAGGTCAGATGGCAGTCGCTTTCGTAAACCTAGTGCCTATGCTAAATCTGGGGATTACGTGTCAAAGCGGACCCTGGGCTCCTTTAGGGGCACAACCGGGAATAACGCTAGGAGGATGATCAACGCTGTTATTTCGTTAGCAGCGTTACTGCTTAGTACAAAATTAATTTAGTATGGGGTGGCGCATCGTTACTGACGATTTCTCAATATAATTTGATACGTTGGTGCCGTTAAGAAGCCTAAGTCTTCCGGTAGATGGCGCTACACGCCTCCCTAAGGCATTGAAGGGAGGAACGGATTGAAAGATTTAGTGGCCGATACAGATTGTTCCGATAGCTCAGTTGGTTTGTAGCGACGGGCCAAGGATGCCTGTGGTCGCCGGTTCGAATCCGACTGGAGCATTAAATTTTTAAAATTTTCCTCTAATTAAAATTTACAAGGCTTTGTGTATGACCGTTTGTTTCATATTTACTTTACATCAATGGTCTCCTCCGGTTTGAAGCTGATGAGGCAGAATAGGGGTAGAGACAATACGAGTAAATAAAATAATCAATATTGATGTATATCCTAGAATAACTACAACTTAGTAAAGTTGAAAAACCCCCCGACATTTTCATTTTAAAGTCCAAAACGGCTGTACAGTATTTCTTGAATCATGGCTAAGAACACTCGGGATAAAATTGTCTTTAACACAAAAAAACCGCATTCAAATCGGTCCATCCGTTTGGGAGCTACGATATCACAGACAGATACACAGACAAACAGTTACACAGACACAAAGATACACAGACACGTTAAACTTATAACACCCCTCTCTTTGCGTCGGGGGTTAAAAAGGATTAAGAATATTCTCAAGTCGTTTGTTAGTCCTTTACCTCATAAGCATAAATTACTTGTAGTTATTCACCGGATTTCACCTCGATCGTGCATTTAACCATCGCGTTGTGTCTTCATCCTGTTTTTTTTGTCGCTATTAGTTTTAGGGCGAGTTGCACCGACTTACGATTGCAGACCGATCAACGTTAAATATGGCGCTGACAGCTGTCAGTCCATAGAAACTTGTCAAACGTTCCATACATTCAGATTTTAAAGAACACCGCTTACGATTACAGACGGTTTGGTGCAACTCACCCTTAGTAGCATTTCACATCGATCATGTATTAAAATTTTCGCGTTGGATCCTAATCTTTTATTTTTGTATTAGACAATATCTTTAGTCGCAGTGCACCTTTTTCGGTTATTTCTTTTCTAGAGCATATCGTCGTGTATAGGTTGCAGGTCGTGCAGTAGAAGTAGCTACGCAGAATAACACGCTCACAATGAGGTAACAATCCTTACTCTGTGGACAATAGAGTCGTGTGCATTGTGACCACTTCGAACGCTTAGATACTTCTGCTGCTGACTGTACATGCATGTTAGAAAGGGAGGCAAATATTGATATTGCAAATTGTAGCTACTTATATAAAAAGCGATCCAGGAGATACACTACAACTGCGAAATGCGTTTAAAAAACAAAACTACATAGATATATAGTGCATTCATCCTTACTCGTCTTATTTGGTAAACAACATTCTAACCTCAAAATGCATCTTTTTAGGATAGAATAGCATTTTTGTGAATATTAGATCATGCCGAGGCGGCTTTTCGGACATCACTTCACGATTTTTTGTCTAGCAACGCTTTTTTTACGATAAAATAGCTGCTATAGTCTAAAAAGATACATTTTGGGGTTAGAATGTTGTTTACCAAATAAGATAAGTAAGGATGAATGCACTTTAGAGCTTAAATGAGCTATAATAACGCTTTACAAACAAATATTTATCGCGGTGAAAAGCCACTCAAGTAAAAAACTACGCGAAAAGTAAATAGCCTATGAATTTTATACACCGTTGTGACCGGCGATAAGAAATTTTGCTACTAAAAAAATATGTCCAGAAACTTTGAAATGGCGGCGAAACGCGATCCGGTGAATAACTACAAGTAATTTATGCTTATGAGGTAAAGGACTAACAAACGTCTTAAATGAAGAAAAAAGCAACGCAAGAAGTTAAATAATCATAAAGTTTTAAGTGTCCAAAGTTTTTAGAAAGGGGTATGTTCTGTCCCTTTTCCGGCACCTTCATATGAAACCATTGTCATTTACTATGAAGCTCGAGGATCATGACGTCACGATCTGCTAGCGTTTTCTTTCTCTAACAAGCAACATAAAAACGTAGTTTCGTAATTTTTTGAGATATTTGAATGGAATGTTCGTCATTAGCTCATTAGGCATATTTTTTTGTCTTATTTCTTTTCAACTAATAATTAATTTAAAAAAGCTACGGTAGCCCAGTGGTTCAGGCATGCGGCTGTCAAACGGCGGTCGTGAGTTCAAATCCCGGCTCGTACCAATGAGTTTTTCGGAACTTATGTACGGAATATGATTTCATATTTACCGTTAGCTTTTCGGTGAAGGAAAAACATCGTGAGGAAACCTGCATACATCTGCGAAGAAATTCAAAGGTGTATGTGAAGTCCCCAATCCGCACTGGGCCAGCGTGAGGACTACTGCCCGTTCCTTCTCATACATGAGAGGAGGCCTGTGCCCAGCAGTGGGACGTATATAGGCTGATGACGATGATGAATAATTAATTTTGAGTCTACACCGCTATTACAATTTCTGAATGTATATTGTTTCAGATTTGGATCTGAAAAGTGATGACGAAGTTGACATAAAGGAAGAGACAGACATGACCTCACGCCGTTCCGTGAGGCTCGCACGCCTCCGCAGCGATGAGGCTTCGCCGACGGCCGAGTGCGAGGCGACCGACCACGACTCCAGCCTTATGAAACTGCGCAGCGAAATACGCACACACAAAAAGAAATACCGATGTGAAAACACAACTTTTCATGAACTTGACATGACAGAAGCCACTTGCGATGTATGTGACAAGAAATTTACCTCTGAAAGAGGCCGGAAGGAACACGAATTGACTCACATGAAAAATAAACCATACTCTTGCGATGTGTGCAAGAAACGATTTGCTTGTGTTTTAATGCTTACGCGTCATAAACGCACTCATAATAGGAAAAAAGAGTTCTGCTGTGAAATATGTGGAAAACAATGTTCATGTTTATTTGGCTTAAACTACCATAAACTGACTCACACGGGAGAGAAACCTTACGACTGCGATATGTGTCACAAGCGGTTTACTTCTAAACTGGGATTGAAAGAGCATCTTCTTATACATTCAGGTCTGAAACCTTACTCGTGTGGAGTTTGTGGGAAAAAGTTCAGGCAGGCTTCAGGCCTCAAAAGACATAAGCTAATTCATACAGACAATAGGCCCGAATTTTCATGCGATATTTGTGGTAATAAATTTCTAGCAAAGCAGAAACTGCAGACACATCGAATGATCCACACCGGAGAGAAGCCACACAGTTGCCAAATATGTTGGAAGAATTTTAGAGCCAAAAGTAATTTGAAAACGCATATGGAAATACATGCGGAAGGTAAAACATATTCATGCGAAGTGTGCCCTAAAACATATTCGACGAAAGAAAGCTTGAGGCAGCACAAACGAGTTCATATGAAAAATGCAGGGAAATCAAAGCGTGACTAATACATGTATATGAAACATTGATATGTAATAAACGGATTATTGTTTTTATTTAACTTTTTTATCGTTAATGTTTCACTTGTTTTTTTTATGAGTCTATTGTGTGTCCCACTGCTGGGCATAGGCCTCTCCCCGTGATCTCCATGCGTCCCTGCTAGGTGCCTCTTCCGCCCAGTTGCTGAAGAACACATCCAGGTCATCCCGCCATCTCCGTCTAGGTCGGCCCCGTCTGCGTCGCCCGTCATGTGGCACCCACTTGGTAGCCACGTTAGCCCACCTGTTTGGATGCATGCGACAGACTTGAATAATAAACATGATTTTTCAGTCACACGTCACGGCAGATGAAGGATTTACGTTGAACTGAATGTTCGTATTCGTTAAAACCCGTGTTCGTCGCATATCTAGTTATGATTAAGATTCACTGTCATTTGAATCGTCTACCTGAAACGGTAGATTCGCTTTTTGAATGGACCATTTTCATGCAATTCGGCAAACTGAAATAATTATTTCTTGGATTTTGCACACGTACATTTTTTCATTTTGAATGGAATATTTTATTGTATAACTGTGTACATAAGTTGGACGAGACAGAATTCGTTTCAACAGTTAGTTGGCGACCTCTGTAGCCTAGTTGGTAGTGACCCTGCCTACGAAGCCGGAGGTCCCGGGTTCGAATCCCGGTAAGGGCATTTATTTGTGTGATGAGCATGAATATTTGTTACTGAGTCATGGATGTTTTCTATGTATTTAAGTATGTATATCATAGTACAAGCTTCGCTTAGTTTGGGACCAGATCGATTTGTGTAAGATTGTCCCCAAACATTTATTTATTTATCCGATATCGGGCATACAACAATATATATTACAAAAAAAGTGTTTTTGTCGATACAGACGCGAAACTGACGCGCAACCAACGCGCGTTTGTATCGGTCCTGACTAACGATAACTACAAAAAACGGCTGAACAGATATTGATGAAACATAGCTAAGAACTAGGCTTAGGACTTTTGGATGCTCGCCATGGTTATAGAATCCAGGGAGTCGCCATATGAAGATTTGTCCCATATTAACATACTAACAGGGCAAGTCAATATAAAGCTCCTGTCTCCATCATCAGATCAGCTCGATGGTACCATAATATAGAATTGTCATCCAAACTTTACTCATACCCAAAATTTCAGCTCAATCGGTCACCGGGAAGTGGATCAAATTTTACTTGCAGGATTTGTCCCATACTAATAGGGCAAGTTAATACGAGTATAAAGCTTGTAAAAAAAAGTGGAGCTATGAAAATGACAACGAATGATATCTACAAATAAAGGTTAATAAGAATGCCTGACTTGCCTCTACGTAATATCTCACAACTTTTTACGGAGGACGAGTTTCGAGACTTGGCCTATTATTTACATGTTTTTTAATGAGATATCCCTTTCTGCCAAACTCCTTGAAATTTGTATACTACCATCTCGTTCGGTCGTGGTATTATTATTACCATGGTCCTCAGCAGAAATCTTTACGCTACTGGCTAAGTATAAATGAAACAAGATATATTACTTTTACTGGATACTTTACTAGTAAATAAAGTAGATTATTTTTTTTTGTACTCGAATGCATTTATACACTCTAGCTGCCCGCGCGGCTTTGCCCGCGTATTGCGAAGAACGCAGCCGACCCCGAGGGATAAAATATAGCCTATAACCAGCCAGAAAGACCACTTTACGCGCAGGTTAAAGAATTTTCGAAATCGGATAAAAGTTTTGGAGATTACCCAAAACATACAAACTTATAAGCTTCCAAAGCTACAATCGCACAGATTTTTTCTCATTATAATAGAAGTATACAGGTATTAAATGTTTGTACACCCTTTTGGTGCAAGTAGCAACATTGTTAACACTTTCGCAACCGGCACCAACAACCATTTTGGAACAATACACCAGAAACCGACAGAACTCGCTAGGCGTGTAGGTTCTGAGCCGGCATCTGAGCAAACATTACCTGCCAGGCTGGTTCTTGGTTGCGAACGTGTTGATATGCAAAGGGTGGTCCACTTGTCCAATTTTTTGATCAAATTTCTTCGACTTTTTAGTTGTTCCTCATATATTTGATCAAATCATATTTTTAATCAAATGTTCTTTGGACAAAAAGTTTGGACAGGCGGAATATCACCCTAAGATAAGATAAGATATAATTTATTGTCAAGACTGTGTACATAACACATCTCAACAGTCTACGTTGGACACATAACTTTGTGATTATTTAACCTCTTGTGTCGTTATTTTCTCTATTTCACTACATTTTTAATCCTTTTTCGAGAAAATACGACATTATTGAACATTTTATTTGGTTATAGGGGTGTAGACACTAATGTTTACACCCCTATAGTTGCGCCGAATATATGATGAATATTCGGCCGAATGAACGTTCCGTACGTGCGAAATGCTTACCAAATAGTTAATAACTACATGGTTTAGCTCTGGACTCTAATCTGAATTATTTAATCATCATAATCATTTCAGCCGAAAAACGTCCACTGCTGGACAAAGGCCTCCCCCAAAGAGTGTCACAACGATTATTTCGATGTTTATTTAAATTTTGTGGTAATTGCTTACTGCGTTTTTTACAACTATAATATTGTATCTCTGGTATGAACTCTCATATGCCTAATTATACTATATTTGCGTGTAAATTGTTTGTTGCATACTTTACAACTGTATGGCTTCTCTCCAGTGTGAATTCTTTTATGATCATCTAAATGATCTTCTCGTGTAAAATACTTGCCACATTCTTCACACCCATATGGTTTCTCTCCATTGTGAATTTTCCTATGTCTATTTAAATTACCTTTTTGTATAAATTGTTTGTCACATACTCCACATCTATATGGTTTAACTCCAGTGTGAACTATCTTATGAATATCTAAATGCTGTTGGAGTGTAAATTGTTTGTTACATTCTTCACAACTGTACGGTTTAATTCCAATGTGAAGCATTACATGTGCAATTAAATTACCTTTACTCTTATACTGCTTGTTACATTTATTACAAGTGAATGGTTTTCTCTGGTGAATCTTTTTGTGTTTGTTCAAAGCAGAATTATTCACAAAAGTTTTATTACAAACTTCACACGGATAACGCTTGCCGTCCTTACGTGTTCCGACATGGCTGTTTAAAAAAGACTGTGTACTGAATTTCGCATCATACATATAGCAGTAGTTATCAGTTCTATTAAGCATGTGAGTTTTAACATGATTTGAATAGATATTCATACACGACAACTTGTCCGCCGGTGTGCCGTGTGCCTGTATGTGCTTGATTAACCCAGGCTTGTCTGTGAAGTGTTCCCCGCAAGTGTCGCACGTGTACGCTGGTTCCTCGGCGCGGAGCCCGGCGGTGTCATCAGGCAAGTCCTCCATACGACTCGCGCGCCTCGGCCCGTGGCGTGATGTCGCGAGACACGTCTGGCTCGCGTGCGGCGCCTCATCGCCGCGAAGGCGCTCGAGTCTCACGCAGGAGACATCGTATACAGGCCGCGCCTGCTCCGCCCCCGTGACTACAACACACAAAGCAGCTGTTTTATTAAAACTAGCTAAGATTTTTTATTGGTCTTCTAGTTTCAATTCCGGCTAGTCCCCTAAAGAACCTAACGTATTTATATATACATGGATTCACGCCTTCATTCCCGGTAGGCAGAGCACATGAAACTTATGTTCCAGTGCCAGTTTTAGCATAAATGTGGTAATAAAATATATAGACTAAATGTGATATCGCAGTGATAAGTTGCTAGGACATCGCCCACAACACACTTTAACTCTGTTCCTTTAGTACGACTCTTTCGACACCCATAGGAAGAAAGGGGGTGCTGCTATTCTAACCCGACACCGCACGGGGTATTTTACACGCTGGGCACAAAAAAACAGGTTAACGCACACTCTTTACTCTTGAGTAGTCGCGCCCTGTTTTCAAACACTTTTAGTCGCTATAGGGCCAATTGGGCCCAGTACATTGTGTCCTTGTAATGAAAATAATCGAAACATTTGGGATGTATATTTTTTTTAAAACGTTCGCAACCAAGAACCCGCCTAGCGGGCACTCGTAATGTTTGCTCGATGCCGGCTGAGCCCGATAGGCGGGCACTAGTATAAACTTACACGCCTAGCGGATTCTGTCGGTTTCTGGTGAATTGTTTAATTTTTAGTCCGGTTGCGAAACTGTTAAATAAAGTAATAAAACAACCACCTTACAAAAATCAAATATTTATTTTGGCGAAATATTTCAAAAATAAATGACACTCAAAACATACCTACGTTTTCAACGTTTTTTTTGGCATTTTCATATCTTATGCTAATAATAATAAGTTTTATAATTCTTTGTACTTTGTTTCTTAGTTATATATTTTTAAAACTACTATTATTAACTTATTAACCTGAATTGAACACATTAGGAACTTATTGTTTTACTGTGACACGTCAAAACAAGTATCACAAACTGGTTTCGTATGTTCTCCGCAAATAGCGATATTACAATTACAGCAGTAAACTTTTGTTTTTCTATCCTTTTTCCAGTTACAAATTCCACAACGAATTTTTCTTCCGGTATGTTGTGGTTGTGGCAAAAATGGATCTTCGGGATGAGGCACAATGTTTAGAATACGATTTTTTATTCCAACCGGAAGGTTTGTCATAAGCTGCCTTTCATAAAGATATGGCTTAATCAACGAAATAGCCAACGTTTTCAGAAAATCTCTTCTAGGTACTTTTTCTGATGCGGCATTGAAGTTGTGTATAATGTAAGCATTTAATGCACCCACATTTAACATGCCGAAAAAAATGCACATCGGCCAACGTTTCGTTTGTCGAGACACGGAATATGTTCCTGTCATTTGGTCAACTGCATCTACTCCGCATTTAAATGAATTGTAGTCGGTAATCATCTCAGGTTTTTGTTTTTCGCCAGTACGTGCATCAATATTGGCATCATGGTGCATAGACGACGCTAATAAAACCACTTTTCTTGGTTTAGGTACATACGAGAGTAGTGCATTCAGGTTGAAAACCAAAGAACGTGGAATGCTGCTCTCTATCTTTTGTTTTCGTAAACTCTTCTGGTATCTCGCTTTTATTTTTCCGTAATGTTCCCAAACAGGTAAGTTCAAACTGATCTAGAAGCTCGTTTAACAAGGGAATGCTCATAAACCAATTGTCCATAACTATATTTCGATGGGACCCTTTTAGTGGTTCAACCAATCGTTTGACCACATCACCTGGGCTGTTACTTAGTTGATAAGGCCCAGCTTCCTGCTTCCCGGCGTATATTTCCATTTTTGAAGTGTAGTAGGTTCTCGCATCACAAACAACAAATATTTTTAGACCATACTTCGCAGGCTTGCTGGGAAGATACTGACGAAATGAACACCTTCCACGAAATGCTAATAGCATTTCGTCAATTGTCACATGATCTCCGTGGGTATAGTTTTCTTCCATACTTGCCACGAACTGCTCAAATATCTCGCGGATTGGTGCCAATTTGTCAGCTTCCCTGCGTGATGTTCTTGTAGTTATATTGTCAAAACGTAAGCACCTAAGTAGAAAATGAAACCTACGTTGTGACATTGTTGCAATGCAGATATCACAGCCAGTACCGTCTGTAGCCCATAAATCTTTGGTATTCAAATGAGCTCCTCTCAATTTGCCAATATAATAAAGAAGACCTATTAAGGCTTGTATTTCTTTGATGTTAGTTAGCTTGCAGTTTCTTTCTCTCTCAGAATTAGGTTGTACTTGATATGTTATTTATTTATTTATTTATTAAAATCTATTACACAGTATAACAGTATTAACTAAGGCTCTGTGAAATTCAAATTAACTTAAGGCATAGGTATAACAATTAATAAAACTACTGATTTCACATTAATAAAACTTACACAGAAACAGAAGAAAGACGCACATCCATTCTCTCACAAAACCTCAAACATTCATCTCGCAACACACCCCATCTGCTTGCAAACACATCACACGCAGGAGCTGATGCGAGGAGAAAATTCAGTAACTGCATTGCACGAAGCAAAGGCGATTCCTTTCGAAACACTGTTCGTGACGTCGGGACCGCCAATAGATGGCGTTCACGAGGCCGGAAGTCGATTTTGGTCAGGGAAGGAACGTATAGTCGTACCAATTGGGACACCAACTCGTTACGTATATATTGGTATAAAACACAATCTTACTTAGCATATCATCACAAAAAAATAGTTGCAAACAGTCCACAGGAGTAGTAGCATTACATGCTTCACGGCAGAGCCCTGGTGTGTCGCGTATGATGTTGTGGCTTCGGGTTATAGTGCTATAGGAAGGCTCTCCAACATACCACTTGGTTTGTTTATTTTTACCCACATAATAACCTTGTTTACGGATCAAATACGGCACACAATCGAGATCGGGTCGACGGTCTAATGTATCTCGGTTCAGTGGGATAGGACGATCTGGCTCAAGGACGTTCTGTGCTGGCGCATCTTCCTGGCCTTGGGATAATTCATGTTGACCTGCAACCTGCGAAGAGACCTGCAATTCTTCTTTAATATCCTCAAACTCAATGACTAGCTGACACTCGTCGCCATCAGCTCGGAATCAGTATTGTGATCGCTTTCTTCTAAACAGTCTTCAGTTTCGGAACAGTCTTCATTCTCTATGTCTTCGTTAATAAAATCTGCTATTTCTCTTTCCGACAAAGCCCTAAGGGCAGCCATTTTGTGAGCTAAAAGTAAGAAAAAACTGTTTCAACTAACATACAGTGCGTATATTTAATATTGCCTCAAATTGTAACCAGAGGTACGTGTTAGGGCTATGAACCGATATTACAAGAAAAATTTAAGTTAGTCTTAACTACCAAAGCGTAATTAATTATTGAAAATTTATCGGGCGGCAATGTATCGCGTACACTGTGACATGATGACACATGGATCGGGTGGGTGACATGTGACAATTTATTGTGACGTCACGTCAGTAAGACAAAGTACCTAGTGATCCATTGCGTGCTGAATTATTTCATATATAAGGAAAAAATTAAGATGGTGTTTAAGAAAAAAAATGCAATATCGGTTCTTAGCCTTAACACCAACCTCTGGTTACAATTTGGTGATATTAAATATACACACTGTATACATACCAATGCCATAATTAGTCGCTAATGGGTTCACACACGTAATAAATACTGCATACGCAAATCGTCGCTAGTGGGTCTAACTGACCCATAATCGGCGCCTACGTCCGTCGCTCGCGTGCGCGGCGCTCCGACTGACAGGCGGAACGCGGCGTATTTTTAAAATGAATCAACAGGGTCATGTAGACCCATAAGCGACTATATACTGAAGAGAACAAAAGTGTTATTAATTAACAACAGTGTAATACATTAATTATGGTTATATGACACATCAAAAATATTTAAGTGTTTGGTCGATTAAGTACTTAGTTGAAAAGGGGCGCATCAAAACTGATTTGACTTGTAAATTTTGAGATAAAGACTTTTTTCAGTATTGGTAAGCTGTCAATATTTTCCGCCATTACGCCACTGACAGATCAAATGTTAAAAGGCCTTCTACACGATCGGGACCAACCGCCAACCATCGTGTCCTTGGTCGGATCAACCATTTTTTGCATTCGTTCTACACGATCGGTGGTTGACTCAACTTGTCAGTTTTTCTACGGTATTTGAACAGAACGGTACCGATGGCGACTTGCCTTTCAAAGCAACAGAAGATCGGTTTGGCAATAACTTTTTTACGTTTGAGTGAAGAAGAAAAATGTATTTTAGCTTCTTTTTCATAAGCTCTCATGCTTGAGTTTTTGGTTCTTATCTTTGTATAAATCGGATCCAATGTCCTAAAGGGGAATCCATCATTTTACCGAAAATTGTTTCATCGATTATCGTTTCCCATAACACTATTCGCAGAATTTCATCATCACACAGGAATCATTCATCGAACTTCGTTAGATCGCTCATACCATTGACACAAAAATGAACTCATCGAATTTCAGGTAAACAGCTTGGTAGAAAAATGAAATATTGATCGTGGCAACAATAATATATGGAACGAACTAACATTGAACCGTGTTTCGATAAATTAATACTATAAACAACTGACTATTCTATGAAAAGTAAATTAGATGAATCGTTACGCTACGAGCTACGATTTGAGACAAATTCGAAACGATTAACAATGAAAAGTTGTTCGATAAAATAAAAAACTATGAATTGATGATTATGTGAACAAGAAATACAACGAAATGAAATTCGTGGAATAGTTTTCGGCAAAATGTAAATCGACGTAATGCGTTTCGATAAAATGATAGACACCCGTCCTAAAGACATGGTAAATCAAAATATAGAGATATAAATTCGGTCGGAACATCTCGTTCGCGGCTTTCTTTTTGCGAATCCATTGCACAACGTGCGCTCGTGACTACTGACAAGCACACACTGAAGCGCTCCCGTTGGCCGACAGCGTTCCAGACGGTTGGGACCAACCACGGACGTAGCCTGTCGCGAGGGATGCGCTCCCGACCAAGGCCGTTGACATGAACCAAATATCGGTCGGGTCAACCGCATTCTACACGGTCCATTTTTATATCAACCCGACCAAGGACACGTTGGTTGGCGGTTGGTCCCGATCGTGTAGAAGGCCTTTAAAGAAAATCAGTGATACTACCAACTCGATCGCTGAGACTAGATATATCTAGAGTGTGTGATATGTCTACTCTCTGATCTCCCTGATCTCATCCTGATGGGTTAGCACCACTGAAGCCGTAACGCGATTCGAGACGAGAAAATGTACTCTCCACTTTCTAATTTACACAGCGCGAGACAGGAGTCAGAGTCGCGCGCTAGCAGCAACTGCTACTAAAGGGAAATATTGTACTATAGTGAAAATGCCCTAACATCCAATATTTGACAGCTGTCATCCCAGTACAATTTATGTCATCATATGTCACCATTTATTATTTACGTTTATTATTCGGGTATGACGGCTGTCAAGAAAATCTTCATTCATTAAACACTTTCCAAACATATATTGCATTTCAAAATGGTTTTTTTGACTATCGCACGATTTCTCTAATTTTAAATGGAATAAAATACTAAGCATTGATTGACAGCCACGCTCGATGCAGACATGCTCGTCGAACCTGTCTGCGGAGATTTTTCACGAGATTACTCACGTCTACATACACATACATGAGTATGTAGAATAGGGCATACATCAGTATGAGTTAAGAGTGAGCAAGCGACAAAGCATTGCTTGTCGGCCACGCTCGATGCAGACATGCTCGTCGAGGCTGAGGCCCTACCGCGAAATGAAAACGAATTGCGTTCGTGTATCTCCCTCTCTGTTGCACTTGCTAGTTCGAGCGGCAGAGACGTAGATACTCGAACGAAGTTCGTTTTCACTTCGCGGTAGCCCCTCTGTCTGCGGAGATGTTTCACGAGAGTACTCACGTGACGCGCCGTCGTCGCCGCTCGCTGCGTCGCCCGACACCTCCGACTTGACGGCGGGCTCCTCGTCTGGGACAAATATCCCACTAATATTATAATGTAAAGTTAAGATTATTTGTGGAGTAAAGTATAAATAAATAAATATTATAATATAAAAAAATCTCATTACTTGTTGAGAATTATATTTTTATCCTCCTGCCGCCCAGATTTTTTTTGCCCAAACACTAGATTGCAGCCCAGAGTCCTTTTTATAGGTTCACATGGTTCCGGCCCAAGACCTTTGGCTGACAATAACTTGATTAAGCGTTGTTGTAAGAATGTGTGGTTTTTATGGTACCATAAGGCATATGTGTAAAAGGCTTTGAGACTGAAAAAACTCTGAAATCGAATGTATTTTTTTTTAGGTCTCTGGGCCGCAACCAAAAAACAAGAAAAAATATTAAAACGTTTATTTATGAGTTAATTTAAATTTATTATATGCCTATATGTTAATTTTTTATGCTTCAGTAGTATAATTTTGATATTTTTTTTATGCCTACACTACTACGCTACTGCTACTGCTACTGGCAGACCACATGTTATCATTTATCCTGGTCACATGATTATTTTTCAACCATGGCGTTTAGATTGTAAGTTTACTGTTTATATTTATTACCAATAATACATTGGAATATTAATCAAATGGAAAATGAGCCTTCAATTACGCACCAAACTTGACCATGTCGTTTTTATTTATTAAAACGGGGTAACCGCCCGTAGACCTTTTAAAATCCTATATAGTTTCAGGACCGGATATCGGAGTTTTGATATTTTTAGTTAAATGCAGGGTTGAAATAATAACCGATTTATCAGTACAAAAATCAGTGATTATCGATCAAGCGTGTAAGCTATAAAATAAACATCGATAAGTAAATCAATTTATCGACTGCTATTTCGAATTTGCATTTATTTTTGCCACCGAAGCTCCGATATCAGGTCATAACTAAGCTTATTTCAGTGCAACACTAATTCAACATATTAGCAAAACCAATGATTGGGATTTTAACTAGTATCAAACGGACAAATTAAAAAAGGAATGTCTGAAAAATATCTTTTATTAGAGATAAGACATATCAAAAACTAAATCAGTCTTCGTTTACCAGTAGCTAATTTATTCATAAGACTAACTTCGCTAAAGAAGTAATAGTAAAGTACCAAGTTCTAAATAATCAAAATCAATAAAACAAGTCAAAACCTTCGAAATAAATCAGACTCCAAAGAATATCTCTATAAAATCACAACATTATAACTGTAAATTCTCAAAACAAAACAATAGAAACACTTCTGTCTTACAAATAATTAATAAACATAATAAAGAGATCAGTACGAGTCTTACATTGGTTTTTGTTTACCTACTCATTAAACAACTATTTTAAATTCGTGAACGTACATTATTTTAAATGAGATCAAAACAATAGTAAGTAACACTTTTATCTTACAAATATAAACCAATCAAAATTATATTAAACATTTCAAAAAGAAAATCGATAACTTTAGTCATCGCATTCAGTAGTCGCATTCTGATTTTTCTTGTTATGAAACTCCTTAAAGCAGTTTCTTGACTGGGTTAAACATAAATGAATGTTGCAGGCACTACACATTACCTTCGTTTTGTTTTTACATTTATCTTGGCGACACCTCATTTGTGTCTCTTTTATTACAGGCAAATGATCAGCCCCTCTATAACGTTTGATATCTTCCGGGATAGGGGCAGGAGCGGCCCGTTTTCTGTAGAGGGATATCTGCTGTTGCTCCTCTTGACTTTCTTCCTGAGACTCACAACCATCATTTGATTCTGTTCCGTTCTTCTGGAAAGCTGTGTTGGCATTGGCGTTAATAATTGCTCTCGCAATGTCCATTTTAAATGAGCGAACTTCCGGTATAGCTTTTGTTCTAGATCCTTTTTTCAGCTCATCGGAACGATATAATATCCAGGAGTTAGTGACAGCTAAGTCAATGAAGTGTGAAATTACTCTCTGAGTCCATTTGTAGGTTCTGTAGCGATATGGACACACTGCCATCATTCGGTCTGCCATATCTACACCCCCCATGTTTGTATTGTATGCCTTGACGACTTGGGGTCTTGGAACTGAGACATACTCTTTCATAGATTTCGACCAGCGATCGCAGTTATCTGAAGTATAATCAGCATCTATGTTTGACAAAAAAGATATCGGTTTGCTGTCAAGCCACTTAGTCAGAACCAGCTTTTTCTCATCATTACCGATAGTATGCCAATATCCTCTGGGTTTCTTCTTTATCGCTTTGTCGTCTACTAAAACACTTCGAGCAGAATGAGGGATTCGATTTTTCATAAGAGTACCAGTGCCCATTAGCCCTCTGTTCTTCAGTTCTAAAATCAGTTTTTCTGATGTAAAATACCGGTCAAAATATAATTTATGCCCAGGTAGTAAGTTTTCAGTTAGTGATAATACCGCCTTTTCGGCTACGCCAAATTGTGTCTCTTCATAATCTGGAAACGTAGTATTTCCCTGATAGACGACGAAATTGCTAACCAGCCCCCCTGGAGTCGCTAACACAAACGCCTTCAAACCAACTGGATTCGGCTTACCAGGGCAAAACTGTTTCAGTCCGCAAATTCCCTGAAACGGTATCATCATCTCATCAACATACATTTCTTTAGTACATTCTTGAATTTTGCAACCTTTTAGCACAGCATCCAGAAGAGGTCTAACCTTCCACAATCTATCCTTGTCTCTTTCTTCTTTGCGTACGTCTTCGTCGAGAACCACCTTCAGCGAATTTCTGAGCATTAAAAACCTGTTTCTAGATATACTGTTCGCAATACTAGGTACCCTGAATTCCTTTGACCAGTACATTCTTATTGAAGGATAGTTTATGCACGACATCAGCATTGATACTGCAATATAAATATTGCATTGTTCAAAAGTGAAATCTAAAGATTTCAAATTTCGCGAGAAATAGCTCCAGTTAGTTTTATCGACCATATTTTCAATGACGGAATTATCAATATACTGCCGAAAGTAGTCAATTTTATCAAACGAGCTTCGATCTACAGGCAAATAAGCAGGCTGCATTATCGGTGTTTCAGTTAACTCTGGATGACCTTCTTTCCATTCCACGTGTTCAGGCAATTCAACAGTGTCAGCAAAGTTTTCGATAGTCAATTCTCTACTATCCAGGTCAGTCGAATATCTCTCAACATTGACTGTTCCTCTTGCTCTTGACCCTGTGCTTCTACCTAGAGGACGACCCCGACCGCGGCTGCGACCGCGACTCTGACCACGTCCACGCCCGCGGCCTCTTCCTAGACTCCGACCACGATCACGCTGGCTTTCGCTCTCCGCATGAACAGATTCGTTATCTGACGAAAGAGAATCTGAAGAACTAGACAGAGTTCGATGTAGGCTTTCTAAAATTAAGTCTCCATCTGCTAAATCGTCGTTGTCTCCTAAGTCATCGCCCTCTACGTCTGACTGGTCGAGTACTTCCTTCAGAAAACATTCTAGTTCTTCGTCGTTTGTTATACCTGTTAGAAGAAGTTAATCATGCATAAGCTAACACAAAAAGAAATAAAAAAATAAATGTTACAGAGGCTAAAAAATAACAAAATCTTTTGTTGTATGGGAACCCACTAAAAGATTTATTTTATCCTGTTTTTTAGTATTTGTTGTTACAGCGGTGACAGAAATAAATCATCTGTGAAAATTTCAGGTTCATGAGATACAGTCTGGTCACAGATGGACAAACAGACAGACAGCGGAGTCTTAATAATTGGATCCCGATTCTACCCTAAAAACGAGATTAGACAACAATGAAAGATTTATGAATTCTGACTTTCTAATAAATAGTTTTAAAGTTTCATATTTATACTAGCTTTTGCCCGCGGCTTTGCTCGCGTTAGAAAGAGACAAAAAGTAGCCTATGCCACTCTCCATTCCTTCAACTATATCCACTTAAAAAGTCACGTCAAGCCGTCGCTCCGTTTTGCCGTGAAAGAGGGACAAACAAACACACTTTCGCATTTGTAATATTAGTATATGGATTTTTTCATGTTGACCCATTAATAAATTCTCATGTTTATCCATCCATTACTCAAGCTATATATTATTAACCCAAATAATTGTTATTGCAAACCAAAATAGCATAGCGGTTGCAGCCCGTAGACCTATTAAAAACTCTAACAATATATACGCCTACAGACCCTTTAATAGGTCTCCCGATTATTACTTGTTATATTTACAATAATATTGATTGAATGCATGAATTAAATACGGTAAAACTAAGATGAACATCTTCGGCAACACTCACAACAAAAACACGTGCGAAATCTGCCGAGATAGCAAAGAAATTCACAGATTTACTTACATTGTCCTCGACGCCGGGCCATTGTAATGGAGGTTACGCCAAAACTAACAGATGAAGTTTCACATTTTGACATCTAGTGTCAACGTCAAATGTGACGTATTCGTTAAGAAATCATTCGAATTCAATACGCGGTAAATTTTAAGTTTTGTGACAAGATGAATTTGAAGTCCTTTTAAAAGGTATGCGGGCGTTAAAAACTTAAAATTGTCATTACGCTTGGGCCGGAACCACTACTCATGCGGAGACCTTCTGATAGGTCTTTGGGCGGCAGGAGGGAAAACATTTTAACAAAAAAATTAAACCGTCGTAAAAAAAACTAAAAAGTAAAAAATTATAAACCTTTTTCATTTAGTTTAATAACTAAGTTCTTAAATTAATCTAAGTGTACCTAAGTAATTAGGTACTTACTTAACATTTCATCCTCACTCGCTCCATGCTGCTCTTCCAATTCCGACTTTATTATGTACTCTTCATCTGAAACCGAAATAAAATTTGTAGCAATTGGTTTCGGGTCCCTGTCGAAGAGCAGGTTGCACCAACTTACGATTACAGACCGATCATAGTTAAATGTAGCACCAGCAGCTGTCATTCCATAGAAGCTTGTTAAACTTTACATAGATTCAGAATCTAAAGAACACCGCTTACGATTACAGGCGGTTTGTTGCTCTTCAGGTCAACTTATCGAGCCATACTTACGTAACATTATGTTGATCGCGTCAATTTCCAACTTCACTGGGGGCTCTACATCTGAAGAAAATACAAAACTTTTAATAAAAAAATAGGCACATTGGTGACATCATAAAATGAACAGAATGAGAAAATAAAAAGTATTAGTGCCAGCAATAAATCCATCTCATTATGGTGCTGACTTAAGGACCAATATGATGATGATGATGATGATGTATTCCTGTTATCCCTCATTAGGGACATAGTGTTCACAGAAGAGTTATCCATTGTGCACGACTTCTTCCAGCTCTTTCCAGCTAGACCAGTTGAGTCAGCCTCTTTCTATATACTTGGAGAAAAAAGTAGCAATGTGAATATAATCCACTTAAGTGCTTAAGCTTCGTAAGGCTACTAATATTCTCATTGCGTAATTTTCATACTTCTTTCATACTATTCATTATTCTATGGTCTTTGTTGTTATTTTAGTTCAGATCTACCTTTGACCTGCAGAGCTCCGTGCAGCTCCACCTGGCTGTTCTGCACCTGCAGCTTGAAGTCGCTCGCATCGCGGAGCCGGCCCACGCACACTTCGCAGATCCCAACTTCGTCACCACTGTTGAGTATAAGCTGGAAACAGAACAATACTATTGATGTTGCCTAAGCTACCCTATCCAAAAGGAAAAGATAAACAGTATTAAACCTCTGAAGGGCGAAGGGGACGCTCTGCGAACCAGAGCCGTTCTGTGGCATCCCCAAAAGCCTGACCAAGCTCACTCTAAAAACCTACTGTTTCTACAAAAGCATTCAAGCCTGGTGAGCTATACCAGGACTGAAACATTCCAAGGCGCTTATTAGAGCCTATAGCAAAAAGGCGTCTTCTGATGCCTTAGCGCTAAGCAGGAACCGTCTACGTATGCTAACTACGTAAGGATGCTTACAGGGCACTGTCGCCTAAATAAGCACATGCAAGCGATAGGACTGTGTGACACAAGGCTGTGCAGACTCTGCCTGGATGCGGAGGAGACGCCTACACACATTCTAACCGAGTGCCCCTGCCTCATGTGCAGTCGTAACTCCTTTCTGGGAAAACACATCATGTGCCCGGAGGAGATCAAATTTCTTGAGTTCAATAGTATCCTGCAATTCTTCGAGTTTGCAGGACTTGACCAAAAATTGTAGTATGTGGTGATCACAATAGATCAGCAATGGTCGCAGTGATATAAGGGCTCTCACGGTCGAAGCCACTACAAGAAATAATAATAATAACCTCTGAATGCCAAGAACACCTAAACCTGTTGTGTCATTGGGCCCGCAGCACCAAGAACCCTTGTAGGCGTTATGACATCCACTGTGAAAGCAACCTTCAGCCTTTCATATAAAGTTGGTGTTAGCTCTCTTGTAACATTGATGTTGGTGTGCTATTCTCTTGGGGAGAAGGTCGGTTGGGGTGTAGTAATGGGTACGCAGGACTTAGAATTTTTTGATGGGGATTGGTGTCATTATGATACCTATTTTTTATGATGCTATCGTATAGAGGACGCTAAAATAAGCATGTTTTGTATGGGCAACTTTTCTATAAATTTGATAATTACCGAGATATTGGCTCCTAAATGGACACAATTTGGGTTCAAAGGTTAGTCATTTAAACGGTTCTGAGACTTAAATTTCGGTATAGTGACTAGACATGAGTAGTTCGCGAATGAGTGATTCAAATGAAGTACTTCACTTGGTGTCACTCTTTCGTTCACTAGTTCAGTTCGGATTCATATACTTCAATACTTCAGTATATCATTTAGAAAATTGGTAGTTAATTCTGCCTATTGATCATTGAATATGATTCGATTCGATGACATGAGTGATTTAATGTTATTTTAATTTTGAATATGGCAAGTAACTCAATAGTTCATTGAAAGATACGCGTACGACTGATATGATATACTCAATCTAATCCATCTATCTATATCAACTGATGTAGGATGCACCTCTAGAGCTACTGAACTAAATTGAACTAGTGAACTAAAAGAGTGATATACTTCACAGTGAGCAAAAGATGCATATCAATCTTTTCTTTTTAGTGACACATTTTGCGCATGACTATAGTGAACCGACTCGGATGGTGGATAGGTTAGAAGATGCCGTCTTCATGGTTTTTTTTTTTTTTAAAAGAGTGGAAATAACTACTTTAGAGAAAAGTTTTTCAAGTAAAAGATGTTTATTTTGACGTGTTCTATACGAAACAATCATTTTAATTAGGTGTCGTAATGACACCACCCCGATCAAAAAAAAACTCTTTTACTGCGTACCCTTTGGTACACCTGGACCCACTTATGGATATAGGGGGGGCCCACTGGCGAGGAAGGCTGGCGGAGGCTTAAAGCATCAAGTACTCTCAGTCCCGCAGTGCTCCCTGCAACGTCTATCTGAAGAACTTTAGGTTTCCCGTGGTTACAATGATGTAGTAAAACCTCACAACATCCATATTTACCTGTATTTCGAAGCACTCCTTGAGCATGTCTGAATATATCTCTGTGTTGCCGAGATGTGTGTACGGCGTCGTCAGATCCTTGTCCGGAGCGCGCCGCAGGCAGCAGCGGCACGAGTGCGCCGCGTCCATCACGTGAGGAATAGCTCCGTCGATTATTAAGGGAATCGCCACAAAAATAACTGAACTATTGCGATAACTTGGCTATAACAAAATACAAGTACAGGTGTTTTTGACTTTTTTTTTTTTTTTTGGCTGAACGCGGTTTGCGTATTGCCACCGACAAAGCAGGGAAACGTTAGGAAAGTAGGAATACGGATAACGGAATTTGGAAAGATAGGATCAGTTCAGAATAAGAGATAATAAAATATGTAAAATAATTAAATACGGATATCATTAAGTAAAATGAAAGAGGATATAGAATTAAACACAGAAGGATGTTTTGAGGCTAACAAGACAGGGATGGATGTAGGAAAAGGGATTTTAAGTGAGGAAAGATCATTGTAAAAAGAGACATGGTTCAATAAAGGACATGAAAGAAAAATATGATTCAAGTCTCCAATTTCTCCACATTCACACAAATTTGACTCTACAATATGTAGTCTGGCAAGATGAGCCGGCGTGCACACATGACCCAACCTCATTCGTATTATAATGCTAGTGGCTCGTTTACCGAGCCTTAGCTTTGCAAACCAGGGCTTAGTAGGAACTTTAGGTTGTATTGCGTAGTAAAATTTGCCCTTTGTTTGAGCACTTTCAGCCCACAACTGATTCCAGGCATCACTGAGATAAGAAGAAGGTAAAGCAATCAAGTCATGACTAAAATTTTTATAAGGAAATCTGTCCCCACAAGTCACAGCTTCGTTGGCCAGGCGATCTGCTTTAACATTACCCTCTATTTCACTGTGTCCTGGGACCCAAGCGAAAGACACTGAAAGCCCACGAGTTATACAATCACTTAATAGAATTCGAGTGTCTATAATTACTGGAAAAATGATTTTACATTGAAAAGGATATTTGACTAATGCCTGTAAGGCACTCATAGAATCAGATACTATGACTGATTTTCTAAGTCCTGCCGTTCGAATATATTCGACTGCCTTAAGGAGACCGAAACATTCTCCAGTAAACACAGATGATTCTGGTGGGAGTTTTATTTGTTGGATAATTTTGTACTGAGAATGGTAAACCCCAACTCCGACATGACTAGACGAAGAATGTTTAGAGGCATCGGTGTATATTGTATGGTAGTTTTTCCAAAGGTTGTCCTTCACATGGTTAAAACTGATATTGTTATTGAGACCATTTTTTGGAATACCTATATTTAAGGCTACATCAGGAGTGACAGTTAGAGACTTATACGGAGCACAAAATAAGGGATATGAAATAGAAGAGTGAGTGGGAGCTTGGATAGAGGTAAACTTTTGATAGCTATTTATGAGACATGGGACACGTTTATGGGACCAATAACTGGAAGAAATAATAAGATCAGAAAGTGTCTTGAGTTTAGAATGAAGCGGATGATCAGAAATTTGTAGGGCTCGAAACAGAAATCTATCAGCAAGGTATTGACGACGTAGCTGCAATGGAGGTTCACAACACTCTAGCTGTAAAGCATTAAGAGGGCTAGATTTCATAGCACCTGCTATCAATCTTAAGGCTTTCGACTGAATATTATCCAGTTTTTTGAAAGCGACTAAACTTCCAGGCTGTAAAAGGAAGGTGCCATAATCTAAAATACTACGAATTAGAGCATTGTATATTAGTTTCATACAAAACGGGTGAGCGCCCCACCAAACACCGGAGAGACATCTAAGCATATTTAACAAACGTTCACATTTAGCGAGAATATATTCACAGTGAGGGGTACCAGTTAGTTTAGAATCAAGAACAACACCTAAAAATTTTGTTTGGTTGACTACAGGAATTTCACAGTTATTATAATATACAGAGACTGGCGGGGGCAAACGCATTCTAGAAAATAAAACAACAGAGCTCTTAGATGGAGACAAATCAAGACCATTTTGTCCCAACCATTTCCTTAAAAGACTTAAAGAGGAAGTTAGAGAAGAACTGGCATTTTCAATGGATCGGTCAGTACAATACAACAACAGATCGTCAGCATATTGAAGAACGCCAACATTACCAACTGATGCTTCCAGATCATAGGTGTACAAGTTATATAAAATTGGGCTTAATACAGATCCTTGTGGAAGACCTTTCCATACTAATCTTGATTTCTCATTGTCAACGTCTAAAATTAAGTCAATACGCCTTTCTGATAGGATGTTAATTATGAATTTACTCAAAAAAGTCGGGACGTTCAAAGTATTTAGTTTTTCCTTCAGTATACTTAACACAACATTATCATACGCAGAATTTATATCAAGGAAAGCTGCGACTACAGACTGATTATCAGAGAATGCTATTCTTATGTCAGTTATGAAAATATTTATACTATCTAGGGTACATTTACCTCGTCTAAAACCAAACTGGGTTTTACTTAAACTGTTATTTGTTTCAATGAACCATTCTAGTCTATTTTTAACTAGTTGTTCAGCAATTTTCATTAAAACCGAAGAAAGAGCTATTGGTCTGTATGATGACGGATCAGACGAACTTTTATTAGGTTTTAATATTGGGAGAACCTCTTGAGATCTCCACGAGGTAGGAATAATGCCGGATATAAAAATAGAATTGATAAGGTCCAAGAAATATGAAAGAGTGTTAGGCCCGAGATGAGAAACGAAAGAATATGGAATGCCATCCAATCCAGGGGCACTATTTTTGACATTAGATAACACACCCATCAGGATCATTTACAATAAAAGATGGAATAGAGAACGATGAAAGTAAATCCTCAGGAGCTGACGAAGGAGCTAGTTTATTTAAAAAGCTATCAGCTAAAGCCTGGGGAAAATGTTTTGACGACGATTCACGGAATGCACAACGAAATCGTCGAATGTTACGCCAGACTTCTGTAGGAGAGACTTGTGGGGATAAGGTCAAACAAAAGTTTTTCCAGCTCTCAAACTTTTTTTTTTTAAATAATTTACTTGTATTTGCAATAGCAGCCGATAATAAATCGAAATTTTCGTCAGAGCCACACTCATTATACTTTAATTCTAAATATTTCCTATTCTTAACCGCTTCACTACATTCATTATCCCACCACGGGGGGGAAGGAATAAAATTCAAGCATTTTTTTTTTTCAGGAAAAACTTCGTCAGCGGCCTCCATAAACGCCTTGGCTAAAGTTGATGCACAGACAGAGCGGCTACCACGAACTTCGAAAGTCGAAGTTCGTAATATATGCATCCCTGTCACTCGAGTAAGGGAGTGCGATAGAGATGGAAATACCCGAAATTCGACTTTCGAAGTTCGTGGTAGCGCCGCAGGCTCAGTTCCACAACTGACATTAGGAAAAGAGGAAAGCTTAGCCTCAATGCACGCACTAAATGATGCCCAATCTGCATTCCTTAAATTGTATTTCAAACGGGGAGGGCGCTTATGCAAACGACCACCAGTAGAAGGAAAAGTGATCAATATAGGAAAATGGTCACTTCCGTATGTTGATGGTAAAGTATCCCAAGTAAGTGTAGATGCCAGACCAGGAGTGCTAAGCGAAAGATCGGGCACACTGAATCCCTCATTAGGACCAGTGCGACGGGTTGCATTACCATTATTCAGCACGCAAATATTATGACTATCCAATATGTCTAGTAAAACGGGACCATAGTGATTTGAAGAAGAACCCCATGAATGATGTTGAGAGTTAAAATCACCAAGGATAATAAATGGTTTAGGAAGTGTGGAAATGATGCAGTCAACTTCATTAAAAATAATTGAGGACGGGTGTGGAATATATACAGAAACAAAACATATATTCTTAACTATGACAGCTATTATTGAAAAATCTTTGTTGACATGAGGAGTCGCAAAATAGGTAAAGGAGCAAGAATGGTTAATGAGTAGGGCAGTACCACCATACCCATCAGACCTGTCTTCTCTAATACAGGCAAAGCCAGGAATCCTAAAAGAATAGCCTGGCTTTAACCATGTCTCTTGTAAAGCAACAATAAATGGTTTATACTTATTAATTAAATGAATTAATTCACTTTTTTTAGGGATTACACTCCGACAGTTCCACTGAATTAGAGTTAACTTGTCCATTGTTTAAAGGTAATTTAGATATAGCATCAATTATTGGGGCAGCGTTGGACGGTGTGAAAAAATTTGATTGGGTCAATAACTTTATAAGAGCAGCTATAAGATCTGCAACAGAGGCTTCATTGGGTTGATTGCTATTATTTTTAAACATACAGCCATTACAAGGTTCTGGCATATTAAAATCTCTTATAATGGAGTTATGGGCAGCACGGTCATACCCTTTGTCAAGTATTGGAGGAGGTTTTGACTTTATATAAATTGTTTTCTTGTGTGAAGAGACCCCAGGGTGCATAGGTTTGGGAGGGGCTGAAGGAGAAGAAATACTATTGCTATTAGAAGTCAATAATGCATCAGCATATGAAATTTTGAGAACAGCTGGGTGAAGCTTAGAAGCTTCTGCATATGAGACACAGCTTTTTGCCATTGAATCTTTTATGGCTTTCTGACAGCTGAATTCGGGACAAGATTTGCTAATAGCGAAATGGGCTCCTTGGCACAGACAACAAGTAGTATTCTCTTCTTCTACAGAACAAGTATCACCTGAGTGGCCAGACTGACCACATTTGTAACATCTAGGACTATTGGCCCTGCAATTCATTTTAACATGACCGAAGCGGCAACATTTATAGCACTGAATTGTGGGAAAAATATAAGTTTCAACAGGCAAAGCTGAATAGCATAGGAAGATACGTTTAGGAAGTACCTGACCATCAAAAGTAAGAACCACAGATTCAGTTGGTTTTAATTGAGGACCTCCATCTGTAATTATTTTCCGATTTAACCTTCTAACTTTTAGAATTGGGCCACAACCCATAGGAACAGAAACATTCTCAAGAATGTCCTCCTCCGACCATTCTGAGGGAACACCACGAGCAATTCCCATGCGTGTCACTGAAAAAGTTGGAATGAACATTTTATATTGGAGATTTTTCAGGACAGAATTTTCCAGAAAAATGTTGGCTTCTTCATATTTTTGAAACGAAAGAGACACCTTGTTCCTACCTATTCGCTTTAAGCTACCATTAACAATTCCTTTTATGTTGTTGTTTTTAAGTGTCCGGCCAAGAGATATTGGGTGAAGAGTGATGCCTTCATTTGGCGAGGCCTGCACTCTTTGCACATGAACCGTGTATGGAGCAGCATCAGATGGTTGATATAAAACCCTACCAATAGGCGCTTTCATCTGAGAGGAAGTATTTGGTGTGGAGACAGATTGTGGAGAACTGTTTTGCGAAGTCAACTGTGATGGAGAATTTGGGGGGAGCATTGATGAAGGACCATTGTCAGTTAATACCATCTTATTATCTTGTGACAAGTTATTTTTATAAGCTTCTGCCGACTCATCTTCCAAACCACATAAACAATCCTGTGCTTTCACCTCTGTATCCTTAAGATGTCTCTTTTTTTTATTACAATGTTTGCAGATACGTCTGCTTATTTTCCTTTTAATTCGCTTACTCTGCTGGGATAGCACAGACACATCCGTGTCCATTGACTCTTCATTTAAGGAAATAGTTACTTCCTGGGCAACGTCAGGAGGATCTTTTCCAGAACCCCCCGGATCAGGGGGCTCGTCCGCCATTATAGGCGGCAAGAAATAGAAATGGACTTACCTGTACAAATTTACTATATACACTGTTAAAAGAACAATAAATATATACAAATTTACTAACTACATTCAAATATATACAAAACTGATCCTATACAACAAGTTATCAGCAAAATATAAATTATTATAATAAAAGCCAAAAAAAACACAACCGAACCGGTAGACGTTTCCCGCGCTTTCTTTTTATCGTTTTTGACTTGACTTGACTTGGACTTGACATAGCTCTTTTGCCCAAAGAGTAATAAACGTTTTATTTGACCACAGAGTACTTTACTTTTTAATTAGTACATATATTAGAATACCAATTTGCTTTAAAACTTTAAAACAAATCTAGATAGATATAACTTTATCAGAGCAAAAGTGTCGATAGAGGAATATTATCCTTTTTTATCAGTTATAAATATTAATATTTAGTATCCATGTTCATATTTAGCAATATGATAACTTGGCTACCGAAACCGGTAATATGTTCATTGTTGTAAGCTCTACGAAAATTGAAAAATAATGGTTGACTGACAATAGCCACAGACTACTAAGGACTATAGCACAAACGAATAAAAGGCCTTCTACACGATCGGGACCAACCGCCAACCACCGTGTCCTTGGTCGGGTTGATATAAAAATGGACCGTGTAGAAAGCGGTTGACCAACCGATATTTGGTTGATGTCAACGGCCTTGGTCGTGAGCGCATCCCTCGCGACAGGCTGCGTCGGTGGTTGGTCCCAACCGTCTGGAACGCTGTCGGCCAACCGTTGATCCGACCAAGGACACGGTGGTTGGCGGTTGGTCCCGATCGTGTAGAAGGCCTTTAAGAGATACTAAGACTATATTATCACAGAGTACTTTTCTATATATAGTAGGATAGAGGATACAATACTACAATAGCCAAATGCCAAACCACACTGTTTAGTTAAATGTTTATTGGTTTTTAATTATCCGCGTCTGTTGCTAACCTAGAGAAACTTGTCTTTCCACGACACACTACAAAATGGAAACGCAACTCTCGTGCCGCTGCTGCCTGCGGCGCGCTCCGGACAAGGATCTGACGACGCCGTATACACATCTTGGCAACACGGAGATATATTCCGACATGCTAGCTGAATGCTTCGATATAAATGTAATATTGTTAAATAATTACATAATATTGGTGAACTCTTAGTGTTTAGTATTATATGAAGTTTAGTTAAGAGTTGTTTTCTTAAATCAATTTTTACGCGAGGCACGCGGGGCCGGTCAAAAGACCGACTCTGGGTGGCTCTTGGCGCGCTGCTTACGAGTTGTTCGCGCACAGCGCGTGAACGCGTACGATTTTGAGCGAAATAGGTGAGCTGTTTGTGCCTCAACCTGAGCCAGCTCAAATTCTTACGCACCTTTGTGCGTCAGGTGGTTTGGTCCGCATGGTCCAAGTGTTTTGACCCAAAAATAATATAATAATATATAAGCCTTTTTATTCCCATATTTTTAGAGTATTACAAATATAGTTGTTTATAAATTTAAGTTTGTTGGGTTGCCCATTGTTGGACGAAGGCCTCCTCCATCATATGCCAGCCGGTTCTATCCGCGGCTAGTCTAGGCCAGGTTGGCCCTGCCATTTGGATGATATCATCACACCATCTGCGGCGTGGGCGGCCCCTTGAGCGCTTATAGGACCCAAAAAGCTTCTAAATAAATACCCACATTCATTCGTCAATAGTAATATGAAAGTAGAGTATTCATTTGTCTGTTTAAGCATTTGTCGTACTAAGATTCATTCATAAAATTAAAAGGAAAAGAAACAGTAATAACTTATTCAAATAGTATAAATTTATTTCCAATCATATGCAAGTTTACGCACAACTAATCAGTCGTAGGACTAATTAATTATGATTACTACCCGTTCGCGCTAAGTTTGCCGGTCCGTTTTTCGCTTTGTTTAAATCTGAGGTTTAACTATGGGTAAAGGAACAACTTTAAGAAGTGATTTACGAAATATGGTGTTAAAGGATATGACTTTTATTTCGAAAATGAGAAGAAAAACCGTTTTGCTAACACTACCCTTTGAGTTATGTCATATCGCCAGCGGCAAACTTGGCGCGAACGGGTTATAGTAACTTTTGCCTGTTGTTTCTAGTTGAAACTGCCAATCAATGGCGAGTGTGGGATCTGCGAGGTGTGCGTGCGCCGGCTGCGGGACGCAAGCGACTTCAAGCTGCAAGTGCAGCAGAGCCAGGCAGAGCTGCTGGCTCAGCTGCAGGGAGCTCCTGAGGTCAAAGGTAAGAATTTCAAGTATGAAATGAAATGAAATGAAATTAATTTGCTTTAAGTCATGGTTAACAATAAGGTGGAACAACTTTATTAGGATCAGAACTAATAATATTGCGTATTTAATTACAATGTCTTATAATTTTGATTTCTATCAATTTAATCCATTATTATACATTAAAAATTCTTGTGTCGTGTAAAAACATTTGTCAATTAGTCATTTGTGTAATGCAGATGTGAATGGTATGGTAGCATCTGTTGTTCGGACATTCAAACGTTCATCTCGGCATGATCTGGAGAAACAAATAATTCTTGGTTCTGAGGAAGGCAAACATGCTAGAAAGCGCTGGGCTGATGCAGTTAACCCATTCACCGCCACGGCCCTCCAGCTTGAACGTACTCGACACGCCACCATACATTCATAAACTGCCCGGCCGCAATCACAACACGTAGACGTCATATGGCGCCGCTGACGTGCAAAAGATTTTGCCGCCCGCGTTGGATAGTTTCATGCATCATTTTGTTTTAACCAGTGTGTAAGATAATAATCTTTTAAAACATATTTAAGTATTAAAATGTATAAATTAAGAGAACATCCATTTACTGTCTGGGCAAACCAAATGAAGCCAACACAGACATTGAATTTGCTTATTTAACTGAGATTATAGGAACAAAGGAAATAAAAAGCTACTAATAATTCATAAATATTTATTGTTTATAATAAACTATCATCAACTAATTAATTATAACATTATTTTGCTTGTGATACTCTACGAAACATGCCCCTTGACATAACCCCGGTTGTCGTGGACATTTCGGACAAAAGTCGCCCGTCTCTACACGTTTGTTATGTTTCCTCCAACAGCACGCATCTTTTTCGTTTTAATCTGTTTGTTTCTGGGTGTCTTGGCAATTTGAATGATACGTGATAGTCTGATGGAGGACGCGGGAGACAATTGGCAATTTCCCGACTTGAAACCAATGCCCGAATAATATGTTTTCTGAAATCACACAAGGGCATTGGTTTCTCTCCAAATCTATTATATAGAGAGTGCGCGTTACATAGCATTGTTCTAAATACATGCACTCCCAATTTCAAATACCACCTAAGGGTTTTATGTTCTGGGTTATAGTACGCCATCATTTGGTCGTGCTTATCTACGCCTCCCATATGTTTGTTGTAGTTAAGCACGACTCCAGGCTTGGCTTTTACATTATTATTGGCGGAAAGGTAATCCTGCCATTCACTATTGTGTTCCGTTGAAATCATTAGCACCTCTCTCCGGTCATTCCATTTCATTATACATACTCCTTTGTCATTATACATCGAGATTTTTTCATTTTTTGCTAACTTTTTTTAATATTTCTGGCGGATTACCTTTCCTATTGGAACGTAGGGTTCCAGTGACATGGGTATTAGAATCTACTAAATAATTTGCCAAGTCGACGGAGTTATAAAAATTATCCATATACACTGAATGCCCTACGCCCAATTTCCCTTCTAACAATCTTCGTTACATGATTTTTACCTCCTAATCGGGTATCGCATTTCCCCCCATACACAATCATTTTTATAACATAACCAAATTGATCTGTAAGTAAGTATAATTTTACGCCATATTTGTTAGCCTTTCCTTTCATAAATTGGCGGAAAGATAATCTACCACGCCACAATACAAGGGATTCATCTATACAGAGTACCTTGGCCGGGTAGTAAATATTGTCCATTATTTTATTAAACAAATTTACAAGACCTGAAATCTTATTTAATCGATTGTCTCCTGTAGTTTCATCATAAAAATTTATGCACCTTAAAATTAACATAAATCTGTTTCTTGACATATGACTACTGAAAAACTTAAAGTCAAACAATTCCTCGGTACTCCAGTAGTCCTCGTATTTATTGCATTTAATTGTTCCCATATGGAATAACAGACCTAAAAATACCCTGAATTCCGAAATGGTTACATCCTTCCATTTCGTAATTCTTGCGTATGCATTATTGTTCGCTTCTATTAATCGTATGGCATATCTATTTATGTTGTTGACTAAAAAAACTAGAAAAGTGCTAGTAAACAACATATCGAAATATTCTTGAGGTTTTTCCTTCCTAGTACCTCTTAATCCAGATGTCTCAATAAATTCCGAAACACTAGACGTTTTTCGTGTAAAGCTCCAATTTGCACTAACACCACTTTCATTCCTGTTTTCATTTGGCGGGGAAGAATATTCTTCTTCTTCCGAATCTGACGAAGAAGAACAGTGACCAAGTTGGATGTCAAACTCATCAGGAGAACCCTCCAAAAGACTGATCAGTTGAACTTCTGTCATCGTATTTTCACCTTCTATGAAAATAATAGTCCATAATTAATTATATGTCGATAATTAATTACAAGTGACTATTGTTAACTTTCTCATGGGTTTATAATCTGATTTTATGACAAGCTGTTTTATATTTACCGTTTTGTCACGAATAAATGCTTTCTATTCTATATTTTAAAAAACAAGTATGAGATTTGATTCAAAAAAATTAAAACAGTTTTACCGATAAAATGGGTTGAAATTTCACCCCTTTTAATATGTACACTTTATAGAATCCACCCTGTATATTTATAATAAGAGAATTTAACCTCCGTTTTAGACTATTCGTTTGCTCACAGACGGTTTAATAACGAGAATAACATATTTCTGTTACCATACATACAATACATAAATCTCAGGCTTATCTTTCCCTGACCGTACAACATTTAATATATGTATACAAATTTACAATATTTTATTTAAGACTTACCGGTATATGCTGAAGCCGTCTCCAACATTGAGGTAAGATCGTGATCCATGTTTTCAACAGCCAGGTCAGTCGTGTGATGCTGGTTCGGAGCACAAATAGTCACAGCCGGGTCGTTCGTGTTAGGCAGGTTCGGAGTAAGGGTATGGATAGCCGGGTCAGTCATATTAAACGGGTTCGAAATACCAATATCCATAGTCGGGTTCATTGTACAAAGTAAAGCACACGCAAAACACAGAGACACAACCGAGATCTGGTTTAGACAACAGGCAAGCCAAGACTGAAGACTATTTTATTTTATACTATTGGCATAATGTAATAATAACTTCAAAGTGCTATAGCGGAACTTTCCCTACTCAGAACCAAGGGATTATCGGTCTATTGTCACTGAAGAATCGTTATCAGTAAGTTGCGGTCAGCTTTGTTATCGTTGCAGCTGCAAATTACACGACAAGTCTTAAGACTAAATTCACATTGTTTATAGGACTCGCCCTACACACAAACAAAGGATTATCGGTCAGGTGTCGCCGAAGAATCAGTGAGTCATTATGCAGCGGTCACATCAAAGCTTATAGGGAGAAGTTAAATTCTGTTATCGTAGCAGCTGCAGTTGACATGATAAGTCTTAAGACGAAATTCTCATTGTTTATGCGTGCTATTGTTTTTACAAACAAATAATTCGTTGCAAAATATTATTCTAGTTTTTTTTTATTTGCAACTGTATTGTTATCGCTACCTACTACTAAAGTTTGTTATCTTGGTTGCTGCTAAAATGGAACAGTGCCGTCCATTACCATTTAGTGCAGCAAAATGTGATAACTCAAATTAGATATAAAGAAATATGGACTTAGTTCACTTGACTTAAGGTTTGAAATTGATAAACACAAACGCAGTGCCGAATATTTACCTGCCTCCGCAAGCCATTTCACAACACAGTGTTGTGATGTTTAAAAGTATTGAGAATTAAGTTTATTATACATTTATTTGATACTATTACGTGATTTGCATTAACGCTAAAGGCTGGAAATAACAATGGAATATAAAAACGTAAGCAGACACGTTTAGTCACGACCTATACTTTTAGGGCCATAAAAGTAGACTTTCTAAATTTAACTTTATAAAACGAAATATAACCGATGATAGACATAGCCTTTGAGAGCAGAATCTAATAAAAAAAATATCATAATATCTATTTCACAAATAGTTGCGAACAAAAACATTTTAACGTCACAGTGACGTGATCGGTGTCTCGCGGGTGTTCCGCAATCACGTCAACGTGTTGTGATTGGCGCTGAATGGGTTAAGAGAGCTGCTGTACCTTGTACTGCATACAGTTGACATCTCATAAAATATTTTGGCTGAACGCAGTGAAACACTAGATAGGAGTAGCTGCTATTGTCCTGTGATAGCCATGCTGATCAAATCAAATCTATGGACAACTAGAAGAATTTTGGACAAAGGAAGGCAAGTTCCGGCGTTTCCGCGGTTGGTTACCTGACTCCAAGAAATTGCGCAACACATTGCAGTAGTGTTGTTTTTGTAGTTTTTAATAAGTTTATATTTACATGTATGTTAGTCTTTAAATAAGAATAAAATACGTCAACGTATGTAATGTACTCTAAACATGCAACTGTATACCTTTGTATTCCTACACGGCTTTTGTACAATACATTTTTCTATTCTATTCTATATAAACTTACAAAGCTACAATCACACAGACATTTCCTATTTATAATACTGGTATAGATAAGTGTTTTAGTATATTACAATCTTCTTTGGCGAATGTCACAGTGGTGCCGCATCTCCGGACGGAGGTGTGGAGCGACGATTTTCTCGTTGTATGCAAGTACCTCAGTTTGTATATAAATTCCGTATGATACGACACACTGCACCGTTCGCCGAAATTTGTATGCAGCTCCGCACCTCCGTCCGGAGATGCGGCGCAGTGTGACATCCGCCAAAGAAGATTGTATTATAAAACAACCAAAACACTTATCTATACTAGTATTATAAATAGGAAATGTCTGTGTGATTGTTTTGTAAGTTTATAAGTTTGTATAGAATAGAATAGAAAAATGTATTGTACAAAAACCGTGTAGGCATACAAAGGTATACAGTTGCATGTTTAGAGTTCCAACAGTTTTTACCTGTTTCGGGCATACAATTTTATCTTAACCTAGGTACAATTTATAAAAATGACTACATTATACATAACTATAACTATAATATTCGTTTAGGTTGTAGAAAACAGATAAGGTTTTGAGAAAGTTTTTTAAACGCCTCTTAAAGCTATTTCCTTCCAGGCTTTTTATTTCTACAGGAAGATTGTTATAAATGCGTATGGCTGATATGAATGTACTTTTCTTATATATCGATGTACTCACTTTTGGAACTATGTGTGCTGTGTATGTGCTGGGTAATCTCCGGAACTACTCAATTATTTCAAAAATTGTTTCACCTGCTTATAGAATGGACTTTCCGGGTGCTGCTTTCTTTGCAATAAGCGGGTGAAGCCGGGCGGACAGCTAGTTACGTAATAAATATGTTTAGACGTTTTGGAACCTTCGGTGTGCTGGTGGTCAAGTAGATATACTCAATGTCATTCTATTGCAGTTATCAGTTAAGAGCCCGCAGCAAGCTCGGCCGAATTCCACGTTCCCATACAAACAGAGTTTCGTTCTCATTTTAAAACTACGCCTTGATTGTGACGAAACTTTGCGTATGCAATGACATGAGGTATATCTATATCTGTAATTAGTTTATATGGTTCCAGTTTCTAAAACATACGAAATACAGCAAAAATAAGTTTTGTATGAAAAACTTAAATTCGCTGTATATTTTTAGGATGGTATCTGAAGCTACATAAACTAATTACAGACCTGGATATACCTCATGTCATTGTACATGCAAAGTTTCGTTACAAGCCAAAACGTAGTTTTAAAATGAGAGCGTTACTACGTTTGTATGGAGAATCGAGCTTAATGCGGACTCTTGTTGCCTTGTTTCAGATGAAATTAAAGCCAAAGAGGAATTATCAGATGATGGTATGAGGGACAACTTCATATGTGAGTATCTTCTTCAGCAATATCAAAACGACGACCGCTTTAGCCTAGTTGTAGCTGGGTTCGAATCCCAGTAAGGGCATTTATTTGTGTGATGAGCATGAATATTTGTTCCTGAATCATGAATGTTTTCTATGTATTTAAGTATTTATTTACCTGTATAAGTATGTTTATCGTCGTCTGGTACCCATAGTACAAGCTTTGCTTAGTTTGGGACTAGGTCGATTTGTTTAAGTTTGTCCCCAAATAAAAAATCTTGGTTACACCCGTGTTAGCAAGTATGGATTTGCCCTATTGGGAGCTCTGATGCCGCCCAAACTTACGCTTAAAAACAATTACATGGGGCATTAGAGTAGGCCATTTGTGATATAAGTGAACACATAGGAAAGTTTAGCCTCTTTTTTCACAATCGGCGTGTCCAAGGTTCTTCAGCGATTAGGGATTAGGTGTCAAAGCGGACCCCGGGCTCCCTTAGGGCACAGCCGGGTATAACGCTAGCGGGAGGATGTAATGGGTAAACCACTGAATCGATTTGAAAATTTATTTCACCTGCGTGTAGAATGGACTTTCTGGGTGATTATCCATCCATACTATCCATACTAACGTGTGACCCCGTGACCCCGTGTGGTGTCGGGTTAGAATTTCACCACCCCCTTTCTTCCCGTGGGTGTCGTAAAAGTCGACCAAGTGACCAGGGTTGAAGTGTGTGGTGGGCGATGGGCTAGCAATCAAACACTGGAATAGCACATTTTGTCCATCTGTTATACCCAAATTTATGCTAAAAGTGGCGCTGGAACATACTTTTGGGAATAAAGGCGTGAATGTATGATGATGATGATTATGATAATATTATAAATGCGATAGTGTGTCTGTCTGTATGTCTGTTACCTCTTCACGCTTAAACCGAAGAACCAATTTGGATTAAAGTTGGTATAGATAGAGATAGTTTGAGTCCTGGGGAAGGACATAGGATAGTTTTTAACCCGGAAGTCACCCCCTAAGGGGGTTAAAGTTTGTATGGAACTACGACATAACCGAGTTCCACGCGGACGGAGTCGCGGGCAGAAGCTATTGGGCTATATTTAGTATGTATAAAGGTTCGTATGTTTTTGTTTCAGACGAACTGGTGGAAGTGAAGCAGGAATACAATGACGATACGAGTAACTCTGCACGTAAGTAATAAAATTGTAATGGCTGTGATAAATCGCCAATCTCCAATAATTGGCCACCCTTCAATAACTGGCCCCCTCATACTAAAAAAATAACTCTGTTCCCCTACAAACAGAATTCATACATACATACATACATACATTCACGCCTTTATTCCCAAAGGGGTAGGCAGAGCACATGAAACGTATGTTCCAGCGCCACTTTTAGCATAAATGTGGGTATAAAATATCGACAAAATGTGATATTGCAGTGATAGGTTGCTAGCCCATCGCCCACAACACACCAGACAAACCACCAAACAGAATTCAATTTAGTATAACCTGGCCAGGTATTGAAGGGTGGCCGTAATTAACACCTTAAACTAAAAAATAATGTATGTGAATAGAGTTAATTTTTAGTATTAGTTATTGGCGATTTACCCTATAAAGCAGTTTTTTAATAGCAAACGAGTATACGGTCTGCCTATACTGGTCAGACACCATAGCCTCTGTACGCTCGCGACTACAGGAAAATCAAAAGCGCGTAGACCCATTATTGATTTGATAGCCAGGGTTCGAAAGGATAATTATCTATGATAATAACAGATGGATAATTATCGATTGATGATAACAAAACATTGTATTCAAACGTGTATTTCCGTACTTGCGTCTATCCGAACAAACGAAGTGTCAACGTGGGGATTCCCCTTACAAGAAGAATTCAGTTCGGATTATGCAAAGGTGAGCGAACTTGAGGGTCATTGGTTCTTATACTGTTGATAATTATCAAGAAGCGTAAGTATCTTGATAATTTCGAACCCTGTTGATAGCTCAAGACGAAAATAGTTTTTACTCTCAGCACAACGCATATACGGGAGCTCCGGCGACCTTAACTCACCAGGAACGCAACGCCACAGCTACAGAGCAAGTAAAGGCGATATGATGCCTGTGAAGTTACGTAAAGCCTAATTAATTATTGGCCTAATACGTATCTGAAAAGATTATTTAAACAGCTTAGTAGGTTGTTCATGGTGAGCCGTCAGCCGTTTTAAGTTTAATTTTGGGGCATAGGAGCCTTTCCGTCCCTTATGGTGGCTGCCGTATGGCTCCGTAGGACTCTATACGAGTACTCTATAAGCATCCGCGTATAAGCAAAATTCGACAAAAATATTAAAAAAGCGTGTTTCTTTTCAGCTATAAATAACCACATGAAATCAAAATCTTGCAAAGAGCCTGCGTCAAAATCCTCCCTCAAGATAGAACAGCCAAAGGGAGATGGTGTTCCAATAGAAGAGCGTCTCGCGACATCACGCCACGGGCTGAGCCGCGCGAGTGGTATGAAGGACTTGCCTGATGACACCGCCGGGCTCCGCGCCGAGGAACCAGCGTGCACGTGCGATACCTGCGGAAAACACTTCGCAAACAAGTCTCGGTTAATCTGCCACTTCAAAAGTCACGAGAAACCGAAAGGTTTTACTTGCGAAGTTTGTAATAGGCAATTTAAACATAAATCCCATTTAGTTGACCACAGGCGTATACACACTGGCGACAAACCGTTCAGCTGCGAAACATGCGGCAAACGATTTGGACAAAGATCGGGTTTAATTGTACATCAACGGATTCACTCTGGCGAGAAACCCTATAGCTGTGATATATGCAACAAGTGCTTTGTGCAGATATCTGCTCTGTATACACATAAACGTATTCACGCGGCGAAAAGTTACATCTGTGACGTATGTGACAAAGCATTTAGTCAAAAAAGCAACTTTAATACGCATAGACGAATTCATACGGGTGAGAAGCCGTATCAATGTGAATTTTGTAAAAAACAGTTCGCAGAACCATCTAGCCTAAAGAGACATAGGCGAATTCACACTGGAGAAAAACCATACAGTTGTGAAACTTGTAACATGCAATTTAGAGAATTCTCCAGCTTTAGCCGCCATAAACGAGTCCATACTGGTGAAAAACCTTACACATGTGAAACTTGTAATAAACAATTCGGCAGGAAAACTCACCTGGACAGGCATAAGCTGATTCATACTGGGGAGAAACCATTCTGCTGCGAAGTCTGCGGGAAGCGATTTAAAGAGAAATTCACACTTAATGCTCATAAAGTAGTTCACTCAAAAAATGAGACACGTGGGAACGATAGGTGAAGCTGGCTGAGATATAAGTGGGTGAATCAACTTTTTTGAGTCATTAGTTGCCATGGTCACGTCGCCTGGGTCACTTTTTAAAACTGCAATTTTATGGGACATGTCCGACCCCTTTTTGTACGGAACATTGGCTGACGGGACAGAATAACAATAATAAATGGTTGTCTTTTTTACGAATCAATTAATAGTTATTACAAAAGAATATGACAGAAACCATAAATAGGATTAATACAACAAAGTGTATGCGTGCGTGTGTATGTGTGTTTGTGCGTGCGTACGTGTGTTTGAAATTCAGATTCAAGCCACTAATTATTAAAATGCCTTTAAGAAAGTTTTCAGGCTCGTCATAGTTTTTAGTCTTAATCCAGTTTCTTATCTTATTTTTGCACTCGTGAGGAAAGAGGGGATAGATTTCGAGGATCTTATTTATGTGATTGCGCATTGCCTCTTAGCAAATACAGCACTCGTTGGCGGACATGGACGAGGTTGATTTATCTTCTTCCCCTGGTAGTGGCGGTAGCTTTATAAATATCAATTTGTGGATGTTTGTGAAATTGCGTGAGCAGGTTCGTTAATTATAAGTATAGAACTTTTCTGTCGGGTCAAGTTTTCAATTCTTTTTTAAAGGACTAGGTCTTTATTTCTACTGGTTAGAGCTCCCGTTGCACGAAAGCCTACCTCACAAGGTGGCAGATCAGAAATGCAATATAGTGATAGATACTACTTAGGAACACTGGATTTTAGTTGGTTGCTATACCATATCCTGGTACTTAGAATTTCTTCCCCAGCAGGCAGTCAGCTGGCAGGTTTCAAGATCAGCCATGTTTTATGAGCCCCAACAAATGGGGTCAATACCATGGCTGATCTTGAAACCTGCCAGCGTTTGGGCAGGCAACCCATGCGGGTTGTTATCTACAAATGTGTCCCTTTCGATGAGTAAACGTTTCGATCTGCCACCGAATGCTGTAATAGTAGAAACGAAAAAAAAAATTCTAAGTACCAGGATATGGTATGGCAACCAACTAAAATCCAGTGTTCCTAAGTAGTATCTATCACTATATTGCATTTCTGATCTGCCACCTTGTGAGGTAGGGTTTCGTGCAACGGGAGCTCTAACCATACAGCACACAACAGTTCTTAAGCCCCTAGTAATATTGAAGTTTTCTTACAGAACGTAGACCTGAGTACGGGTAGCGTAGGCGCCCTAGACTAGGTTTTTATAATATGTTTATATATTGTATTCTACTTTAAATGAATCAAATCAAAACAATTATTTATTCTGCAAATAGGTCACAAGGGCACTTTTACATGTCAAACGGTAATTTACTATAAAATACGAGCGTAATAATAATCTTACACAATGACCGATATAAACGTTTAACAAACTATATAACACTAAGTTAAGAGTCCACAGTAAGCTCGGCCGAATTTCACCTTCCCATACAAACGGAGTTTCGTTCTCATTTTAAAACTACGTGTTGGATTGTGAGGAACCTTTGCATATACAATGACATGAGCAAGGGATAGGACAAACGCCCGTCATTTTGAAAACTTAACCCTGTTCTGTACAGTAGAGACTTCCTAATGATATATATTTTTTAGAAATATACTCAAAATATTATAATTTAATATACTTCAACACATCAATAAATTACCTATTCTTCTATCATCGCATTAGACACTACTTGATTATTAGGTAACATTCTAATCATCTTTGTCAATCATGACCAATGACGTCAGTAGACTGTGAACGCACTTTTTCGACTCATAAATGGGTCCTAAACTCACGATATAGGCTCACAAGTGAAAATTTGGAAAAAAATATGGTCATTCTTTTCCATTGGCGAAAGTGATTTATCGCCTTAATCATCGTCATTTGAATAATTTGTCACTGGAAACATAATAATAATAATAATAAATACTCTTTATTGCACCACAACAAGAGAGACAAACAGGTTACAAAAAAATTGCTTAATAAATAATGGACACAACAGGCGGTCTTATCGCTTTGAAGCGATCTCTTCCAGACAACCTTTGTACAGCAGGAAACATTTAAACTAGAATTTTTAACAGGTAGTGCAGGAATTCATCATGAAGAGTAAACTAACACATCAATCTTTCAAATATTTCTAAACAGGACACTTAAAAAAAAAAAAAAATACATACCTAATATATTAATAAATACACAGACATATATACAACCATACATACATACATACAATACATAAAAGGCAACTTAAGGGAGAGACAGGTAATATTGTTTCAACAGATTTTTGAAAATAGGAAGAGATTTTGCACACCTTATATGCAACGGCAAAGCATTCCACGACCGAACAGCCCGAAAGGTAAATGAGCCATTATAAAAATTATGGTACTTAAAATAAATTTATAAAACATTACTTTTGTCCTTTGTTTTGTATTGTCACGAATAAACTATTCTTATTCTTATTTAGTACCTAATTTTTTTATTAATATAAGGAAGTCTCTACTGTACAGAACAGGGTTAAGTTTTCAAAATGACGGACGTTTGTCCTATCCTTGGACATGAGGTATATCTATGTCTGTAATTAATTTAACCGAATTTAATTAAGGTAACCGATATAGCCCTCCGGATGGCTAAACTTAGTGGGCAGGGCACATAGCACGTACAACCGATGGCCGTTGGGGAGGAAAGGTTCTCGAGTGGTGACCACGCACCGGAAGGTGCAGCGTGGGAAGGCCCCCGACAAGGTGGACTGATGATCTGGTAAAGGTTGCGGGAGTCCGCTGGATGCGGGTGGCGAGGGATCGGTCACTTTGGCACTCTTTGGGGGACGCCAATGTCGAGCAGTGGACGTCTTTCGGCTGATATGATGATGATGATGATGAATTAATTTATATGGTTTCAGATTATAAAACAAACGAAATATAGCAAAAACAAGTTTTGTATGAAAAACTTAATTCGTTGTATATTTTTTAACTATGGTATTTGAAGCTACATAAACTAATTACAGACATACATATACCTCATGTCATAGTATATGCAAAGTTTCGTTACAATCCAATACGAAGTTTTAAAATCAGAGCGTAACTACGTTTGTATGGAGAATCGAGCTTTCTGCGGACTCTTAATGAAAACATAACAAAATAAAACAAATGCACACTAGCTTCTGCCCGTGACTCCGTCCGCGTGGAACACGTTAATATCGCAGCTTCATACAAACTTTCACACTCCATTTCACCCCCTTAGGGGATGATTTCCGGGATAAAAACTATCCTATTTCCCCGGGACTCTATGCCGCCGTCGTAGTATATACATCAATAATTAGTGCGTCGGATATGTAGTACTAGCTTCTGCCCGCGACTTCGTCTGCTTAGAGCCGCGATGAAAACGTATTAGTACACTACGTGCCTAGGGCGGTGAATTCGTGAATGCCCCAGATCGCAGGTGTTTGTGGCCCGAAATGAAGGTGAGGGCCATAAATATGCGCTCTGGGGCTTTACGAATTACCGCCCGTGGTAGGTACACAATTTTACGTCTTCACCTGGCCACAATTCGAGTTTTACCCTACGCGCAGCGTGCAGTAAAACTCGCATTATGGCTAGGTGTGACGTAAACGTTATTTTAAACTGTCTTCGTGCAAAATGTCATCCAAAACGTTTAGCCGGTTAAGCGTGATTGAATAACAAACATCCAATAATCGTAATTTTCGCATTTTTAATATTAGTAGGATTGTAATAGCATACAAATGAATATATTGTTATAATAAATTTTCAATAATTGGTCTGGTTTTTTTTATCGTCTTGTAGTTACTATATATGTATTGCGGTTGTGTAAGGAGGTTTTTCCCCCAGGGAGCCGCGCAAATCCCGATTTATCCCATCACTAGGAATGTAAAACTACCCTTTTTTATCCTATCCTAACTCCATACCAGATTTGGGTATAGGAAAACAAATCTATGACAATCCTCTCTACTACTACACGCTTCGGGTCACAGAACTATATCAAGATAGAAGGAAAGAGTGTATGTACTTCGCGTGGCGAAAAGAAGCCGAGACGGCTTCTTTGCTCGCCGCGAACATTAGTCCGCTCCCGACCGCGGCCCGCGTGCGTCAGGTTAAAAAAACAAAATGACTCGTTGTGCGATAGTGAATTGTTCGAACACCTCCGATAAAGGTGAGGCAGTTAATCGTGGGATTTCCTTTCATCGGTAAGTACTATTTGTCCTAAAATACCTGTGAATAATTAAAAAAAACTATTTATTTATTGCTCTGTATTGTGTCCAACGCTAGTTTTCCATTGCGGCTTTAATTTGACGAGACAGACTTGGTGTGCGTTCAAAACCAGCGATGTAAATCTAAGCTATTCAAACTGTCGAGTCGCGTTCGAGGTCGATTTCTCATTTTTTCTGTCAAACGTAAGAATAGTGATGTACCACATTGCTGTACGCTGCGATTTTCTTACTCGATCAAAATCGAATTTGAAACCAGAGGAAATGATAATTACGTTTTTATATTATTATGTAGCTATATAATATAGGTTACGTAGTGAAAAGCAATAGTACATTACGTAACTAGGGCGGTGAATTCGTGAATGGCCCAGATCGCAGGTGTTTGTGGCCCGAACCGAAGGTGAGGGCTATAAATATGCGCTCTGGGGCTTTACAAATTACCGCCCGTGTTGAGTACAAAATTTTACGTCTTCACCTGGCCACAATGCGAGTTTTCCTGTACGCGCAGCGTGCAGTAAAACTCGCATTATGGCCAGGTGTGACGTAAATATTATTAACAAACAGGTTATGGTTGCTTCTATGTTGCAATTTTATTTCAGTTACCCGAATGATCCTCTGGTTAAAAATAAATGGATTGAAGCAACGGGTAATAAACAATGGTTTCCAAAAATTTTATATTTGTTCAGTACATTTCCACGAAGACTCCTTTACTGGCCCATCGAAGTACCGACGACTGATCAGTAAAGCTTATCCAACTATTGATATAGTGATGATATCAAATAATGAAAAGGTACCTACACATTATTTACATAAGGATAAATAATATTTAAAAAAACTGTGACCAACCGGTTTTCAATTCAACCAAGCCCCACCAAGTTTAGCACACGCTAAACAAATGAAATCGCACAACTCGAAATAGATGATCTTGACAGCATCGCGTCACGTGCTGAAGGGTTTTGTGCAATTTTGTTTGTAGGTATATGTGTGCGTGAGCGCGTGCTAAACCTTATGGGGCTTGGTTTTATTTGGCTGTGGTTTGGGTTCACTAGACTGTTCGTAACGTTCCGTCTGTATTTTTTTCTTGGTCTGAGGCCGTGTTCTAATCGGGCCTCTACGCATAAAGTTCGGACTGCGGGAAACGCCTTTTGCCTTGCGCCATTCCAACCCTCGTTCCGAAGCGAGCAGGAACGTAAGCAATCCCTCCAGAATTTTTTTTAGGATGCGGAGTGGACATACTTAAAGTCTCGAGTTCTTTCCTTCTGTACTGTAAAAAAAAGCTACTACCTTTTTAAGACTATGTATCATTTCCTCTGTTGAATCTAATTTTCATTTCCTCTGTCGGTTCTTATCGATATTTTGAATCGATACAAAATAAACCTACAAGTTATTACAACTACCGCGTGCGAATCGATGTTGACGAATCGATGTCGCGCGGCTTATGTTTCCCGTCACTAAATTATGCTCGTGACGTCAAAATACCAACGCAAAATGTTACACGCTCGGTTCCCATACTAATCGACGCGGACTTTCCTTCTATCTTGATATAGTTCTGTGCTTCGGGTCGAGCACACGCTCCCTTCGATAACAAATACCGCAAAGAGTATAATAAGTATGTAAATACCGCGAGCAGCCAAAATCAAGAAAGTCAACGCGATTATAAGGGCCTATTCAGACCGGAATGTCAGCGGCGCGGCGAGCACTGTCAGTGTCAAATAATTTTAAACTTTATCTACATATTAAAAAGTCCAGTACCGCTTGAAAAGCTCGAAAAGGCCGCCCGCGGTGACGCGTGCCGCAGCTGCCGGCCGCTGCCATTCCGGTCTGAATCGGCCCTAAAGGAGACGCTACACGAGCGGAATCGGAAGGACTGCCAAGCAAGGTCACAGAAAATCGAATATGGAGTGACCTTGATTTGGTTGGCCGCCGGGTTTCCGACACGGCCTGCATGCAGTCCTGCCGATATCGGCCCGTGAAGCGTCTCCGTACCAAATTGGCGGACTGCGTGATTTCTGCTAAGTGCCAGCCAAACTATATCCTTGCTTGGCTGTCCCCCGATTTGGCTCGTTTGGCAGAACCATGGTAAGCGATTTAGCCCTCCGAAACGCTAAATTCAAGTGGCAGTGAGCGGGGCACATTGCACGTAGTATCGATGGCCGTTGGGGCGGAAAGATTCTCGAATGGTGACTACGTAAGATAATGTTAATGACGTGTAAAACTATGTTTTATCAAAGAATAAATGAATTGAAAGTCGTAGCGTGGGTAAACCCCCCACAAGGTAGACTGATGACCGGGTAAAGCTCACGGGAGTCCGCTGGATGCGGGTGGCGCAAGACCGGTCATTGTAGCACTCTTTGGGGGAGTCCTATGTCCAGCAGTGGACGTCTTTTGGCTGATATGATGATGATGATATACGCCTAAGAGCAGAAAAACTTTGAAGGATTGTACGCGTCCAGTAACACCAAGCACGCGCGGGGCAAACCATCAACCCCCCTAGCACGCTAGGTTTTATGTCCGACGTAAAGCATTTGTCCCTCTTGCACTCGCATATTTGCCAGAATGGGACGAATGATTTATGTCCAACATAAAACTTAGCGTACTAGCCCCCCAGGGACCCTTATAATTTTTATATTTTTTCTTCGGTGCCACACGGACGGAATCACGTGACGCCAGCATGCAGACCTGGCGATATCGGACCTTCTAGCGTCTTCTCATTAGCCTTCCCAATTCGACTTCAATAAATCGCAATGATTAACTGTCGTGAAACAAAACATTTGTAGACCCCTTAATGCTCTTAAACTTCTGTAGTCTATGGTCATAAAAAACTTGGCAACAAACTTGGCCATCACATTAGAAACGGCGCATCTGCATCACTAGCGTTAAAAAAACGAAACGTCAAAAGGTCCCACTGTTCTGCTCAAGTTCTGCTGTACCATCTGTCAATATTGTAATTTATTTTATTATTGGAATTTAGTTAGAATTGCGCAAATGCATTTATTTTAGTTAGTTTTGTGATACGAAGTGATTTAATATTAAATTTTACAATGGACACGAGGGTTTCATGTCGCTGCTGTCTCCTGCGGCCTTCGGACAAAGATTTAAAGATGCCGTACACTCAACTGGGCATTACGGAGATTTACGCTGATATGCTGAAGGAATGCTTCGAGATACATGTAAACATTTGTTTGTTTCATTGTTTAGATGGATGGATGGATGGGTTTGTAGCGTTAGTCACTTAAACGATAAAGCGTCGGGCACTATTTCAAACACGGTAAATTCGAATTGATATGTTAGAGAGACGTCTGTCAATTCGAATTGACAGAGTCTCGACCGAGTATATCGGAGTTGCATATTGCTCATATTTGGTGCAGCCTGTATGTGGGTAGCCTAAGGACGTAGCACCACTACTAGATTAATAGGTATGTAGTGTTGTGCACTGAACTAATTTATGATTCATCGAATAGCGTCTGAGCCAGAGTCCCTGAGACTTTGCCGTCTCGAGGGCTACTTGGCGCAGGCATTAGCTGAGCCATCTTGCTTTTCAACATGTTGTATTGCATGTTTTTTAGAGTTTTAGATTAATCTAAATTGTTCTGTTAAACGATCATAGTGTATGGAAACTTGTTGAATAAATGTCTATTATTATTATTATTTCCACTGAATGGGCCAAGCCGGATCTCGACGAATGCGCGAGCACCGCATTTGAATATATTGTAGTAAGCAAATGCCAGATGGAGCGGGTCAGATGCCTCAAGAGCCTATTTATTTATTTGTTTTCGAGATAACAAACAACTGGGCATATTCATTATTTTATGGCCCTTAACCGGATAGTTACGGAAAGTAACAAAACTGACAGTCAATGTCAATTGCATACATTTAGTAACAAAACAGACAGGTTAGATGTGACTTAAACATCACTTTAGTTAACCTTAATCGCGCATTTTTTTTGAAACTCCCCAACTATGCAAAGCATATTACAATTAGTGTTACATATAAGTATTATTTCATGCACAGTCAACAATGTTATCCACAAGTCACTTTTATGAAGATAGGACATTCTTTTTTTTTTTGCTTAAACATAATTAAAATCAATAATAAAAAAAATTGTAAAAAATGTACATTCAGTTACCTACAAATTGTGTTACCATACTATGAGCGTTTAAAATCATAGATTACTATGATGTTAAATGTTCCAATAAGGCTTTTCTATATTTAGCGGCGGGCAAGTGGTAAAGTTTTGGTTGTAGGAAGCGAGGAGCTGGCGTAGTGGTGCGTGCAGGCCGGTGTTGGTGCGGCAAAGACTCTCTGCAAATAGTCGGTAGGCGCGTGACTCTCGACGGTTAGTGGTTCGAGGAACCACATATTTAATTCTGTCCACCAGCTGCACACAGTCGAATTTGTTATGGCAAAGACCATGGAGAAGCATTGCGTCAAGGAACAGACGTCTTTTCTGTAATTTTGTTAGTCTATATTTTGACAACAGGTTATTATACTGTGGATGGCTATTTTTATTATTATTATTATAATTATAAATTTTTATTTCAGATTATATCCATATAGTGTAGTTTATGGAGTTTAAAGTTGATAAATTTTGATGACGTAATTTATGAACGGCCCCTTAACATTATGTTTAGCTTGTTCGATACACGCACGTCTTGGTCTTCCCTGGCCTGTCCTTCCTTCTATCTTTCCTTCAGTTGCAGTTTTTTATGTTATTGTCAAGGCGTATCATGTGCCCTAGCATAGATAACCATTATAGAATAAACCTAAGCACCTTGATGGTAGTAAATGATTTGCAGCTAACAACATTATCAAGCATCGATTGCGGTATCTGCGAGGTGTGTGTGGGCCGGCTGCGGGACGCGAGCGACTTCAAGCGGCAAGTGCAGCGCAGCCAGGCGGAGCTGCAGACGCGGCTGCGGGGAGCACTGTTTGTCAAAGGTATGAACTACAAATATGTAGGCTCCTCCTAGCATATTCACATCATCTACATCTTGCTCAACATGACGAAAGAGGTAATCCCATTGTAAAATATTAACTTTTTTGTAAAACTTACCTTACTTAGTACAATATAAATACTCTTTCTTGCACACCTCAAAGCATGAATCAAATAGACATAAAAACTTAAAAATAGAGGTTAGCAACAGGCGGTCTTATCGCAAAGAGCGATCTCTTAACCTGTCTGTAACATAACCTGTATTCAATTTTTTTTTACTTAATCACGAGTTGCCTGCTATTATTTTATTATCATATTATTATTTAAAAATTTGATGATTTTTTCGATAACGAACTATGGAAACTAAAATAGTTATGGGGGACAACTGTTACTTTCGCGTCCGCAGGAGGTACCTACCACAAGCCTGCACGTGTCCCCTGGGTGGTACTAAAGAGTGACAAACTTTAAAGGCCAAAATAATGTATGCCATACGATTAAATAAATGAGATAGTTAATATTTCGGATGTTCAGTTATGTGGTACGTTAACAACCCTATCTCACTCTAAGATTGTCTATTTAAAAAAGAAGGCCAAAACACATCTAACGTCATCACTTAGACAGTGGACCTTCTGTACCTTTAGGTACTATTATTATACTGTGCGTAGAGCAGCACAAATAATCAAATTGTTATCTGCCATGGATACGTTTTTGTTTCAGAGGAAGAGCCTCTGGTCAAGTCGGAGATGTCGGAAGACGGTGTGGACGGTGAGACACCGATGCGTGATTATCTTACCTTATTAAATCATTGGTACGAGCCGGGATTCGAACCCGCGACACCCTCTTGACAGCCGCATGCTTGGACCACTGGGATAATGTTGCTAGCATTGTACAATAATTTTATACATACATACATACATACATTCACGCCTTTATCCCTAAAAGGGGTAGGCAGAGCACATGAAACTTATGTTCCAGTACCACTTTTAGCATAAATGTCGGTATAAAAAGATCGACAAAATGTGATATCGCAGTGACAGCTTGCTAGCCCATCGCCCACAACACACTTCAACCCTGTTCCCTTAGTCGACTCTTACAACGCCCACGGGAAGAAAGGGGGTGGTGCTATTCTAACCCGACACCACGCGGCGAGCAATTATTTTATATTAAAATATAATGAAACAAGTCCCTCACGGGGTTTGAGGTCGGATGTCGCTCGACATGTTTCGAGCCAATACGTGGTCACAGAAAGTCACGTTTCATTATACATACTACTACTACTATACATACAATACATTGTCCATACTATAGTATAATATGGTATAGTATATAACTGGTGACCGAAGAGCTGGCGGTTTTCTCGCGCAACGCATCAGCATTGCAATTCAGCGAGGAAATGCCGCCAGCATCCTCGGTACAATGCCTCGAGGGCCTTTTTTAGATTTAACTTAGCTTTAATTTAATTTAGTTAATGTTATAGTTATCATCTTGTATATGCATTATGTACTAAAGATAAAGATAAAATCATTTATTTGTCCAACATAGGTTACAGGATGTTACAGAATGTGGTCAGTTTCACTATGTGGCGCCTTACGGCTTACAAATTGTTGAGCATGCATGTCAAAGTCACTATCATTTATATATTCATTTATGGTATAATAACTTCTATGAGCTAGAACATTTTTTAAGGCTTTTTTAAATATATGTAGTTGGTCTATTGAAATTAAACACTTTGGTAATTTATTAAATATCTTCGGAGCCATTGCAACTACATTTTTTTGGAATAACTTTGTTTTGGGTATCATTGGGTATTTTATTTTATGTTTTAAACGAGTGCTCTTAAGGTTTAGGTACAGATGGGAGTTACATTTCACGAAAACACACATTTCATATATATATAAACTAGGAAGAGTTAGGATCTTAAGTCTTTGAAAGTGGGGCTTACAAGATTCCAAAGAGTTGATACCACATAAAGATCTTAGACACCTTTTCTGCGCTCGAAATGCAATTTCTCGATCTGTCGAGTTCCCCCAGAATATTATACCGTATCTTAAAGTTGATGTCACAAATGCATGGTATGCAGTAAGCACTGCAGCTAGATTAACTTTTTTTCTTAAATTATATAATGCATAGGAGAATTGATTTAATTTCTTACATATAGAGTCAATTTGATATTTCCATGTCAACTTATCATCTACATTTAATCCTAAAAACTTTGTTATGTCAGTGTCTTCAATTTTTTGTCCTTTATAAGCTATTGTAAGATTAGGCACGTAATTCGTTCTCTGCTGAAATGTCATGAGTTTTGTTTTACTTAAGTTAATGTTCAAATTATTTTTTGTTAACCATTCTATAATTGTATTTAATGTCTTGTTGATATCAGCTTCATAAGATTTCAAATTTTTCCCATTACTATGTCATAAATTAGTATAATATTGTATAGTATCAAGATTTGTTATTATTCTTAGATTATCCCTTTCTTTTAAGATACTATACAGAGTGTAACATAAATGGGGTGTGTACCGATCAAGGGCATAACAGGCATCGTGTTCTGATAAGAAAAATCTAGGAGAAAATTTTATTTGACGCGATTTTTTTTTTTTACTTTTGTATGGAGCATTGGCCGACTGGGGCGACCTGCTCCATACAAATGTAAAAAAAATCGAATCAAAAATTTTTTTTCTTAATTTTTTCTTATCAGAACACGATACCTGTTATGTCCTTGATCGGTACACACCCTATTTATGTTACACCGTGTATATTAAGGTATCATTTTTTGTCCATTCTTTCGATTGGCATCATAAAAATACGGAATGATTTTTTTTTACATTTAAGTCGGTTCGATTCCCATATGAAAGCAAGTCATTTTTGGAAAACCTTTCAATGGAGTAACTTTAAAAAAATTAGAGTACTTTCTCTTCATTTCGCATAGTCTGGGGACGCCCTGTATACTATACTATCTTATCCTACTAATCTGGGGGTCTGTGTGTCTGTCTGTTACCTCTTCACGCTTAAACTGCTAAACTGATTTAGATGAAATTTGGCATAGACCTAGTTTGAGTCCCGGAGAAGGGCATAGGATAGTTTATATCCCGGAAATGTTCCTCTGAGGGGGTGAAAGTTTGTATGGAGCTGCGATATAGGTAAACGAGTTCCACGCGGACGAAGTCGCGGGCAGAAGCTAGTATTTTAATATGACTGAGACTCCGGGGAGTTTTCTGTATAATAATAATTTCATTTCAGACCAGGAAGTAAAACCCGAGGTCTCAGAGGACCCTCTCCCGAACGACGGCAGTGAAGTCTTCATGGAGTTTGTGCTAAGTATGTATGAAATTTACTAACCTCTTATAATGTTTTTGAAATTTTGTTGTAGTTCTGTAGTGTGGCCAGGATCGCCATGTAAGTATGGGCGTAGTGATACAACTGTACACGTTGCAATTATTTATTTATTTATCAGAGGTAACGACGCCTATATTTACAAATACCTTACAGACTAACATACATATCAATATATAAAACGATACACGACGTTATGATTTAATGTGTCTAAGGTAGTACATGAGCTTATACAAGGTAAACGATTGCTTGGCGCTGTACTGGTATATGGCATGGGCACTCTTATGTCAAAGCAATACGGGTTGCTTGCCGCTTTAATGCGTAAGAGTGTATATTCTCTAGCGATAAAGATTTATAATAAATTACCAACAACATTTAAATTGTTACCAATGTCACTCTTAAGGCATAAATTGTTAACTTTACTCACAAATTAGTGCTATTACTCTATTTTAGATTATTTAAATGATGAATTCAATTGTACGTAATAATTTCTGATTAAGTAATATATCGTTAAGTATTGTTATTTTTTAATTTGACTATTTATTTTTGACGTTATATTTTAAATACATCTTAATATAATTTGCAATGCTTCATTAATAATCAAATCAAATGTTGTAATGTAATTAATGAGTAGATAATTAAGCCAATGTTTTTGTACGCCAATCGGCAAAACATAGTGTAACATAAAAAAAAATAACATCTCTGTTTCTATGCAGCCTTCACCTATGTTTAACAAATAAAACATTTTGCCTTTGCCTTTGAATTCGAAAGAAAAGAATTTTTCTTTATTCGAATTTAAGCCATACCACTTATATATATGATAGAGTGCCCATGCCATATACTAGTACAGCGTCGAGCACTCGGACGTTTACCTTACTATGGATATATTGTAAGAGTGTGCGTGTTGCATAGCACACACTACATTCAAAGACTCGAGACGCTGCGGAATATTGGAGGTTGCGGGAGTCCGCTGGATGTGCCGCGAGACCGGTCATTGTGGCACTCATCGGGGGAGGCCTATGTCCAGCAGTGGACGTCTTTCGGCTGATATGATGATGATGATTGTTGTTTCGTAATTTAATTTGGAAAATACGTCACAATTGAGTGAGCCTTTTAAATTATTATTATATTAAACAAGGTCTGCTGTTGTGTTACATTTTGTTTTGTATTCAGTGCTATTGTGATACTTTTCTGTTAGGTAATCAGTATCAGAACACAACATTGGTGTTACGCGCAATACAATGTGAAACACAGCACACAAAAAAAAATGGGTCAAGTGCGAGTCGGACTCGCGCGGGTTCCGTACCATTATCTATAAAAACGGCAAAAATATCATGTCTTTGGTATGGGAGCCCCAAAATTATTTCAGGCAGAACCTACTGTAGGTAAAAAAAGTTTAGTAAAACCCTTGTATGTATTCGAATAGACATTACGGATTTAAAATGTCTCACACAAACATAACAAATGCATATTCGAACACGTCACCCGTACATGCACTGGCTTTACTTTAAGTTTTTACCTATACTCACCTGACGAAACGTACGTTGTGGATTTAAATTTGTCAACTTGATCCTTCCTCTTTTTTATGTTTTAAATAAATATATTTTTTTGTAATAAATGTTTTTTTCCAGACTTCGAGGACCAAGTGTCGAGCGTTTGGAAACAGGAGCCACTGTTCGAATTCGCCCCGATCTCAGAGTCAAGGTCAAGGTCGTCTGCGAGGTCCAAGGGCGTTGGGTTGGACTACGTGTCGGGGAGGGATAAAAAAATAAAAAAGGAACATCTCGGGAACACATGTGACACTTGCGGTAAACAATTCACGCAAAAGACGAAGTTGGCACACCACAAAAGGCTTCACTTAGGAGAGCGCTACAATTGTCGACTATGCAACGTACAATTCAAATTCAAATGTCATCTAGACCTACACAATAGAAGGTTCCACGTCGGAGAGAAGCCCTACAACTGTGAAATATGCTATAAGAAATTCGGAACAAGTCGAGCGTTGTGCAAACATAAACATGTTCACATAGGGAAACGATACCGCTGCGGGGAATGCGATAGGCTTTTCTCAAATCGTCATAACTTGAAAAATCATAAACGCACACACACTGGAGAGATACCCTACAACTGCGATATGTGCGGAGCTAAGTTTAAAATCAAACGCGCTCTAATAGCACACGTGGGTAGGCATATGGGACAAATGAACTTTCGTTGTGAATATTGTTCGACAAAGTTCTGGGATTACGGGAGTCTGTTGGTTCATAAACGAACTCACGCAGAGGACAGTCAAAACTATAGCTGCGATGTGTGCAGTAAAGTGTTTTCGTTTAAAAACAGATTAGTCACTCATATGAAAACGCACACGTTAAGGAAATATCCTTGCGAGTTCTGTACAGCAGAGCTGGCGACTATGGGAAGTTTGAAGCAGCATAAACTGACTCACACAGGAGAGAAGGCGTACCCGTGCGACTATTGCAATAAGCAGTTTCGTTACAAACACAATCTGACCGCTCACTTGCACATACACACTGGAGAGAAACCGCACTGCTGCGAAGTCTGCGGGAAACAATTTGGACGGAAAGATAATTTGAAGACACATTTGGAAATTCATGCCGAAGGAAAGAGGTATCACTGTGAGCTTTGTACGAAATCGTATCCGACTAAAGAAGGTTTGAGACAGCATAGGCGGACTCACACGAAGGAGAAAACTGTTACTAAATCTGTCAAAAGACAAAAAATAGAATACATAGGGAATATAATCCCGTAAGATCGGTTTATAACAAACTAATTTCTGATTTCGTCCGCGTGGAACTCGTTTATTTGCGTCAGGCAACAGAGGCCCATATTTACGCATACCTTACAGACTAACATACATATCAATATAAACTTATAATAGGAACACTATAACTGCGATGTGTTACGCAACTTCGTGGTGTCAGGTCGATGGTCTGTTGGACCTCCCGGCACAAAGGAATTAAAATTCACGTGGCGTAGGCTTGTCTCGGTCAGGAACTAGGATCTATTAGGAATTAATTCCCATCTCAGAACGAATAAAATAGTTCGTCAATTACGATCTAAATCAGTCTTCGGTCTTTAGTTCAGCAGTAGAGCGGGAGTGGAAAGGAACGAGATGCGGGTGACCGGGTAACGTCGCGCGGGCGCGCACCCCCACCCTTTATACAGAGTGACATTTTAATCAGTGTCCAAATTTTTTGTAGGCATTTGATTTCACTAACAGACTCCATTTTTGAAAAAAAACTGGTAGGTATTTTTAAAATTATAATTAGTCTATCCCAAAAGAATTATCCGTACTGCGTGGTTACTGGGCATTCAGTACCGCGCGGAGCGGGGCGAGGCCGAGGGAGGGGAGGCGTGCCGTGCGCAAACCTTACTACCCGCTGAGGTGCCCGCGCGGTAAAGTTTTTTTGGGATAACTTTAAGCTGCAATTACTATTTTTTTTGTACTGAATGATATGAAACAAAAAAAAACCGTATTTTATAATTTTACTGAAGAATCTTATACTTGAATTTGGACACTGATTAAAATGTCACCCTGTTTAACTTTAAAATAAAATTATGGGCTAAAATAATTAAATATTCCGACGGATATCGAATTATCGATCCAACTAATTTAGAGAGCCATGACATGGCAGTATTGGCAGTCAATCAAACAGAGCTTAACTAACGGCCACTCCCACACTGACCTAAAAGAGCGCAGGAATATATGAGCGGCCATTCGTAAAATTAGTAGAAGATATGTAGATCTACTCAAAACAAACATATTTTGTTAAGAAATGTAATACACTAAAATGCATCGGAGCCGAGATATTTGCGATATATATTTTCACAGGTCGTATTGAAGAGTTATAAACAAAACTTCAAACTTAAATATCTTGGATCCTATATTGTTTAACGCATTTAATTTTATATATCCATGCTTATTAAGAGGTCCTATAACGTTTATTAAATAACTACATAAGAGACAACTTAGAAAAGTTGAAAAACCCCCGACATTTCATTTCAAAGTCCAATATCTCAAAAACAGCCGAACAGATTTTGATGAAACGTGGCTAAGAACACTTGGAATAAAATTATCTGACACAAAAAATACCGCATTAAAATCGTCCATCCGTTTGGGAGCTACGATACCACGGACATATACACAGACAGACACGTTAAACTTATAACACCCCTCTTTCGCCTTCGTCGGGGGTTAAAAAACATCTTTGGCCGCTTCAAAAAATATAAACGGCATTTTGTCTCATCCAATGCTCTTTGAGCTTTAAACTTGAACGGTCCCGCGTCGCATGGCAGTTTTTAACCGACTTCCAAAAAAAGGAGGAGATTCTCAATTCGATTGTAATTTTTTTTTTGTTTGTTACCTCAGAACTCTCTCTTTGATGAGCCGATTCGAAAAAAATTTTTTTTGTTGTCATATATATGCTTCCAGGTGAAACCCATTTTATTAAAAATTCAGTTAGATGATGGGATCCATGAGGAATTGAGGGAACTCCTCAATTTTATTAGGTACGCGTGTAGTAATTTTGGTATTTTCTTTTATAACTCTTGTATTTATATCCAGAAATCATAAATTTGGTGGCGAGGAATCGATGATGAAGACCACAGATGACTTATCAAATTCCTCATTATGTACTTAATAGTGCAAAAGTACGTCACAGGTTCTGATAAGATTCCGTTGAAATAGGAACTAATGAAGTGCCATTGGTGATGATCTTGGGGAATCGACGGAAGTCCTCAAATATTATCGGCCCACATACAGCGATTCGGTTTCGGCTATCGGAAATCAGTTCATGTGGTAAATTGTAAAAAAAGTGGAAGTTGCTTGGCGGAGTACTAAATTGAAGTCTTTTAAAACTTTGTTTTTAAATTAAATTATATGTAGGAATCCTCGAGCGATAGGCCCAACCTATTACGAACGACTATCCGCCGAATTGCGATTCGGACGCCAACTGAGGATATTTGTATTGAAAAACCCATTATAGGTATTCAGTAAAGGAATATTATGGACATTAAATATTAATATTATTTATGTCTGTTTTTGACTTTGTCAATTGTATCGTTATTATGATTTATTTCATTTACTAAGTTATAGTTTGTTATGTGACGATCTTTATGTGATATTAACTTAGTAAAATAGTCAATATTTTAATCATATGTAACTTGACATTTTATTACAATTCATATTATAGATATGACGATCATAATATAAATTCATAAAGATTAGATAGCTTTAATTTATACCTATTTTATTGTGTATATTGTGAAATAAAGAAATCTAAATATTTATAAAAAATAGATCATCATATTTTATTTTCTGTTTTGCTCGAATTCTATGTAATTTTGTAAATAAACTTTTTGAACTAGTTTGCAATTCACTGTTGAACTTCCTACCGCTGCTAAAATCCTGCTGTCATTACATGACATGTCGTTGTGTGCGTGATCTCAACTCTGGTGGCACTTACTATACCCCAGTTGGCCAATCAACTTTTCCTCACTCACACCCAGTCCTTATCCCGCCTTGCACTACATCGGCATCCGCAAAAACTCCGCATCAATTCTTGCGGATGTCGAAATTGATGCGGACTTCCGCGGTTGCCGATGCAGATGCGGATGACTGTAACACCCGTGCTGTCAACCGGTGACCGCCTCGCCGCGCTGCCACCTCTGTCGAGACGCTGCTGAGTGTGTGTTGTGTGTGTGTGTGTGTCGGTGTTGCATTTTGTAGACGCCGCGCCGGATGGACGGTGGATGGCAGTCGATCACCCAGGGGAATTAGCGGAAATTATTTTATATTCAACTAGTAAAAAAAAAAATGTTCGGTTATGGCGCTTCGCCAGACGCTACCGCGTCACGCTCGGCTCGCGCGCTGTAGGATCGCAGTTCATATCATAACATTTATTCAGTAATAATCATTTTGCCGGCAGTGGTTGATGGTTGAGGATCGTGTCTACTGCCTGGCAATAATTACGATGTTGATGGACGAGGGTAGGGAGAGAGGGTGAGTGTGGACTGCACCCCAGAGGGGTTTATGGCAGTCCACACTCAGAGAGACACTCTGAGGTACTGTCAATGCAACGGGTATTTATTAATTAATTAGCATGGTATATATACAAGTAGCTACATGCATAATCATCCATACATCTCGCACGTACTTAATCTATCGCTAATCTTATACACGTATTTAAGAATATCTTATCGCTACAATAGAATGTGCCTTGCCGGCACAATCATACATCGTTCTCCTAACAACCTAACCGTTTTTTTACCCTGGGGGATCAGGCTAGTAGACAGGAACGTAGACAACAGCGACTAAATGCAGAAGTATCAGAGTGTTAAAAATACCCTTGACAGCTCATGTCATTTTACAAAACTGTCTTTGGAATCTTCTACATAGGACGGTAGAGTTGCTTTTTGAATGGACTATTTTGATGCAACTCTAATAATGTCAAGTATATGTGACGTCCGCTTCAGTAGAATTTTTGACCTGGTGGCGTGTACGCGCCGAGGGACAGCAAATAATAGGTATGCCTCTCGTTCACACTTTTATTATTGTCTATGCTTACATCTATGTCAATCATTTTGCATGTGTGTGAGGCCGTCTATACATCTTCCTATGTTGTGGCAGTCAATCTGACCTGAATTCGACAGAAGGCTGCCCCTTATTATGACGTCTCTCTCATTCTGATATTGTAAGACAGAGACAAGTGGGGACATGTCCCCTTCTCTGAAATATCACGGACCGACCTTATTCTATATTTAATAATAATTCGCCTATTTAACCCAACCGGAGCCGCGGGATGAGATATAGCCTATCCATATGAAGGTCCATTCTCTATACTGATGACAGAATTTTTGAAATAGGTTGGGTGGTTCTGGAGATTGACCTCAACATACGAACTTACAAAGGATGGTGACGGTTCACCCTCACGGCCCCGCCACGATATTGCGCGAATTGCGGTGCGGCAAGCGTTTATCTGTTCATTGCGCGGAAGAGACGCGCAACTCACTGTGGCTAGTTGGGCTCACACGCAATGAATTAGAAAAACCGCTGCCGCTGCGGTGCCAAACGTATGGCCCAATAATCAGCGTCGACTGTATCTGTTTCTTTTTAATTAATGGCAAAAGAGAGAGAGAAAGATAGATGGACGCGGATTATCGAGCCGCACATTAACCGGCACAGCCGCTGCCGCTGCCGCGCAATGCCGTGGCGGACCCGTCAGACTTTTACCTCTTTATAATATTAGTACCTATGGACATTAGTCCAATAAGCCTCCAGGTTATTATGGTGACAAGAAAAATAATAATAAATACTATTTATTGCACCACGACAAGAGAGAAACATCTTACAAAAAACTAATAAAGAAGGTTCAATAATCAGTGGTTCAATAGAATATCATGACACCTAAAATATTAAGTGTTGACAAGCCGAGTCCGACTTTTCTAGCTACGTAAGAAACGCCATTAAAATGTAGAAATTTAATTTTAAAAATGTGTATACAAGATCATAAAAGCATACATACTTTCCTCTTTAAGTTATAAGAACTTTCAATAGTAAATCCTTGCGTACCTCGCGATTTAAACTTAGAATTAAAGTCGTTTGTCGAATCGACAATTAGCATAATTGCATTCTATATATTATTGAAACGTAGCTAAAAACCATCTCGGTCACGTCAGCTTACGGATGAAAAATCGCATAAAATTCTCTCCATTCGTTTAGGAGCTGCGAAGCCACAGACAGACACATATATACACAGAAACTTGAAACTTATAACACCCCCATTTTAGCGTCGGGTAAAAATATAAACACAAGAGTGTATTAACATAATCACAATTATATCATCATCCTCCTAGCGTTCTTCCCGGATGTGCCCCTACAGGAGCTCGGGGCCGCTTCAACACCAAATCCTAATCATAATTATATAACATTAAAAAAATCACGATCATAAAGGGAACAGGATACTAAATATATATGTAAATTAACCATTTTACCATACTCCATAATCATGCAGAGTCAGCTACAGAGGAACGGGATTCCCTCTTCCATACAAACTTATAAGCCTAAACATATACTTTCCTAAGCTTACTCTTACTAAATTAATGGTATTCAGATTCTTTATTTGATATCAATATTATATATTAGCATAAAATGGTTTCAAGGTCTTTTAATCTGAAAGGTCGTGGGTTCGAAAAGGTCTAGTCCCAAGAAGGTCTAGTTTTCCCTCTGGACAATTATGACAGAAAATATGTTATATTAAACTTATATTGTGGCATCTAAAATTTTGACAAATCGAGTTTGTTGTCAGTGATCATTATAGTAAACGAAATTATGGAATACCCCGGGATGCCTCTTCACTATTTACTTTTTCGCGGGCGTGAAATCTTTTAACATGTTTCTTTAAGTAAGAAGAACATTTAAATTGCCAGCTGCATTCTTTACAGCTATACGGTCTATGTCCAGAGTGAATTTTCTCATGAAAACTCAAGCCCCTTGAACGACCAAAGCGCTTGTTACATATTTTGCAACTGTATGGTTTTTCTCCAGTGTGAGTTCGGATGTGTTTCCTCAAATTCGAACTACAATAAAACTTTTTACAACAAACGTCGCATGAATAAGGAAACTCCAGTGTATGTATCCTCATGTGCACGGTTAGATTGCCTTTATTTACAAACTGCTTCTTACATATTTCACACCCGTATGGTTTTTCACCTGTGTGCAACCTCGTATGACACTTTAATTGTCCGCGCAACCTAAAAGTTTTAGAACAAAATTCACACAAATAAGGTTTTTGGTCTGTATGTATTCTTTTGTGCACTTTCAGTTGTTTTCTGGTTGTGAACTGTTTTTTGCATATGCCGCAACTTAAGCTTGTCAGATCTAACACAGAATCCAAATGTAATCTGATGTGCTTGCGCAGGAGTATTTTACGTGTAAAGTCTTGTTTGCATATGTCGCAGGTGTAACGTGTATGAATGCTGATGTGGCTATTTAAATCAGTTTCCAGTTCAAAAGATTTTCTGCATATATCGCAAGGATAAGACTTTGGTCCCGTGTGTCTTGTCATGTGTACTTTTAAGACGCGTTTGTGGATTCGTTCATGCCGTCTGGCGTACGTTTGATCTGCAAATGTTTTACTACAATATTGACAAGCATAAGGCTTCTCTCCAGTGTGTATTCTTCTTATGTGATTTATCAGGTTTGATTTATACGGACATTGCTTTTGGCATATATCGCAGGTGAAGTATTTCCTATTAACTGAGTGAATAATTGAATGTCTCTTTAAACCGTCCTTGTCCTTAAATTTTTTATCACAATAGTTGCAAGGAAAGGGCCTCTCCTCCGTATGTACTACCATATGTTTTTTCAAACTACCTTTTTGTTTGAACTGCTCCTTGCATATGATGCAGCTGTAGGGTTTATCATCAGAGTGTCTCCGTTCGTGCCGTCTTAAATCAATGTCATTTTCAAATGTGTTATTACAATATTTGCAAGCATAAGGCTTCTGTCTAGTGTGTAATTGGATGTGTCTTACCAGGGCTGATTTATACGAACATTGCTTTTGGCATATATCGCAGGTGTAGTATTTCCTATTAACTGAGTGAATAATTGAATGATTCTTTAAACTATTCTTGTCCTTAAATTTTTTATCACAATATTTGCAATCATAAGGCTTCTCTCCAGTGTGTACTTTCATGTGTTTTACCAGGGCTGATTTATACGAACATTGCATTTGGCATATATCGCAGGTGTAGTATTTCCTATTAACTGAGTGAATAATTGAATGATTCTTTAAACTATTCTTGTCCTTAAATTTTTTATCGCAATATTTGCAAGGAAAAGGCCTTTCTTCCGTATGTACTAACATATGTCTTTTCAAACTACATTTTTGTTTTAACTGCTTCTTGCATATATCGCAGCTGAAAAGTTTCTCATCAGTGTGTGTCCGTTCGTGCTGTCTTAAATCAATTTTATTTTCAAATTGTGTATTACAATATTTACAAAGATAAGGTTTCTTTTTCATATGCGTTTTCATGTGATCACATTGATGTGTTAAATTCACATTGCATATATCGCAGGCGTATGGTGTATGGTCGTGACTTAATAATTGCCATTTGGTTACGAATTGTCTTTTACAAACATCACATTGGTACTGTCCAGTATGCTTCATAATATGGCTGATTAAAGCAGGCGTCGAAGGGAAATCTTCATGACATATTCCACAGTTTCCTTTCGGTCCTATGTGCGTAGTTAGATGGTCGGTAAAGTCAATTGCACCAGAGAACTCTACCGAGCAGATTTTGCAGCGATATGGTTTCTCATCGATTAAGCTAGACTTTCCTGTGAAGCTCGCCTGTTTGTCGCTTGGGCGATCGCGTGCCACGGAACAAGTCATGGCAAGCTGGTCCCTGGCGCCAACGGTAGTTGCGTGGAGCAACGGGTCTGAAACAATAAAAGAACACCTAATAATAATATAACAAATCAGCCTATATACGTCTCACTGCTGGGCCCAGGGCTCCCCTCATGAGAGAGAACCCAGTGCGGGTTGGGGACTTCACATACACCTTAATTTTTTTGACCCTATGACAGACGCCAGTGCTTCTTGTCTGATGAAGAAGTGTAACGGCGGAAGCGGTCGGTGTGGTCCTCATGTAGCCACTAGCCGCCATGCAGGCCAGTCTCTAGAGGCGTTGTAGTTAGTAGATGTTTCTCTCTTGTCGTGGTGCAATAAAGAGTATTTATTATTATTATCTCTTTATTAAATCTTTTTCTTAGGCTAGGTTTTTACAATATGTATAGTTTTATATTTTACTTTTTACATCAAAAAAGTAAAATATGAATCTATACATATTACACATAAAACCATTATAAAAACCTAACCTAGGGCACCGCCAGCAGCGAGGCGGGGCCTACGCTGCCGGTGGTCAGGGCGTCAGAGACAGGAACCTCCTGACTATTCGCGCAGTATCCAGGAGTACCGCCTTCTGTAGCTGACCCTTGATCCAGCCATCTAGCGAGAGTCTCTTGAGGTGATGGTCGAGACTCTTCGCTATTAAACCGTTCAACGAAACGACTATCGGGACGATGATCGTCGTATCAACATCCTACATGGCGGTTACCTCGTGGGCCAGGTCTAGGTACTTGCTGGCTTTGTCCTTCTCGGCCTTCAAGAGGTTCTCGTCATGGGGGATGGTGATGTCGACGAGCACTGCCTGGCGTTTCGATCAATCTATCAGCACGATATCAGGCCTATTGGCAAGAATAGTCCTGTCCGTGATGATAGATCGATCCCAATTATTATTTTTATTTAGCTTCGACCGTGGTGAGTGTGGTAAGGCCACCACACTACAGCGCCGTAAATTACCATTGGTCGAAAAATTGGTGAAGCCAGTAGAGTGAATTAGGGGTTTATCCCCCCAAGTCCTATCTTAATTTACTTGAATGACTTTCCTTATGTAGCAAATAAGAAATGTGTGCTATTTGCCGCAGATGCCTCAATATTTTTTTCATGTGTTCGACCATTAGCGTTCTTACAAAAGAATATTGAAGTAGTTTTAAGCAAAATTATAAACTGGCTCTCATCTCTAAATCTTAAACTGAACCTGGACAAAACTAAGGTCATCAAAGCTAAATATTGAAATTTAAGCCTTATGTTACACATCCTACAGCACAATTTTCAATTGTTGTACGACACGTGGTCGACGCATTCAATATAGAAATAATAATCAAATCATTCATTTTATTTCGGATTAAATCCATATTTGGTTAATTACTGTGCCGGACGACCACCATAGGGAATCGTAACTCGCTCCAATGACACCCAGTTGTAACGGACAAAGATTTATAATGATATTTGTAAATACCTATATTATAGCTAAATACCTAACTAGTTAAGTTTGTACGAAATAAACATTATAACATGGTGTACAATCATTACCCAAATAGGGCTAGACTTAGACACTTATTAACAGTCCAAGTCTAATAGGCAGGTCAGCCTCTAAGGCAAGCCATCTAGACTCAAGTCTAGAACATAACAATAGGTAGGTCAGCCCCTCAGGCAAAGGCTAGAACTAATCTAGACCTACACAAAACCTAAGTGCAACTTAGGTTAACAACATAAGCCCTAAACCAGCTATAGTTGTTATTTATTTAGGCCCTTAAGGCAAACACTCGTACACTGCCCATATGGCAAGTATAACAATGAGTCATAATTTAGGATACCTAGGAATATAAGTAATGACCTAGGATAGGCTAAAAAAGCCAACAATGTATCCATATTATAAGCTAGAAAAATGTAAAGTATGCGATCGTACCGACCGTTTCAGCCAATCAGAGCGCGAGCTCATTTATACCGCCATTAGATAGCGGGCTATCAAGCCAAATAAATACCCCCTTCTAGGGGGCCCCAAATTCAGTCTAACTCAACGCTCCGGTACGAACGCACTCTCCACTTACTAGGCTATGTTTAGTATTTAAGAAGAAGTTATTTTTATGTTTGTTTATTTCAAGAAGTATTATTTTATTTTTCATTTTAAAGAAGTTAAAGTAAATTCAGTGAAACTATCTGCGTTCATCCTTTTTCCCACCAACCACTAGCTATCGAAGTGCCGAGCTCAAATACAGTCCACGGTTCGGCACATTGGACCTTCGAACCGTCTCTACGAAGGATTGGCCGTGCACACCAGGCAGTACGAGGGATTGGACCCTCCACTCCGCGTCGGTCAACCGTCAGTACGAAGGATTGGACCTTCGTACCATCAGGTAGTACGGGGGATTGGACCCTCGACTCCACCATGAGCGGCCGAGGTAGGCCCACCCAGGGGAAAAAGCTCAGCAGCGCGCCGCAAGGCGCCGTCACGCGTTCACGGAGCGGGCAGTCGGAGAGTGCAAGCCAAGCAACGCACACCACCTCCACGCCAGCCAACATCACGAAGTCATCCATCGAGCGCTCCACATCAGCGGAATCCGGACGAGATAGCAATAGGACTCTCGCCCGGCGCCAAAGGTATGACGAAAGCCGAACTAACCTAAACCTCAGTCAGGCTCCTCCTGGTGGCCCCACCAGGAGCAAGGTAGTGCACAACCCAGCGCACGCCCTCCAACAACAGTGCGCGCCGCACGCCCAGGCAGGGCGCACACCCCTGGAGTCAGCCGGCGCCCTCTCTCACGAGCATACACCGGCTGCGGCGGAGCCCTCATCGCCCGCCAACAACGTGCCAGTTGCACCTGAAGACGTCGCACTGCCGAATGGCCAGCCCCAGGGCACCCCAGCAGCGCCTTCAGCACCCCAGGGTCAGCAACCAGAAGCCAACGCGACCTCCACATCCATCCATTTCTAGCAACAGCGAAGTCACTCAACGGGTCGAGAAATGGATCGATCGCAGCAAGTACCTGGCGGCCATCGATTTCCACGCGCACAACCCATCACCACCACAAGGTGATGTACCATTTATACCGGCGGGAGCACCGCAGCCTCCGCCTCGCCCGCAAGCAGCAGGGGACAACCACCCCCCGGCACCCAGGCTTGCCTCCGCCGCTCCGCTCAACCACGCAGCGCCAGTCTTCACGCCACGCCCACCGGCGTGAGACGAATTCGCCATTCAGCCCTATACGCCAACAACAGATATAGCCCTCCTAACCGAGGCTATTCGAAACGCCATACTGGCCGGCAAGGACTCGCCTACACGCAGGCCGGCGGATCTCCCGAACTTCCAAGGCTCAAGGCGGCAATGGATATCGTTCAAAAAGGTATTCACGGACACGGCGCCCTTCTTCACAGCAGGAGAAAATACGGCGCGTCTTCAAGCAGCAACGCAGTCGTTAAGAAACACAGCCCTCGGTGAGTTCATATTAGCTGGGGCGGCGCCCGAGTTAATTATGGAAAAATTGGAGGAATCTTACGGCAACAAAGCTACGCTCGCAGCACTGGAGTACAGAAACCTTCGCGACCTTCCAAGACTGACGGACAACGCGCAAGATATATGTTCCTTTTCAATTAAACTAGGAACCATAATGTCAACACTACAATTAGTGGACCCCGACACCTCAAGGTACAACAGTGAAATATTACGGTCTTTACATGACAAACTAACCATTAATTTACAGAGCAAGTGGTACTCATTCTCAGCGGACAAACCGCGCCGCGAGAACGATGTAATGTTAATGGTCAATTTTATGCAGGAAGAAGCAAGACTACGCGAGCCCTACACCATCATGAATGATAATTATTATAAACCTAATATGCAAACCTCTCGCCAGCATTATTCACAGCCGCCGAAACAGCAATACAACGCACCCAAGCCCGCTTACGCCCAGGCGCGAGCGGCCATCTACACGCCGGTCGCGCGCACCGTAGCAGGCCCCGCCCACCAGTCGAAATATCAGAAAACGAACACGGCAGTGGGAACCCGAGAAAAGTGCCCGGTATGTGAAAGTGATACACACGTAAGTGGCGGAGAATGTGCTAAATTTATAGACATGTGCATAGACAAGCGGCGAGAGGTAGCGAAGCATAACAATATGTGTTTTAAATGTCTTTCTTACAGGCCGAAGAAACACACGTGCAAACGTGTAGTGTGCTCAGCTGTTAACTGCGGTAAGAATCATAATGTATTAGTGCACAGAGATAACAATATTTCAGATCACACAACCACTACCGAGAAGGTGACGTGTGCATGGGCTGCGACAGCGCAGTCCTACCTGAAAATATTGCCGGTGGAGGTGTCGGGACCACTAGGGCGCCGCCCAGCATGGGCATTGCTCGACGACGGCTCGACGGTTAGTCTCATATCACAGGAACTCGCCGACGCTGTGGGAGCTCCGGGACCGATCGAACCCCTCCACATTGAAGCACTTACCTCAGGGACACTGGATTCCAGCACATCACGACGAGTACGCATAGAACTCGTTGGGGCGGACTCCGCCCACAAGATTGAAGCGAGAACAGTGAGTAAATTATCGCTGTCACCACAGGAAGTCTCCGAAGCAGTCATAGACAAATGCGAGCACCTACGCGACATAAAGCAACATTTGATATATAAGTCCGCCCGCCCTAACATTCTAATAGGACAAGACAATTACCAGTTGCTGCTAGCCGAGTCCGTCAGAAGAGGACAATGCGACCAGCCGGTCGCTTCCCGCTCTCCACTCGGCTGGGTGCTGCATGGAGCACAAACTAGAAGCCTGGGACACAGGGTAAATTTCATATCTACAGTCGAAGAAAAACTCGAACATTTTTTCAACGTAGACTCTCTAGCCATCGTACCCGCCCGCCCTACAAGTGACCCTGAGGAAAGAGCCGCCCGCATCTTACAACAAACTACGCAACGTGTGTCAGAAAGGGAATACGAAGTCGGCCTACTATGGGCCCAAGACAAGGTACATTTACCCTACAACTACAATACAGTGTTGAAACGGCTGCACAGTGTAGAAAAACGACTCGACAAAGATCCAGAGCTGCGGGCTAAATACGAGGCGGAAATGAACGCCTTAGTAGAAAAGGGCTATGCAGAGATAGTCCAGTCAACGGGTCCTACACACAAAACCTTTTTTCTCCCACATTTTCCAGTACTGAACCCGATGAAACCTGGAAAGCTCAGGATTGTCCATGACGCAGCGGCAAGAGCACAGGGCACTAGTCTGAATGACAAGCTGCTAGCGGGCCCTGGATTGCTGCAATCTCTTCCCGGAGTACTATGTAAGTTCAGACAACATACTATAGCTATCTCTGCGGACATAAAGGAGATGTTCATGCGAGTACAAGTCAGACCGGAGGATCGCGACGTGTTAAGGTATCTGTGGCGGGGCGGGCAACGAGGGGACGTTCCACCAACCGAATACAGAATGACAAGGCTCATATTCGGTGCGACAAATAGCCCTGCCTGCGCTATCTACGTCAAGAACGAGAACGCCAAGAGGTACGAGAACACGGAGCCTACAGCGGTAAATGCGATAATAAAAAAGCATTACGTAGACGACTACCTAGACTCATTCCCAGATCTAGCCCAGGCGATCGAGACTACAGTGAAGGTGCGGGACATACAGGCAAAAGGCAACTTCGAGCTGCGAGGGTGGAAATCAAATTCACCCGCCCTGATGACCGCCCTAGGAGAAAACGCCCCGCCCACAGATACTCCAGTCAATCTGGACGAGGGCCCCGGCGCGACTGAACGCGTCCTCGGCCTTATCTGGAGGCCATCCACGGACGAACTCACCTTCAACCTAGATCTCGCCCGCCTACCAGTCGACGTGCTACACAACAACCGCCCTACGAAAAGAGAAGCACTGAAAATTGTGATGTCACTCTACGACCCGCTCGGATACGCGGCGCCTGTTACGGTAAGAGCGAAATCTATACTGCAGGAGGCATGGAGGCGCGGCCTCACTTGGGATCAGCGCTTTCCCGACGACCTCGCTGCAGTCTGGGCGGATTGGATGAAAAGCCTACTGGCTCTACGCAACGTAGCAATCCCGAGGTGCTACGCCGGCTTCACACATGCAGTAAATACTCAACTGCACGTTTTCACGGACGCCTCGCAGGAGGCGTATGCTGCAGCTCTCTACTGGCGCACCGCTACAAGCACAGGTGAAATACACGTGTCACTCATAATGGCCAAGGCGCGCGTATGCCCGTTAAAACTACACTCCGTTCCGAGACTCGAAATTTTAGGAGCCGTAATGGGAGCACGAATGGCCCAAGTCGTCAAAGAAGAGCACGAGAGACAGCCAGACTCTACTACGTTTTGGACGGACAGCAAAACAGTGCTGCAGTGGGTGCGCAACGGCTCGCGGTCATACAAACCGTTCGTAGCACACAGAATAGCCGCCATACAGGAACACTCAAAAGTAAGTGAATGGCGCTATATACCCACTAAACTGAATGTCGCCGACGACGCCACAAGAGAGACGCCCCGAGACTTCGCTTCCAGACACAGGTGGTACACAGGCCCACATTTCCTAAGAAAACCAGAGAAGGAGTGGCCGCAGTACATACCCGATGAGGACGAAGCCACGCCCACAGGGGAGGAGCGAACGTGTGTAGCCGTAGCAGTCAGAAAATGCGACATAACTCAGGCATTACCGGAAGCAAGCAGGTTCTCAAAATGGGAACGATACCTGCGAACTACGGCGCGCGTCCTACAATTCATAGAGCTCTGCAAGAAAAAAGACTCCGTAAACTACAAGCGTACCAAAGCAAACGCCAAGGCGGACCCCAGTTGGAGCAAAACTGCACTCAAAAAACAAAAGGTAAAATTACTAAAAATTTTTACCCCGACCATAGACCGCTACGAACCCCTGTCTACGGAGCTGCTACGACGAGCTACGAACCTTATCTGGCGCGGTGTACAACTCAGCGCGTTCAAAGACGACATAGCAGCACTCAAGAGCAATGAAAAGCGAAGCGGTAAACTAAAAAATCTTGCAGTACAAGTCACAGACAACGTAGTCACACTCGTGAGCCGCATCGACGCCGCCGAGGACACGGTAATAGAAAAGAACCCCATAGTCTTGGACGGCCGTCACCCCGCTACGCGACTGTACATAGATTTTGTACACAGGAAACTGCATCACGCACGCATAGAAACTGTCATCAATGAAGGACGACAACAATATTGGGTACTACACCTAAGGCCGGCGACCCGACAAGTAGCACACGCGTGCCGACAATGCGCAAAGAAAAGAACATTGCCGCCGACTCCGCCCACAGGAAACCACCTCTACATGCGCCTCGCCCACCATAAGCGAGCGTACACGTACACGGGATGGGACTTCTTCGGGCCACTTACAGTTACAGTCGGACGCTCAACTCAGAAAAGGTATGTCGCACTCTTCACCTGCCTCACGACCCGTGGGGTACATCTAGAAGTCGCCGCATCGCTCAGCACCGACTCCGCCATAGCAGCATTAAGAAGATTCATAGCCCGGCGGGGCTGCCCTACAGAGATTTGGTCTGATAATGGCACGAATCTACGCGGGGCGGACAAAGAGCTGCGGCGAGCACTGGAAACGGGTGTCAACATCGCCGCAACGCAGCGAGGCATTAGCTGGCGCTTCATCCCACCGGGAAGCCCCTTCATGGGGGGCGCATGGGAGCGCATGGTGTCAAGTGTCAAGAAGGCGCTAACAGCAATCCTGAGCGAGCGACACCCGAGCGAAGAAACATTGTCCACCTTCTTAGCCGAAGCAGAGTTCTCAGTCAACTCGCGACCACTCACACACGTCGCGGTGGACCCCAACGAGCCAACGGCCATCACTCCAAACCACTTCACAATCGGGCCGGCAGCATGGAACCCAGCCCCGGGTACTTTCGACGAGCGAGACACAGTCGGCAGAGCAACGTGGCGGACAGCACAGCGACTCGCCGACATGTTCTGGGCAAGATGGCTGCGGGAGTACCTACCCCAGCTACAGTTCAGGCGGGACCCCACCCATAAGGGCCCCATGATCGCCATAAACGACGTCGTTCTAGTGATGGACAACACCCTGCCGCGCAACGTGTGGCCAATGGGAGTCGTCACAGCACTCTACCCCGGTGAAGACGGAGTAACAAGAGTCGTCGATATCAGAACAAAGGGCGGCACCCTACGCCGCCCCACAAAGAAGCTCGTCATCCTCCAGACAAAGCCAGACTCACATCGCGACGCACCCGCGCCGCCCGCCGGCGCCGCCACGCCAGGCCCTCACGCGCCTGGCCCTCCCGGCGCATCCGCGCCGCCTGCCGGCGCCTCCACGCCAGGCCCTCACACCCCTGGCCCTCCCGGCGCACCCGCGCCGCCCGCCGGCGCCCCCAAGCCCGGCCTTCCCGCGCCCGGCCCTCTCAGCGCATCCGCGCCCTCGGCCGGTGCCGCAGCCTCCAGACCACAGAGTGCACCCGCGCAGTCACAAAGCGCACACGCACTCACCACGCGCGCCCAAGCCGAGCCTGCAACCCAGCACTCAGCGCGCAATATCTCCGAGGCTGAGCCCGAGCATCGAACCTGCACAGCAAACCCGAGCATCGAGCACCACGTCCAGCACCCGAGTTCCAAGACTTGCGACTGATGGCGCAAGCGGCGGGAGAAATGTGCCGGACGACCACCATAGGGAATCGTAACTCGCTCCAATGACACCCAGTTGTAACGGACAAAGATTTATAATGATATTTGTAAATACCTATATTATAGCTAAATACCTAACTAGTTAAGTTTGTACGAAATAAACATTATAACATGGTGTACAATCATTACCCAAATAGGGCTAGACTTAGACACTTATTAACAGTCCAAGTCTAATAGGCAGGTCAGCCTCTAAGGCAAGCCATCTAGACTCAAGTCTAGAACATAACAATAGGTAGGTCAGCCCCTCAGGCAAAGGCTAGAACTAATCTAGACCTACACAAAACCTAAGTGCAACTTAGGTTAACAACATAAGCCCTAAACCAGCTATAGTTGTTATTTATTTAGGCCCTTAAGGCAAACACTCGTACACTGCCCATATGGCAAGTATAACAATGAGTCATAATTTAGGATACCTAGGAATATAAGTAATGACCTAGGATAGGCTAAAAAAGCC